>OZ059906.1:13002377-13424877 GCA_964057215.1 Oscheius myriophilus
CCTCCACTTTTCTACATTTTTCATTTCCCACGTGTGTGTTTGCACGCGTGGACGTGTATGAAAGTGTAAACGTGTGCATGTGTGTATGTGTAGGAACGCGTTAACGTGTGTACGTGTGTACGTGCATGAACGTGTGAACGTGTGTGAACGTGTGTGAACGTATGAACGTGTATAAACTTGTGAACTTATGAACGTGTGAATCTGTAAGCGTGTATGAACATGAGAACTTGTGAACGTGCATGAACGTTTGAACGTGTGAAAGTGTATGAACGTACAAACGTGTTTGAACGTGAGAACATGCAAAACGTGCGAAAGTGTCCGAACGTGTAACCGTATGAACGTATAAACGTATGAAGGGCAAGCATGGTAAAATTTGGGGCCGGGCCGGGCCGGGCCGGGCCGAGAAAAATTTTGAAGCAGGCCGGCCCGGGCCGGCCCGAAAATTTTTTTTTCCGTTTTCTTTGATTTTTACATTGAAAAAAGGCATAAATTTTCGGTTGAGTCGGGCCGGGCCGGGCCAGGTCGGGCCGGGCCGGGCCGGGCCGTGAAAAATTTTGAAGCGGGCCGGCCCGGGCCGGCCCGTTTCCATGCTTGATGAAGGGTATGAACATATGAGAACGTGTGAATGTGTAAGAATGTGTGAACGTGTATGAACGTGAGAACGTGTGCACGTGGATTGTGTGAACATGTAGGAACGTGTGAACGTGTTTGAACATGTGAACGTGTTTGAACGTGTGAAGGTGTGAACGTGTAAACGCGTGAACATATGAATGTATGAACGTGTGAACATGTATGGACGTGTGAACATGTATGGACGTGTGAACGTGTATGAACGTGTGAACGTGCGAATGCGTGAACGTGCATGATTAGAAAGTCTGAACATGTGTAGAAAGTCTGAACATGTGTAAACGTGTGAACGTGTAGGAACGTGTGAACGTGTACCTCTGTGACTACTTTCATTCAGGAATGTCCTCCAAAAATGTGTCCTTCCACTACATCTCCACTCTTCCCGAACTTCTCGTCGTGGATACTGTAGTCGGAGTCTCAGGAGCAGTCGCCTTTTTCTCCTGTATTCTCTCCCTAATTACCCTACTTAGCTCCAAACTTCTCCTAAACCGCTATACGGTAATAGACTACAATGTTTTACCAAACTACAAACAGATTTTTCTTTTTCTCGCCATCGCCGACACAATAAACGCATTAGCAATGGTGTTGGTTGGAATAAATCACGTTAATATGTTCAGTAACGTCATTTCCTGCTTCTGCACTCCGTTTACAACTTCCTGGCAATGTGCCACCCTTGCTTGGAGGTTCTCCAAGAATATCGGTGAAAAGTGCATTGTTAATTTGAAAACCTAATTTCAGGTGATATATGGCCGCCTGTTTTACTTTTGTTCATAACAGTAGAAATGGGATTTATGATTACAACGCCCAAGAAGTTTAATCAAAATGGGAATTCAGCTTTCAAGTAAGGGGATTCCATTATTAAAACCTCTTTTTATTCTTTGCAAAGGAAAATTGGACTCTTAGCAGGATCTTGGGCAAAAGGTCTTGAAGAACGTATTATGACCCTCATAAGTAAAATTTTTGAAACATGAACTCTTTCAAAAAAAGTGTGTTGTTTAAAAAAAACATTTGTTATTGTAATTTTTGTCAATGTTGGCTGTGATCAAACAATCGCATAACAAGTTGAATGGCGATTTCACACATGAAAAGTTTTACCCCCAGCCTATCCCAAATAAATGAAACGAAAAAAGAGTTTGAGTTTTATAAAAAGTTTGTTACTCAAAATTTGTTCATCTTCACTCATTGCGGTTAGAAGACCAATATACCAACAGCACGACAAAACACAACTATAACAAGGGAAACATTGGTGCCATCTAAAAAAACCTGCACCAGAAAATTAAAAATGAATTCAAAATTTCAAATTCGTACACGTTTTTCATTCTTTCAAATTTTTTACATTGAAGTTTTTAATTGTGAAATCTTAGCATCTTTGCCTCGAAAACATTCTATTAAGTAAACCGCAGTTAATTGAAAAAGGAAACTAATTGAAAAAAAAATTCAGTGGAAATACCAAACATTAAAATTAAAATGTCACAAGTCGGCAAATTTTGCGTGATTTTGTCGGATCGCACGAATGTTTCAGTATTGGCCATTGTTTTGCGCTAATGTTTCCAAATTATTATGTAGATTTTTTGCTTCTTTGTGTTGCGTTAGTCATCCCATATCAGTAGCCAAAACGACCGAAGATTTATGCAACATTTGGTTTCCTTTTTCTATATTTCCCATTTCGCCTTCAATTCTTTTTTCAGACTACTCTGTATCTTTGCTAGCATTATAATAACAATAATCTTGGCTGGAACTGGATTACGCATTTCATCGTTGAACAGTGATCTCGAGGTAGGGCAGAACTTTTGCTCCCACGCTCGACGACTATTAATCTCATTTGCATTTTCTGCAATTCTGCAAAAGTGTAATTGAATCTCATGAACCAACAAAACTGATAAAGACAAAAGATAAAAGAACTTACAGCAAATTATTTCATTATGAAAAAATATATTTTAATATATTTTAATAAAATCCAAAAAAAAAATTAAAAGACCAAAGTTCTCAAATTTTACATCTGGGTTAGTTTAAACTACAGAAAATCAGTTCGTCAAAATGTTTGCTTATATAAAGATAGGTCAAAATTATGATAGGTCAAAATACATAAATGCATAAGAAAATCAAAACAGAACAAATCTTATTTTTCTTTTCTTTTTTTTTTTTAAGAAATATGATTTGTTCACAGCGACTCTCCATCAGCCATTCACGAAATAATGTCACTTATTTTTTAAATGAACAATGTCAATTATTTTTTAAACATATGGCAACATCAGAATAAACTCACTCTTTTTCTAAAATATCTGGTTAATTGCAATTAAATTTCAAATATTCAGGTTGACTACATGTGTGGCAAGTCATCTGCTTACTCCCCTTCATACTCAAAATTCATTCTCTACTACAGTATTTTTTGCAACTCCTTGGCCTTTGTTTTGTCACTAATTGCATACGTCAAATGTAAAATTCAAGGACCTTTAGAGTAGGGCACAGCACAAGAACTGAGAAGTTTTTGTTCCAATTCATTCAGACACTGGACGAAACACCGAGCTATTCTAAATTTCATGCTTTGTGTCACAACCGCAGTGTTTTCCGTTTTTCCATGTGTAGTGAAGTTGTGGTTTCCCGGATTTTTCGTGAGTTGGAAATTTTCGTTATGTGATTTTGGGTCAGTGTTTCAAATTATTGGCTTAATTTTATTGAAAATGTTTTTGGCATTTTCTTTTTTTCGCATGTTTATCCTTATTAATTTAAATCAGCAAATCCTTATTAATTTAAATCATTAAAATTTCGACAAAAATGTTGAAATCGCGTAGTGATCTGCTGCCGCGGCTGGAACAGTTCACCCCATCCTTTAAATTTCCGGAGCCGTTTTTTTGACAGCAGATTATAGCCATATGTGTTTCTGGAAATCGAACTCGAAAATTTGCAACAACAAAAAACACTACATCGATTTTTTTAATAATTCAAAAAATAAAAGTACAACATTGAAACAAAGAAAAATTCTTTTGGCTTATTCGCAATCCAATTCCCCTATTTTTGCGATGTTCTTTACTTTTAATCTATTATTTTACTGTTGGATTTCAAGCGAAACCCAAAAATGCTTCGTTTTTCACTAGCTCTATCACAGATGAATTTTGTCATCAAAAAATTAAGCAAGTCAATGTTCCATTTATATTGCTTGTATTTCCCGTTTTCTTGCCTTCGTGTCGAACAATTTCATAAAATCACAACTTTCGTTTCACAATTGCAAAATTTCGTTTTCGAAAGTTTCTAAACTAAGCTTAAAACAACAATGTAACTTTATTTAAAAAATAATATTGTTGCTGTTTCAATGATGAATTATGGAAAGTAACAAAACTTGCTGCCGATAAGTTGGCAATCAATGCAGACACAAAATCTGAAATTGTTTTGACAGTCTGCCAAAATTTTATTTGTTTTATAAAAAGGTATCGGCATTCCTTATAGTTGTCCGAACGAAATGCGTTTTTGTGTATTTATTATTGTAAAGTCACTTAAATGTTGCAAACTGTGGATTAAATATTTCATTAGGTTGTTGTTTGATCTCTTCATCAAACTCAAAACGATAAAGATGTTTTCTTTCAGACTTCCAGCTTCATCATTGAGCAGATTTACCTGGTGATGTCTAGTTGTAACTCAGGTAAAAAAAACCTTTCTTTGTTGAAATCAATTTTGAAATATAGGAGTGAAGCTTCTGGTTATGCTCAATGTTGACCAAGAATTTGCCGACAACTTCTGTGACACTTTCAGTCTCAGCAGTCTCAGACGACCAACTTCTGCCACTGTCGTTTTTATACCATCAAGTACGCCAAGACGCTAAGGATTTTGAAGAAAAAAATCACTTTCTGTTTCATTTTATTTAAAAAAAAAACAGCAAAATGTGATTTTAACAAATTGTTTCAGTGTTAAAGATGGGAAAATTTAAAAATTTGTAGTCATCCACCAATTAAATGTTTCATTGTTTGTAAGATAAGGATATATGATATGAAAAGCTGATATGAAAATAGGCCGAAGCAATCGCAAAAAAGTTTTTTTTACAACGGCACGAATTCTTCTTTTTTTCTTTTTCTTTTTTTGGTAAAAATAACGGCGAAAATTTTTTCAGTCTAATTTAAGTTTTTCAAACATTTTCATTTAGTTTTTCGTAACTTACTACTTCACACATCTAATTTTCTGTAGTTTCTTTTTTTAACTCGATATGGAAAAATCAGAATTTTTGGCAAAAAGAAAAACAATATAAACCCGTTTTTTTCCCAATTGAAAACTCTCCTTTAATAATGTAAAAATGCTTTTTGTTCAAAAAGGAGGTATTTTTTGAAAACAAATAGATATCGATGTTTTGACAATCTGTGAAATTTCCTTTATTTTTTCAAAGTTGATATTTCAACTAGGTTTCTTCTAGGCTTAGAAATACAAACTGAATAAAAGTTCATTTTCCTGAATACGAGATCAAACGTTGCATCACATATCTTTGGCCGCAGTGGAGAAAAACTCTTTTTTTTATCAGCTAGAAACTTCTTCTATTGGGTTACCAGAGTTTCTGATGGCCAAAATTAACTATTCCAATAAAATCAAACTTCCATCGTAAAAATTAGGGAACTATAAGTTTTCCATGAATTAACAGTAGTTTATAATTTCGATGTTTCGTATCATTCGATGGGTATGGGATTGGGAAGCTAATAGAGAACAGAAATCCAGCAAAGGAAAAATAAATTTTGTTAAGGAAAAATTAAATTTTTTAGCGAAAAAAATTCCAACAGCATGCATTCTGTTTTTTTTTTCTTTTGGTACACATAAGATAAAAAATGAGTTTTCAAACTAATATAAGTATTTCATATCTTTTTATTTCGTTTTTCTCTAGCTACGGATTAAATTTAGGCATAGAGGATGTGTCGAACCTGAATCCGGAACCTTTCTATTTACATGGAATTTATCTAGCACGAGTAATTTCTTGTATTTTTTTAAAATTATGATTGGGAATTTTGGCAACATCTGAGGATGCTCGCCCTTAATTCGATTTTTTTGAAGCCAGCTTTTCTAAAAACGGGATTATTGGGATACGAGATTTACTAGCGTTTTTTATGTTTTCTTGCACATCTCATCTGTATCCAAGTTGTTAAAAAAATCAAGCCTTCAATCAAATCAAATTGATGGCTTGTTTTTTTAGATTTCGTCAAAAACTCCAAAGTTATGTCGATGTTTTGACAAACTGTCATTTTATCTTTATTTTTGCACGGTTACTAATCGTTCCGTAGTAACACTATTTCTAGTTTTTAAAATTACAAACTGAATAAAGGGTGGATAAATGTTCATTTTCCTGAATACGAGATCAAGCGTTACATCACATATCTTTGGCGGCAGTGGAGAAAAGCTCCGTTTCGTCAGCTAGAAGTGGCTTCTATTGGGTTACCAGAGGTTCTGATGGCCAAAGTCTCTGGTATTCTTTCTTCCCAGAGGAGTGTCGGGACCGGCTGCTCTTCTCTCCGGCAGAGGGGCTGTTCCGTGGATGATTCCTGCAGCACTGTCCGAACGAGAGTTGCTTCGAGGAGTACGCTGAAAAGGAATTTTACAAAGTATAAAAAATCAATAATTGAGCAGTATTTACAGTTTTTCATTATATCCGTAATTTTAACTTTAATTGCACTTTGTGAACATTGCGTAAGCCTAAAAAAGGTAAACCGTGTTTTAAAAACTAGTTTTAATGAAAAGCTACAATGTTTCACGAATTTGCCATACATTTTTAAAAAGAAAATTGAGCACTATGCTCTCCATTGTCGCCTTTTATGAATAATTTGTTTAGAACAATTTTTTAAAAGTTGTATTGATGTTTTGCCGTTGTTTAAATATAGTTTAGTTTGGCGTGCGTTTCTTCGTTAGCACTTTTTAAATTATTCGATTTTGGACATACAATCTGATGTTTCATCTTAACAAACCTTACAATGAAATTGAAAAATTTCAGAAAGGCCGATTTTAATAAAATCAATTCAAGGTTATGTTTCACCAAACTTATATTAGTGTTTCAGCTAAAAACCGGCAATACTTTGATGATAGCGCAATCTAATTCTTGGTTTCTCAAACAAAGATGTGGTATAAGTGTATCGGCAAAATTGCTTGTTTTAACAATATTCAATGTGTAACCCCCAAAATTAGTTCTTCAAATTACCTCGACCACCATCTTTCACTGATTTCCTTTCTCTAAGGAAGTTTGAGCAATACAGTTACTTCAGTATTCTCATAGGAACAATGTGTAACTATGTTCAATAAAAACCGAGTGTGACTGAGAATTTCGTCTCACTTTCAATACACAATTTTCTATGATAACCAAAATAATTCACAAACTATTTTTATTTAGAAACTAAGGCTACACATTTTAAGAGAGGGAGGAAATAATTTGAAAAAAATAACTGAATGGAAAGAATATTTCAGAAACTTTTAAGAACGCAGGCGTATTTGGAAAACCAATTCTTTCGAGACATTTTTCGAGCAAGTGCATGCAAGTTTTTTATAAAAAAAATATCCGTGAAAACCAAAATTTTCGAGCATTTGATTGGTCATTTTTCATTGTGGGTAAATTTATGCAACCCATAAATATACAAAAATAACGAAATAAACAACAAAAAAAATTAAAGTCAACCATACAAATTGTCATGTAAATTAAGCAATTCAGTATTCGATGAATTTGTAACGGTTTTTCGTTAATAAAAAAAACAACTATTTAAACAGATAATAAAACGACTGTGACACTTTTTAAAACCAATTTGACTTGAGTGTTTCATCAATTTGTCATAGTTTTGTTTTTTTGGCCTCATACTATTTCCGCACGCCATCCTCTTGTGATATTTCTTTTTAACAAATTGGACTTGAGTGTTTCACCGAATTGCCAAAGTTTTTTTTCTTTTCGGCTGCTCACAATTCTTGGAAAATTGAATTTTTGCATTTGTACTGCTGATTGATATCTTATTCGGCTTTAAAAATAATTGGCGTAAAAATATATCCGTGAAAACAACCTTTTTCAAGCATTTTAGTGCACCGTAATGCAACGCAGAAACAAAAAAATTTAACCATACAAATTATCCTCAAAATTAAGTACTCTATTTTCGTGTTCCTATATCTTTGTGAGGGAATTTTTATGTAGCACATAAATAAATGAAAATATGTCCACAATAATCAACAAAAATTTCATTTATCATCTAAATTGAGCTTCTTATAAGTACATTTTCGTATAAATTTAAGAAAACACGGAAAAGGCTAAAAAAATGACTATGACACTTTTTAAAAAAAGTCAAGTATGACCTGGGTGTTTCACAGATTTATGATAGTTTGGTTTTTTGGGTGCATACAATTCCATTCTCGAGGAACAGACTGGAAAAATTGGACTGTCGTATTCTACTTGTCATGATTTATGTAAAAGGGAACATTTGGAAAAAAAATTTAAAACTTATAAAAAATGCTCTTTTAGCCCTCAAAGTAAAAATTATATTTAACTTACAGGTGAATTCTGAGGCGGGTAGTTTGTCAGTTTTTCACTGCGTGCGGTTCTCCTGTAGCCGTCCGATTCATCCTTTGTAATTGTGGTTTTGTTCTCGAAAAACTGAGGAAATACAACGAAGTTCGTGTTTTGCCACACTGAAAAGCGATTTTCTCACTTAATCAGTAAGATGATTATCATTTCATAAAGCCAAATATTTGAAACATAGGGAAACAATGGAAATGAAAAAGGAAAACTATAATTTTATCTTGAATTTATGTTTTTTTATAATTGGAATTGAAATACCAAAAAAAATTGTCAAACAATTAAATTTGAAAGCATAGTTTGCCGTGTCTAGATGAGCTAATTGTTTCCAGAAATGCAAGTTACTCAAGTGCATATTTTGAAACACAGAGATGTTAAAGAGACATTTTTTTACAATTATGTGAAGTTTTCCATCATTGTACAGGTTTTTAAAATTATTTCTAAAAAAATGATTTGAATTAAAAAAATTTACCTGGTTCCTTCAGTTTGTAAAACTTCTCAAGAAACTGCAAGAAAGCTGTCGACGGCCTGTCGATTGCAACTGCAGAAGGAGAAATGTCTTCGGTCTGAAAATGGACTGGTTTTCTAATTTTTTACAAGAAACAATTTGTGTACCTAAGAAATACATAATTAAATAAACGTACACAAAGCATGTAGTCGTACAGTCTGTGACCATTTCCTTGCCTTTGGACATCTTCGTGGACGTAAAAATCCAGAATGCACAGAGGCTTTTCTTGATATTGCTTTTTTCCAGCAGCATCCAGGAGATACAACATTTTTGGGCCTACTTTCAACATTCCGAGCACAAGACTGTGGTTTCTGAAAATTTGGCTCTGTATATATGTGAGTGTGTGAGTGTGTGAGTGTGTGAGTGTGTGAGTGCGTGAGTGTGTGAGTGTGTGAGTGTGTGAGTGTGTGAGTGTGTGAGTGTGTGAGTGTGTGAGTGTGTGAGTGTGTGAGTGTGTGAGTGTGTGAGTGTGTAAGTGTGTGAGTGTGTGAGTGTGTGAGTGTGTGAGTGTGTGAGTGTGTGAGTGTGTGAGTGTGTGAGTGTGTGAGAGTGTGAGTGTGTGAGTGTGTGAGTGTGTGAGTGTGTGAGTGGGTGAGTGTGTGAGTGTGTGAGTGTGTGAGTGTGTGAGTGTGTAAGTGTGTGAGTGTGTGAGTGTGTGAGTGTGTGAGTGTGTGAGTGTGTGAGTGTGTGAGTGTGTGAGTGCGTGAGTGTGTGAGTGTGTGAGTGTGTGAGTGTGTGAGTGTGTGAGTGTGTGAGTGTGTGAGTGTGTGAGTGTGTGAGTGTGTGAGTGTGTGAGTGTGTGAGAGTGTGAGTGTGTGAGTGTGTGAGTGTGTGAGTGTGTGAGTGTGTGAGTGTGTGAGTGCGTGAGTGTGTGAGTGTGTGAGTGTGTGAGTGTGTGAGTGTCTGAGTGTGTGAGTGTGTGAGAGTGTGAGTGTGTGAGTGCGTGAGTGTGTGAGTGTGTGAGTGTGTGAGTGTGTGAGTGTGTGAGTGTGTGAGTGTGTGAGTGTGTGAGTGTGTGAGTGTGTGAGTGTGTGAGTTTGTGAGTGTGTGAGTGTGTGAGTGTGTGAGTGTGTGAGTGTGTGAGAGTGTGAGTGTGTGAGTGCGTGAGTGTGTGAGTGTGTGAGTGTGTGAGTGTGTGAGTGTGTGAGTGTGTGAGTGTGTGAGTGTGTGAGTGTGTGAGTGTGTGAGTGTGTGAGTTTGTGAGTGTGTGAGTGTGTGAGTGTGCTTGTGCGTGCTACTTATTTCTCAAACCCACGCTTTGCTCGGGTGATTGTTCCAAAGCAAATACACAATCTGATTCTCATCATTATCCACAACTTTCTGATACGAAGTGAGGACCCTCTTCAGCCCTTGTGCCTGAAACTTTCCGCCGTAATTAACTATTCAACGTCGATGTCTGAGGTGCTAGACAATGCATAGCGAGGTAGGGAATAGCCCAGAAAATACGCCAAAAGACATCAATTTTCGATGGTCCTGCGAAGAAAGACAAAAACGCGAGTCTCCGATTTGGTACGGGTTTGAGTGGCCAACTCATTCAGAAATGGGCGGGTAAACGCAGGACAACTTAGGCGTAAACGCGAAAAAAGCTGTTGATATTGTATTGTTTTAGTAAAATTAACTCACAGCGGTAGATCTTTCTCCCATGGTGTCTACAATCTTCTGAACGGCCCAGAACTTTCTCGGATGAAAGCGAGTCAACTGATTTCGATCCAATTTTTGGATCGGGTGGTCTGGGAATATTTGAGAGAGGTCGTAGGCGATCTCCATGGCTGAAATGACTTGTTTAGGGAAGGAAAAGCGGAGGGAGAGGAAAGGAAACGGAATAAAACATGAAGACGAGGAACGAATGAGCAAAATCACTTCATCGAATTGCTTTTAAGAAAATTACCCTATTTCAAAGTTTGTATAAAACATTTGAGTAGCTAAAAGACAATCATTGTGGTTATGTTCATGGCAGTGCTTTCCCAGACATTAAAATGGTTCATCCTTCGCAGAAAACATTTGAGTGACGATAAATGTGAAAAATGTGGGGGAAAAAGGAGCAAAGTCTGAAAATTGCTCATAAAAAAGGAACAATTTTTACAGCTTCGAAAACACATTCCAGTCGCAGGAAAATTCTTAGTTCGAAAAATGACTTTAATAAGAAGAATTGGGGACTTTTTTTTATAACCAACGATGATATTTTGAGGCGTTTCATATGTTCAACCAAAGTAACTAAATTTCCAGATTATATAAAACATTTGAGTAAAAGTTTTTTCTGCTCAAAATTAAAAATAGAGATCATTCATTTTTTGAAAATATAGTTGCCGCCAAACGGGCATCATTCCAATTTGTGCCTTCATTCTCTGTTGATATTACGATTTCATGCTAATCTATCATCAACAGAGAATACTGGAACGAACTTGGCATGATGCCCGTTTCGCGTCAGCTATATGTGAAACCTCTTTACTGAAACCAATTCAAGCTGACAATTTGAAAATACAAGAAAAGTTGGTGTTACACTACGAATTAAAACGGATGTATGAGCCTTGTAAAAAACATCAACAAAAGGAAGGGCCGTTTGTATTGCTTTATATAAAACTTTTTTGTATAGAGTCGCGAGAAAACATTTGAATGAAAGAAAAATAATAAGTTATAAGTTGAAAAATTTAAAGGTACCATCAGACCCTTTTCCTTTTTTTGTTGTGATTTTCTAGCTTTTTGTTCGTTTAATTTTAAAGGTGAAAAAATTCAAGCTTTTTTCGTTTTCACTTTTTTCGTATCCCTGATCTGCAAAATGTGCAGCTAGTGGACTGCTAAAAAAAATTTTTTAGATCAGCAGCCAGTGATACTTTTGAAAGTGCATTTGTGTGAAGTATTGAGTAAACATTTGAGTGATAGTAAAATCATAATTTTTAAATCAAGAATTTTAATCTTTTCCATATAAACTAACGTTTTCACAGGGTATCCTACCTACCGCCACAGTTCTCAAATGACGGGCCGGCCCGCGGGCCGAAGCGGACCGGGCCGAAATGAGCCGGGGCGGGCCGAGAAAATTGTCGGCCCGGCCCGGCCCGATTTGCAAACTTGTCAAATTAAAAATTCTTTAAATCGTTATTTTAAGTTACGTCAATTTTTCTAAACCCCGAAAACACTTTCATTATACTTCCGGGCTCGAACCTTGGTCGTGTGGGTGACAGTTTGACTTGGTGGTCCGAGTGGACGGGCCGAAGCGGGTCAGGCCAGGGATTTTTTTCAAGTCGTCCCGGCCCGTGAGAACTATGCTTACCGTTGTTTACAAAATTCAGACCGCCTAATTTGCGCTTGGCCCAAAATGAATAGTTTAGAAGTTTTTTTGAAAATTCAGATTTTTCCAATACTTTTCTCGTTACTCAAATGTTTTGTCAACACTGGAAACAATATGCCTTTCAACGATTGTTAAAATTTTAAAAAGCAGAATTTCGAAGAAAAAACGTAGCGATGGGTCGAAAACAACGAATTAAAAAGCCGGGGCCAGAGGGGACAATCGAAATGCGGCAGGCGGCGGTTTTTGATGGCAGGCGGCACGCCACCCGCCTTAGTAATCTGAGTTTACTTGTCTTCTTAAGCAAATATTTGCCTTGGAAGTGGATGCCACGACGCATTTGGCAAGGTCTTTCGTCTCTGTTGTTGGAAAAGCTCCATTTGTTTTCTAGGGGAAAATTGGAAATTTACAAATTTGAGTCATTGTTTCATTAAGTTCCATTATGAAACCTTCAGACGATGATGTATTCAAAAAAATGGAAAACTTTATGTAGTAGAAAAATGTATACAGAAATCCAACAACAAAAAATAGATGTAAGTTCAAGTCACTGTTACGCGATATTCAATTAGTGAGACATCACAAATAACTTCAGTAAGTCTATAAGGAATTCCAGGCATGAAATTTTTGATACATCGGTGATATACTCCCATCAATCATCAATACAAGCCCCCACGCTTAAACTGAACTTTAGCCCCAAAATTTTCAAATCACTGTGTCACTTTCTTCAGATAATTAAAAGAATGGCAGGGTAATTGATAGTAAAGTTAGAAGCAGGTAAAGCAATAATTTATCAAAACAACCCCCACCCGAAAATTAAGGTTTAGCCCCCCTCCCCACTATATTACCAACAATTGTAAATATCTTCTTAAAGAAGTCCATTTCCTAATTACATTTCGGGAAAACTGTTGAGATTTGAAAAGATTCTTGTACAAGCACAGAAGGGAGCACTATTACACCGTTCCATTGCTCTTACTAGTTAGTTAAGTCCTACTCAAAAATGTATTGGGGGTGTCTTGATAAAAACGACTGAAACAAATTGACGCTATTGGCATTGGAGTTTTTCATAATAAAAAAATTACGTAATTAAAAAAATAAATAAAATTTCTATTAAAACTTATGTACTCGGAAAAATGAATTACATTGCTAAGTAGTCAAATTATTCATAAGGAATCCAACAAAAGATGAAACAAGTCCTAATCACTGGTTTACGATTTTCAAATACAGAAAATCGCAAATAGATTCCGTTAAATGGCTACTCCGTAGAGATCTTGTGTACATTATATCAATGCAAGCCCCTGCCAGTAAACGGTACACATTGGTACAGGTTATTAATACCAATAACCTGTAACACTGAATTCAGTTTGGCCCAACAATTTCAAATCACTGTTTCCCTTTATTCGATTAAGGAATAAAATGTAAGTGTGAATTTCTGCCAAAGATAGGTTCGCTTGCCAGACGCTTTTTTGGCATCTGTCGCTAAAAAAACGCATTTTTTGCCCATTCAATCAAAGTTTTCATACATTGACACTAGAGTTTTTTATTTTCAACATTAAAGTCTTGGCACAATTTTCTGGAAAATCGAATGGGCGAACGGGGTTTTTTTTTTTTTAAATTTGATGCATGAAACGGTAGTAATCATAACATTTGTAGTCATTTTTGGTATATTTTTGGTGAAATAGAGTCTTGTATAAACACAGGTGTTAGGCACTTTTACGATGTTTCTTTCCAAGTTGAGCCCCCCTCAAAATTATGTTTGGCGGTATCCTAAGAAAATCGTAGGCAGCAAACCGAGGTAGATTATTTGGAGCTGTCAATATTTTTTCTTGCTTTCTTCGACTCGCATCGCTTGAATTCTTTGACAAATAAAATTTTATCGTACACATTCCAAGTTTTCAGCTCGTGTTCAGCTTTTCGTGCCTCGCGCCCATCATCGACCCTTGCTGACTAACAATGATAGAATGCTTTCAACGTCTAGAAGCACTTTACAGCGTTCTTGAGACGGCTAAAGTAGATTTTTTGTGGAAATGTTACAATCAAAACCATGGTGATTACAAGAAAGGATGACACGTTTCGATTGCTCGCGAAGAATATTGGAACAGAACATTTATCGGTTAAAACATTTTAATGACCGTAAAAAACAAACTATTTGTTATAAGTTTTTTTTTTTAAATTAGTACATTTTTGGAACATCGTTTATAGCGAGTTTTAGATGTGGGGTGCGAAGAACTTAACTTTACGTCTCTGTTTCAAGTATTTCAGGTAAGGGATCTGATCATAAAAAAATATAGTCTGTTTCCAAGGGATGGTCTTCGACTTTCGGGCAAACTTGAAAAATGACACGTTTTTAACCAAAAATGTTTTGAAACATTGAACAGATCAGCGATATATTTAGCGAAAGAGCACTGTGAAAGAGGAGTGCGCAGACAGTTATTTAGGATCGTTGCGGGACCAAAGGTACCCAGTCCTTTAAAATTTGTGAAAATCCTTGCCCATTCGTTGGAAATGGAGTATAGTTTACTGCTTCACTGCCGAGAAAGTTTGTTGGTTCACATTTGATTTTCTTTCGAACATGCACAGATTTTTCGTCCCGTTCAGCCATTCTTCGTTTTTTTCTGCTTAGCAATCGCTGACTAACTATACTCTTCGCCCGGCGAGCATTCCGAAGCGGCTGGAAATTTTTCTCTGCGTCTTTCAATTACGTGACCTATTTCGCTAATTAGATGCGCAGGTTATTCAAAAATGACCATTTTTGTAGCCATGCTCGGTGGGCAGCGACTATATGAAGAAATGCTTTTACTGTCTAGAACAACTTTACAGCGCTCTTAAGATTATTTACGAACTTTACAAGCAACAACTTAAAGGGAACAACTTCTCAAACTGGAGAAATGATTATACTAAGGCCTTAGCGTTGTTTAGGCAAAAATACGCAAAACAAGATCGCGAAAACTGAACATTAAAAAATCTTACACCTCATCGGTTTATCAGACTGTTCGTTAAAGGGAAGCAAGATGCATTTCAAATAGAACGCACAGTGAAACACACAACAAACATTTTTTGCTTGAACCAAAAATAATCTTTACCACTTTTTCTCTATCATAAAAATGGGAAGGTAGATGCGAGAAAAATTCTGAAATGTAAAAAAAAATCATACCAAATTAAAACGGTCGGACTGTTTATCAGACATAGCGCCAATAAAAACTGCGAATTTGGTTATAAAGATACCCCTTTTTAAACGCAAAATGTTTTCGCTTTTATAACCGTGTGAAGGCAAATGTTGGATAAAATTTTTTGAAACATTCAAACGCAGAGAATGTAAAACTAAAACAGCTTGCATTTCTAAAAACATGACGAGGATTCAATAAGAAAAAAATAATTTAATTTTATGTCCCTGTTTTAAGTATTTCAGTTAAGAAATCATATCATGAAAATACGGTTTACGCCTTTCTTTCGAACATGCGCTAAATTTTCAGAATGTTCCGTCATACTTCGTTTTCTATGGTTAGCAATCGCTGACTAACAAAGAAGGAATGCTTTTACTTTCTAGAACAACTTTACAGCGCTCGAAAAATGTTGAAAGAACAGTTTTCTCAGAATTTCAAGCCAAGATATAGCTACGGGATCAAGTCAAATTGACGCAAAAATTCCACTAAGACGTTAATTGATACTACTTGAAAAATGAGGTAAACACGAAAAACACTATAGTCGTCGCCAATACTACTTCGCCGAATCTCGCTCTTATGGTTAGCTCTGTGCAAATGACACCAGAGGCGAATTTGCGTACGAAAATCCCGTGTTTTAGGATACGTACGCAATACTGCGTCAGGGTTACATTTGCGAATCGGCCAAGAAGTAAAATTGGCGAAGACTATAAAGTTAGCTTTGAAAGAAATGCATTTCAAATAGAACGGCACAATAAAACATCGAATAAGCCTATTTTTTAAACAACAATTATTTTTACCAGTTTTTGGCATTATTCTAGGTGCAATGAGAGAACAATTTTACAAATGTACAAAAATTTTGACATCATCACTCAAAACTGTCGTGTCGTCGTTACCAGCTCGGAAACATTTTGAGCTGAAACGGTAAAGTTTGTTTAATATAGAAAAAAAACTTTCTTCTTTCAAAATGACTGTTCTATGTTTTTTTTTTTTTGCTTCACTTGAAAGTATTAGACTAGAGTCAAATAAGCTAACAAAGATTGGTTACGTTCAATCATTCTGCTCCGCGAAGCTGTGAATTCGAATAATTGAATTTTTAAAGAAAATTATTTTGCATATTTTATTAACATTTGTTTTAGGGCCTTATTTAGGGCTATTTCAGAAGACGAAACTTTCGAATAAGCGAATATAGCCTGTTTCCAAAGAAAGGTGGGCGTTTTTGAGCGGCTTTGATGTGTTGCTCCATTTTAAACACTGACGATTTGAAGCATTGAGGTGAACAGAAATGAAATAAGCGAAAGAGCACAGTAAAATATGAGTGCGCAGACAACTAAACGATCGCGGCGGGACCCAATATGCCATCCTTTAAGCCATCCGTTGTTGGCCAAAATCGGTGCCGTTTTTTGGAAACACACTATAGTAAGCAAGCAAAAATATTTGTGAGCGTATGAATACCGGATCGGTAGGTATTTCACATATAAGCGTGTTGTAAAACAGTGAACGAAAAATTTAATTTTTAATTTGCCAAAATATGGATAAGTCCTTCTTTTCAACAAAAAATGGTTTTCTAAAAAACAGGTGTTGCTTCAATTGAAATTGCTATAGAAAAGTGGCTGAGGGGCTAGGTCGTGCTTGCAAGTAGAAAATGTCGCCTTGGTTGAAAGTTTGAAAAATCAATAATAAGCTATAGCTCCATGAAATCGCTTAACAAAGAAAGGTGTGGTCCTTTTCGGGCGATCCTCCTGCCAGCCGGGTGTCAGCTGTCCGGAGGCGGCGGCTGTCCATAACCGGGCGTGGCTCTCTCATCGATTCGCACTCTTTCGCCATAAATGCAAGGTCGTCGCCCAACACCGCACACGGCTAATTGGTCCTTTCGGGAGGGCCCTAACCCTAAGGGTCCCAAGGGAGCGTTTACGACCAATTTAGAGCCGTAGGGGACCATTTGGGGGGCCGAAATCGAGAAAGTAGGACTACGTGACAACCACGGCGGTCGTAAAAACCGAATGATAACGGGAGATGTTAGGGGAAATTGGAGGGAACAAATAGACGTGATAAGAGAAGAAAGGGGTGGCAAACAATGCCTGATAGTGGTAAAGGAAAAAGTTTCTTTTTCACCAAAAAAACATAACTGACAGAATGATTGAAGAAATTATACGAGCGAATTGGGATTACTATTTATTCAGAATTGAGAATCCGGAAGATATGGGGTTAAAACAGCGAAAAGACATCACTTTAACTTTTACTAAAATTGAAACTATCACTTTTATTTTAAATTTATTTCACTCGTGAGCAAATGACCGATTGAATGGAATTTTTTTGAAAAAGAGGAAAGAGTAGTTAGACAGATCAATAAAACTAACTGAGTGCAAATAAAAAAATATACATGAAATACCAAAATCTCTCTTTTTTCTTACTGTATATTTCGTTTCTCTGTATTTTTTCTGTTTCTCTGTCGCTCTATTTGATATCTCGGTATCTCTGTCGGTCTGGCTTTGAATGTAGCTGTATTACTGTGCATTTCTCCGTTTTTATGCTTCTCTCAATTTTTAAATGTTTTGTTTATATAGTTCTCGCCAAACTTACTTTGGCTAAAAAGCGGCTAATTGTCTGCGCACTCCAATATTACTGTGCTGTTTCGCTTGTTAGAGTTCGATTCACTTCAATGTTTCAAATCGTCACTGGTTAAATACGAGTGGAAATCAAGGTCAGTGGAAAGTCGCCGACTCTTTATTGGAAATGGACTATATTTTCATGTAAGAATGCATGAAACATCAACATCAGAATAATTTCACTCATTTCCAAAAACCGCAAAAGCAAGGTTGGCGGGGTAGTACACCCCCAGAAATAAGTGTAGTTCCACTTTTGTCGTTTGTTTAAAAACCATTGTTGGACATCATTAGGGCTGGAATTTTTTTTGGGGCCTCGTCACCAACACCATTGGAAAGCCCTTGAAAAGTTGTTTGGGAAAAAAATGTTTTTGATCAATTCAGAAAAAAAAAGTTCCTGTTCGAACAGGCAAGCTTTGAAAAGGCAAAAATGCTATTTTTCTGCTGCAAAAATGGTAATTTTCTAATTTTTCTACTGAATACCGAGGATGATTTCGTTTTTCAAAGCTTGCCTGTTCGAACAGGAAATTTTTTCTGAATTTATCAAAAACATTTTCCAGAACAACTCAAAGGTGTAGGTGTACCAAAAAAATTTGAGTGCCGTAATTTTGCGTTTTTTTTTTTTTGGCAGACGGCGCCTGTTGTTGTCGTAAGAAGATTTCACGGAAAACATTTAACAGAAAAAGTAAAAGTTGTCTTAAAGGCAAATTGTGGATTTGGGTACACTATAAATCAAAATTGAGAGTCCGATTAACGAACATTGAAGAACATTCAAGCACTGAAATATTCAAACACTGAAATTCACACGATTAACGAACATTCAAATACTGAAATAACAATGATTTCACGATAATCGAGTCAAAAGGGGCTCTACGCATAATGTACGACGAAGAGGTATTTTTTTCAATTACGAACAGAAAGTGATAACAAAATTTCGGAATATTCCTTTCGGTCACCTGCCTCATGATATTTGCCGTGGAATTCATGAAAAGGTAACTTTTTTTTAAATAATTTAATCATTGAATGTTGTTCAGTTCACATGTAGCTGTCGCCGAACGGAAATCACATGCAAATTACGGATACATGCAAAGCATGCTCTGTTGATGACTGATTAGACTACGAATATCCATATCAACAGAGCATGGGGGGAACATTCTAATTTTATTGGGATGATTCCCATTTGGCGGCAGCTATATGTTCAATTCAAAACTTTCGAAAAATGCAGTAGAGTGTAAAGAAGAATTTGCGACCTTCGTTCATCAGCCAAGTTTCCCTTTACAGCTGAACTGTTAATGTTTTATGTAAATATATTGAAAAACACTTTAAAATTTAGTTTCAGAACGAAAGAAAAAAAGATAATGATCACTCACTCACTCACTCACTTGCTCACTCACTCACGCATGTCTGACGATGAGATTTGGCTCATTCAAAGTGAAAAATATTGAAGAATGAAATTTAAAAGGTGTGAAATAATAATTTTTATATTTCTGAGTGTAAGTATGAGACAGACAGAGACTGAGAGACAGAGAGACACAGAGACAGAGACACAGAGACACAGAGACACAGAGACACAGAGACACAGAGACGCAGAGACACAGAGACACAGAGACACAGAGACACAGAGACACAGAGACGCAGAGACACAGAGACACAGAGACGCAGAGACACAGAGACACAGAGACACAGAGATCTCCGTTTTTTTTTCAATTCAACCTCACTGTAGTGATAGTTCTTAATTCGAAGACGTTTGTGTGCTCTGTAAACAGTGTTTTCTCAGACGTCACGCGGTTGTTTTCCCGCGGGAAACCCGTTGGCAGGACCGAAATTCGCGGTGGCAAGTTCTCGGCGACGGCGCTGCAACAGCTGAACACCGCCCGACGGAGAAAGCTTCGAAAGAAGATTAGCCCACTTTCAATTTCGATTTCAGTATCTCAAAAGGTAGAAGCAAATACTTACGTTAGAGAAAGCCTATGACCATGGCGTATTTTTAAAACATTCACGTACCCTTCAATTATTCTTTTTTTTTCTTTCTAACTGTCTATCCTGTGTTGTAATTATTTTATCTTTGTTTTCATTTTGATTAAAAAATATTTCATGAATTTTAGAAATCGAGTTTTCCCCAGCGAGTTTTCCGATTTGCACTCGTGACTAAGAATTTGTTATGTGAGTAGAGTTGTGAAATTCCTCGGATGTTGAAACTCTGCGTGGACCTGTATAAATTTTTTTCATAAATATATCGTAGTTTTGGCTTTTTGAGTAAAACTTTTCAGAGGAATTACATTTTTATATTTCTTTTTTCTTCCCTGTTTATGTATTGTCACCTTACAATGAGCTTACTTTTACATATTTTTCTCTACCATCGCAGCCTTTTCAGGTTATTTTATAAAAATAAAAGAATTTTTATTGTTATCATGCAATTCTGTTTAGTGTATACATAAACTATTTTACTGAAAAATAAACCCGTTCTTATTGGAAAAAGCTGAAACATTTAGTGAACTTATGAACCAACCATGAACCAAGAAAATTATGAGCCAACCTTATGACCTGGGGATAAAGATGAAAAATGTGTTCCCACAAAAACTTGCAGTGGGGGGGGGGTTATTTCTAATATTGGATGGGGGGCATAGCTGGACGTGAGGTACTTGCGGCACCAACGTAATTCGGCGTTTGGTTGAAAATGGCAACACTAAATTAGCGGGGGGCTTGCTTACCCATACGTGTCCCATATGTACGTTTGAAGATCAAACAATTACCCCAACATGAAATCTGCCCCTGTCCCAACTATATTCGGGTTGCGTCCCATATCAGTCTAACCTCCCCCCCCCACCATAAAAACAAAAAACAAAAGATCAGATTTTTTTTATTTTCTGGAACCTCTTCCATTCTCTATTTCTTCGTCTCTGTTTTTCTTTTATTTCTTCACTTTGTAATGATGTCAATTTTCCCTTAATTTGAATTTTAAAAAAAATTAAAGGAACCTTTCTACGCTAGGACAATTTTGCGTCCCAAATTCAAAATCCGCTTTTCAGTGAGCAAACAGGTTGTCTTGTTGGGAAGGACAGCCGACATGTGATCGCCCTTATCTACTGCAGACTGTAACACCCATCTGATGCCTAGTCAGCCCCTTTCCAAAATTCCATACGCTCGTTTTTCGCCTACAACAAATTTTACATAAGTAGATTAAATTTAAAATATTCTACTATGAAAAGAGATAACATCTGTAAACAACCTTGTTATTTGTTGTAAAATCCAAATTGTAAACGATATTGATTGATTTACACCTCTCTGTCTCTCTGTCTCTCTGTCTCTCTGTCTCTCTGTCTCTCTGTCTCTCTGTCTCTCTGTCTCTCTGTCTCTCTGTCTCTCTGTCTCTGTCTCTGTCTCTCTCTCTGTCTCTCTGTCTGTCTCTGTCTCTGTCTCTCTCTCTGTCTCTCTGTCTCTCTGTCTCTGTCTCTGTCTCTGTCTCTGTCTCTGTCTCTCTCTCTGTCTCTCTGTCTCTCTGTCTCTGTCTCTCTGTCTCTCTGTCTCTCTGTCTCTGTCTCTGTCTCTGTCTCTGTCTCTGTCTCTGTCTCTGTCTCTGTCTCTGTCTCTGTCTCTGTCTCTGTCTCTGTCTCTGTCTCTGTCTCTGTCTCTGTCTCTGTCTCTGTCTCTGTCTCTCTCTCTGTCTCTGTCTCTCTGTCTCTCTGTCTCTCTGTCTCTGTCTCTGTCTCTGTCTCTGTCTCTGTCTCTGTCTCTGTCTCTGTCTCTGTCTCTGTCTCTGTATCTGTCTCTGTCTCTGTCTCTGTCTCTGTCTCTCTGTCTCTCTGTCTCTGTCTCTGTCTCTGTCTCTGTCTCTGTCTCTGTCTCTGTCTCTGTCTCTGTCTCTGTCTCTGTCTCTGTCTCTGTCTCTGTCTCTGTCTCTGTCTCTGTCTCTGTCTCTGTCTCTGTCTCTGTCTCTCTCTCTGTCTCTGTCTCTGTCTCTGTCTCTGTCTCTGTCTCTGTCTCTGTCTCTGTCTCTGTCTCTGTCTCTGTCTCTGTCTCTGTCTCTGTCTCTGTCTCTGTCTCTGTCTCTGTCTCTGTCTCTGTCTCTGTCTCTGTCTCTGTCTCTGTCTCTGTCTCTGTCTCTGTCTCTGTCTCTGTCTCTGTCTCTGTCTCTGTCTCTGTCTCTGTCTCTGTCTCTGTCTCTCTCTCTCTTTCTCTCTCTCTCTCTCTCTCTCTCTCTCTCTCTCTTCAAAGGTCAAATTGGTCTCATTTCCGCCGGTCTCCTCTGTTTATAGACCTCTCGTGAGGCTTGTTTGTTCTACGACTGCGTGGCAGGAAGCACTTTCCCGTCCACAGTGGACACACTTTCCTCCCAAAAAATACCATCTTCCCTTTTGCAAGAGTGTACTTTTTTTTTTTAGCAAAAAGTACATAAAATCGCATGGAAACGCCCCAAAATACCTCATTTCCTCCGATTTCGTCACCCTGTGTACTTATTTTGCACTCGCCTTTTGTCGTCTCTCCTCAAAGTGCATCCACTCATTAACTTTTGAACTCCTTGGGCCGAGTTTTCCAAAAACCACTACTCTTTCATTGTTTTCTTTTATTCTATTTTTACAAAATGTTCCAATGTTTCAATGTCGCATTTGCGTTCAAACGCGCGGGAAACCGTGGTCATTGGTGTACATAAGTACTTCGAGTACACTTGGTCGCAAAAGCGCGAAATAAGGGCAAAACGTGACAAATCCCAAAGATTTTTTGAAATATCCCTCAACCTGATTCATTTTTGTAGTTTGATTGCGTTTTTTGTACAGTTCATACTAGAATTTATTAATTTAAATACCAATTGTTCGTAGAGAGAGAAATTCTGAGCGGGTGGCGTTTTTCTGCCCCATTTTTTTCATTGTATCACCACATATGTTTACCAAACTGGGGAGCTATTATTTGCACACCGGTTGGAAACTGCGCTTGCAGTTCCCTTATCACGTTATTTATCCCTGTTTTGGTTTGAATTCTCGTTGAAACTTGGAAACATCGCAGACAATTGTTGCGGTCGAATTCTATCACTCATTAAACGTCTCTCTCTCTCCCTCTCTCTCTCTCTCTCTCTCTCTCTCTCTCTCTCTCTCTCTCTCTATGTATCTTATTATCTGTTCCTCTGGTCTCTCAGTGTATGTGTATATATCTATGTTTGTCTCTATTTTTGTCTTCTCTTTCGTGTATCAGGGCGTTTCCAGTTAGAGAGTGAGAGACAGAGAAACATATAGACAGAGAGACAGAGAGACAGAGAGACAGAGAGACAGAGAAGCAGAGAGACAGAGAGACAGAGAGACAGAGAGACAGAGAGACAGAGAGGCAGAGAAGCAGAGAGACAGAGAGACAGAGAGACAGAGAGACAGAGAGACAGAGAGGCAGAGAAGCAGAGAGACAGAGAGACAGAGAGACAGAGAGACAGAGAGACAGAGAGGCAGAGAGGCAGAGAGGCAGAGAGGCAGAGAAGCAGAGAGACAGAGAGACAGAGAGACAGAGAGACAGAGAGACAGAGAGACAGAGAGACAGAGAGACAGAGAGACAGAGAGACAGAGAGACAGAGAGACAGAGAGACAGAGAGACAGAGAGACAGAGAGACAGAGAGACAGAGAGGCAGAGAAGCAGAGAGACAGAGAGACAGAGAGACAGAGAGACAGAGAGACAGAGACAGAGAGACAGAGAGACAGAGAGACAGAGAGACAGAGAGGCAGAGAGAGAGACAGTTAGAATGAGAGAGACTGCAACTGAAGCCGATGTGGTGTTCCTTAGTGTGCTCATGTCACGGCCTTTCCAATTGGTAACTCGGGTCACTTCAACAACAGAACTGGAATTTTGCCAAGCCACGCCCCGTTTTCGGCGTTTGGACAAAAAGTCCCGCCACGATTAGCGCTGAAATCCCGCGTATTCATTGCAGTTCGTTGCCTTGGCGCTTTGCCATATTCGTGGCGGGACCAAGGCAACCTATACCACTTTGTTCTGGCTTTTGGCAATGTGCCCATGCCAGTTTTTTGTGTTTCTAGAATTCCTTCAAACGTTAAAGAGGGAAAGGTCGTAACGGCTGAGAAGTTAAGTTTCATAGCATGGCGGTGGCCCTTGTTGAGGCAATCACAGCCTTTCTCGCCTCTGCAATGATATTTTCTTCTCTTTTGCCTCATTTCTCCCACCCCTCCTCCGATTCCAGTCCCCCCGTCGGCCAAGTGCGTGAATAGTACAGCATTTTTTCCATCGCACCCGTAGCGCCTCGGCCATAAATCAATAGAACTCCCCAATGGTGGCGGAACAGCCGTTCCCCCTCTCTTTCCACCACGTCCACTTGCACTTTCCCTTGGCGCCAGCCGCCACCCACCGGCTGTCTGCTGCTGCTCCAGCCAGCCGGGGTGCCCTAAAACCGCGACCGCTCGCGCGACTGGGCGGCGCGGTTCCGACTGCGCATCGACTGAACCCGCGTGTTGAAGAGTGCGCGGCGATACGCAGCTGTTCTTTCGGCCGGTCACCCCCCGTTTTTTGGCGATGGTTCAAACTTTTTTCCGATTTTTCGTTACGTCATAGGTCAGATAACACGGCGTTTCTCGTAAATTCCTCGGATTTCGTGTTCTTTGATCCCACTGATATCTACTGTAAGCGGCGGCGACGTTTGAATATTGCGAAAATGGCGCCGGTTTTCGAAAAACGCCCGAGGGCGGGAGATTTGAAAGATGCGGGGATTTGAAAATTCCAAAAGTTCAATAATTTTGTAAAGTTCTTCAGTTATCACTGGTTTAGTTCGCTGTGTCATTCTATATGAGCATTTCTAGCCGAATAATTCACAAACTGGCCTTGGGGCCGTTTAATTTTCCAAAATGTCGAACTTTAATACTATTTTATTAGTTTGTTACTTTGTAATTCAACATATCATGGTTACAGATACATTTTGCGGCATTTTTTCAACTTTTAAAACCCTGAAGAGTCCGAATTTTCGATATATTCGCTCGCTATTGAACCTCGACCGTAAAGGTCGTTTTAAGTAGCAAAAAGGTGCCGATTTTCTTCACATTAACTGATATTTTCGCTCATTGTGAACGAAAATTTCGTATACCTTCAGTTTTGTGCATCTCTTGTTGATTACTTGCTCTATTCTTCCATTTTAATCCCGTATTTTCAGCGCCCTGTACACTTGTACATATTGCGTGTATTCTACACCTCTTCAATAACCCAATTGTACATTTGTTGTCATTGTTCTCAATTTCTCTGCTCTAACATCGAATGGTGATGACCGAACAACAGTGGTATTCTGGAGGATGGAATGGGAGATCAGGTTTGTTTTTTGAAGTTTTCTTTGTTTCGAAGCTAAGATGCCTTAAATAGACAGAGTTATTGAATGTTTACTTGGTTAAACCAGAGTTATTGAATGTTTACTTGGTGGTTCTTTCGAAATAAGACCGTTTTCATGAACAGGAATATTCAAATTCAATTGAAACAACGCACCTTCGAATTCCATTGTCCAAATTGCAGATCATGCAGTCAGCAAGCCCATCATGATGGTCAACAGCGGCGCCAACTTGGCCCAGTCTCCTCGTTCTCTGTCTATGAGCCATGGCGAGGGAGCGGTTCCCCAGATGGTGGCGCTTGATGTACTGAGCGGGTCGCCAGCGTCGGTCAACGCCAACAAATACGTGAGTTTTCGCGTTTTGTTTTGCATCGCTTTTTGTTTCGAAATCGGTGTTTTCGCGCTAAAATCCTATTCTTTCAGTTGTCATCTAAGGAAATGTCCGATAACAGTCGTCTCGACGAGAGTAAAGAGTGAGTTTTTTGTTCTTTTTGACGTCTAAGTCACGTTAATATTTTAATTATCACCGTAAACTCCATTTTTAGTGGTGAGCCTGGAACGGGCGGTCCTGTGAGTGCTCCTTTCGCCATTCCGATCCCCAACGCAAACGGAGGCGACGTGGCCGGGACTCCAGATTTCCAGGTACTTTTTTCTTTTTAATTCATTTTTTCAACTTTATTTTTTATAGTTTACTCCCTACCTGGTCCAAGGAGGAAAAGTCATCGGAGGTCCGGGCGGAGGTCCCCTCGGTTCCACGCCCACGGGCCCGTCTGGCTACGGTTATGGGTCTTGGAACGCCGTCTACACCGGAGCACTGCCGACAGCCATGATCCCCGGCGTCAGTGGAGAGAACACCACCAACATCATGCAAGGCAGGGGTTTTTTTTTCTAAGACCTCTTGGTTTAAATTTCAAAAAGAAAACGTCGGTGCTATGTGGGTTGGGGGGGTCAAAATAAAAAAAATTTCTGGGGCCGTATTTTTTCCCGGAAACGTTCCTAAATAGGTTTTCGACTATGGAGAATTCAGAAATACATATTTTAAAATTTTTAAAAAAAATATGTTTAAATTAAAAACAATTTTTTAAATTTTTTTTTTTTTAGGTTTTTTCCCATTTTGCTTTTTCCTTTTAATACTGTCTCTCTAAGCTGTCATCAACAATTGAATTTCAGTTATGTATCACTGACGTAAGTCTTCGCATTGAACTTCTTGAGTAACGCTGTTCTTCCGCTTAAATTTTAGGAAAGGTTGTATTGTTAGATCTCTCTCGACTCATTCCGTCTCCCTCACTGTTTCTTCGCCAGGTCATCTGGTTGCTTTTACTTGTAGACATTGACTAGATCGAGACAATGAACAAGAAGCCACATACATACAGAGAACATCAGACCATTTTTATGGCATCGGCATTTTTTGTTTTAACCACTCATGTCAGTTTAGCATCACTTAGCATCTATTGGTGTTAGCAGAAACTACGACGATGTGGGGTGTTGACCCAACAATGACGGCGTGGAATACTTGGGAGACTCCAGTGACGGAGTCTTACAAGTAATTGCTCGTCTCATTTTCCTACATAGGCTCCCAACCGGGAATAGTAGTGCAGGGAACCTGTATATGATGGTACCTTCCCAGGGGTAGACGAGGGCCGACCCAATAGGGCCTAAACCCTAAAAGCCCTAGAACATAGGGCCGGGGCCAGGGCCGTCCACCTACCTACAAACAGTGGGGGTTTGGGGGGGTCTGGTCTCGATCTAGTCAATGTCTACAAGTAAAAGCAACCAGATGACCTGGCGAAGAAACAGTGAGGGAGACGGAATGAGTCGAGAGAGATCTAACAATACAACCTTTCCTAAAATTTAAGCGGAAGAACAGCGTTACTCAAGAAGTTCAATGCGAAGACTTACGTCAGTGATACATAACTGAAATTCAATTGTTGATGACAGCTTAGAGAGACAGTATTAAAAGGAAAAAGCAAAATGGGAAAAAACCTTAAAAAAAAATTTAAAAAATTGTTTTTAATTTAAACATTTTTTTAAAAATTTTAAAATATGTATTTCTGAATTCTCCATAGTCGAAAACCTATTTAGGAACGTTTCCGGGAAAAAATACGGCCCCAGAAATTTTTTTTATTTTGACCCCCCCAACCCACATAGCACCAAAACGTCTACATGCCTAAAAGTGCGCAATTTTGGCACGGCCCTGCGAATGTTTGACTCTGGCAACGCTCGAAGTACCTTCTGGTTACTGTTTTGGCTTTAAACACGGAAGTCTAGCCGCGGGAATTTCAATTCTGACAAGTTGAAGTTTGCGTTTCTTGAAAACGATGGGAATTTAGTCGCTGAAGTTTTCGACAATTATGTAGTTAGTACTTCTGCGCTTTTTACAAGTGGGATTGCTTTGGATCTACAAACTGACCATGTCTTCCAAAAAATAGTCCCTGTCAAATTGCGAGAGCACATCTCTTTAGCTTTGATTTTTTTTATATTCTTCGTTTCAGGCATTCCCTGTGAAGCCCCTCCTCCTCCTCCCATGTACTCGTGTTCACCTCCACTCGGCGCGAATCTCATGGGCGGTCTGGCTAACAACTTTGGAACTCTGACGATCGGTGGAACAGGAAATAACTCGAATCAGAATCCTGCCCGGATGGAACAAGTCTTCATGAACAACATGCCAGGTAAGGCCTTTTTCGAATCATAAACGTGCATTTTCTACTTAAATGTTTTATTTTTAAACGACTAA
The DNA here is from genome assembly GCA_964057215.1 of Oscheius myriophilus. Lineage (NCBI taxonomy): Eukaryota > Metazoa > Nematoda > Chromadorea > Rhabditida > Rhabditidae > Oscheius > Oscheius myriophilus. The sequence goes on from OZ059906.1 coordinate 13,030,101, forward strand.
TTTCAGCCTCGAATGGCTACAACACCATGCAGCACCAGCAGCTCCTCTACATGTACAACCAGGCCACGCCTCCGCCGTCCTCGCTCGGCAGCAGTCCCAACTTCTTCGGTTTGTTGATTTAAACTCTCTAGTTTTTATTTTTTTTCAATGTAGGAAGCAACTTCGGTGGGATGAGCAGCATGCAGATGGCTGGAATGAACCCTCAAGGATACAATCCAAGCCGAGGCCCCGGTTCCATGTACAACGCCTCGTCGTCGAATTCCACGTCTTCGCAATTTGGAGGAATGCCTAGCAGGAGGAGAGGGCCCGACGACAGGTAAGGGCATTTTTAGAGCTGAAAATGGTTAAACAATATTTTGATTTGGTTTACGAAAGTTTGAATCAAACGGCTATTATTTTGAGAACTCCTTCCTTTTAGGTGAATTCTTTCTTTTTGTAGTTTCGATGTCATACAAAAAAGGCGAATTTATTGAAATGCTCAAACAAACAATATAGTTGATGCCAAAACTTGTGCATCATGTCGTACCAATATTTCGATGTTGGTACTGGAATAATGCGTGTATTGTTAATGCCGAAACGACTTCATCACAGCGTGCCAGTGTTTTGATGTTGTTCCTAGAGTTATGCGCAATATTAGATACTCGGACTGGCAATCCGAAGTTGCCCCATTTCGATCCCCCGCCGACTGTTTTATACATTAGGTACAATAGAAACGCAATTCGCGAAAAACTTTTTTTTTCAACTTTTAGAATTTTTGACCTCGGGCCGCGGCCGGGTCGTGACTTTTGGAGAGAGGCCCGGCCCGTAGCCACCCTTGGATTTGGTTAGAAGTATAAAATAGAACACTCAATCAGGCCGTGTATCAAATCGGTCTGATCACATTCGGTAATGATTTTGGAAATGCTTTAAAATTATATATTGTAAAAGTATATGCATAACTAATCTTAAAATTTGGTCATTTTCAGGTCTTCAAGTCGCAGCACTCTGCTCGACGAGTACCGCAACAACCGCGCCCAGCTGCTGCAGCTGAGTGAACTCGGATCCCACGTCGTCGAATTCGCGAAAGATCAGCACGGTTCTAGGTGAATTTTGAAGGTTTCTCTGGTTTTTTACCTGGATTTTACAGATTCATCCAACAAAAACTGGAAAAGGCGACACCCAAGGAGAAGCAGATGGTATTCGACGAAGTCATCGCCGAAGCTCCTCATCTTATGACCGACGTCTTCGGAAACTACGTTATACAGGTTTGGAAATTCCCATTTTTTGTTTTCAAGTTATTTTCTTTAGAAATTCTTCGAGTTCGGAACGGATCAACAGAAGAGAGACCTGGCGAAGGCTGTGAGCGGCAACGTGATGAAGCTGGCGATGCAGATGTACGGCTGCAGAGTGGTTCAGAAGGCTTTGGAGTCGATCGACGAACAGCTGCAGATCGAACTCCTCATGGAGATGGAGGGACAGGTCAGACTCGTTTCATTTCGGAATGTCAGTTTCTGTCGTTTCTTGCTCGAACCATGTTCAGTTCGGATATTCGTAAAGAAGGCAAAGCTCATTTATTGTACCGCTAGGGTTGCGTAAATGTTTTGTTTAAGCAGCCACAACTTCTCCTTTAAGCATAGCTGGTCCACCCATTGCGGTGATCAATTTTTCGACAGCCTCTTTTTTATTGAAAGGAAAAAAATATTTACGATGTACTTCTTCGTTAACCAAATCGGCGAAAATTTTATTTGATTTTTAATATTAAAATCGCGTACGTATAGTTGGTGCTAAAACTACTTTGGGGTAGCGTGTCAAAGTTTCGATGTTGTTGAAAGTTTAGCATTGCGGATATGCAAGAAATCTACGCAGCCAAATTGGCCGAAGTAACTTTTCTATTAATTTACGTATTTTTGTATATTCTGAATGATTTTTGTTGGTTATGTGTATAAATATTTACCGAATTGGTTATTAAAAGTATAATTTTATCCGTTAATACATTCAAATTTTTCCTAAAACCTGACGTGTTCTTGAGTCTTGCTAATTCTCCATAGTATTATGGTTGTATTTGACTTTTACGCAACTAATCGTAAAGCGAAACTGTATTTAGCCCTATAAAAATGTTAGTTTTTGTAGTAAATGTGTTAGTTCAGTTAAATATGCACACCTTGTGTGAAAGACAAGGTACGCATACCTAAGCCGCCCAAATGTTGCCTTGAAAGCGATGTAAGTCCCCTTTAATTTATTTAATCTTTTTTTTTACCAAACGCCGAATACATAGGTACCGCAAGCACCTCACGCCCAGCTATGGTATAAATGCACTACGGACTTTTCTTTTGACTTTTTGACCGTTACTTTGAGCATTCTCGTCATTTTGATGAGTTGTGTTCTGGTAAGGTTGAACCGTGGTTGCCGTAATAGAAAAGAATCCCCTTTGAAGAAAACTTGTGATAAGTTATATTAAAATTGAAATTCCCGCTTTTAGGTGTTGAACTGTGTGAAGGATCAGAACGGCAACCACGTGGTGCAGAAGGTCATAGAAAAGGTGCAGCCGGAGAAGCTGCAGTTCATCATCGACGCCTTCCTGGCCCATCCCTCCACCGTTCGTTTCCATTCCTGATTCTTTTATTCTTTCTTTTCAGGTCTACGAACTGTCCACGCACCCGTACGGCTGCCGTGTGATACAACGCGTGTTGGAGCACTGCTCTGAGTATCAGAAGCGTCCCGTTCTCGAGGCCCTCCATCGCAACATGAAGAAACTCGTCGAGGACCAGTACGGTAACTACGTGGTGCAGCACGTCGTGGAACACGGTAGCACTGAAGACAAGGACCGAATCGTCGAAGAGGTGGGGTTTTGCAAATTGTTTTTTTTTAAACAAGTCTGAGTGCCTTTTCCCCCTTAAGATTGGGTTTATATGTTTACTGTAGGCTACTAGAATCCACATAGTCGAAAAATTACAACATAGTAACACTTTTGTGGTTCACATAACATGCTGCGCTCTGTTGCTAACCGGCACCTCACTTTTTTTCTTTCCGTCGTTCTTTCAAGCGAATTGAGACATGGTTTCAGTACTTTTCATGGCATATAGCGGGTATTCACATCTAGTTTCCAGAGCAATTTTCTGGGGGCATGAATTTGACAGGTTTTCTCAAAAACCCTGTGTTCACACATCGCTGCACGCGAGGTGCACGCTGTACATACGTTATGCGGCGTTTGATTATAAATAAAAAAATTTAAAGGGGGGCTTAAGTTTTCTCTTTGGGGGATTTACGTACCAAGACCCCCAAACGCCCCTTGCCCCGTCATGTTTTTACAGAGAAACACCAGTTTTTTTGCATACATTTTTATATCTCTGTTCAAAATTAAGCTATCAGGCAGACAGTGGGGTTTATCAATAGCAAATCGTTTGCTGATAACTATAAAAACGTCCCATAATTCACCTGTAACGTGTCGAATGAGAAAAAGCTCGAAAACAGCCAGAAAGTGACAAAAAAGTTCCGTTTTTTTGTTAACTACAGGAAAGTGTGTTAGCTCGTGTGATTCTCCTGAAATCAGCGTGAGCCGAAATATTGTGAGCTGAAAACTATTAAAAAACGAAAAGCCAATTATTCGAAACTCGTTTATAGCTTAATTTTGAAGACAGTTAAAAAAAGTGAAACCGTTAGTGTTTCGCTATGAAAAGTTCCAAGTAGCCTACAATGTAAAAATGCTCGATCGGAAGGAAATAATACTTTAATGAATCCGGACGTTGCTCAGACTTTAAAATTAAGAGAAAACGTGTTTTATTTAGCGTTACTTGGGTTTCAAAGGTCTAACCCATCATTTTCCAGATCCTCGTGGATGTGCTGCGATTCGCAAAGCATAAGTTCGCTTCGAACGTCATCGAGAAGTGTCTGACGCACGCGGATCCCAAGCACAAGAACCAGCTGATCTCCGAAGTCTGCGGAAACCTCATCGAGTGTGTTTTAACTTACTTTTGTTTTTTATTTACTCTTTTTTCTAAATTTGGTTTAAAAACGACAAAATTGCAGCCCGTCGTTGCCGCCTCTGCTGGAAATGATGAAGGACCAGTACGCTAACTACGTTGTGCAGAAGATGCTCGACGTGGCGGATTCCACGCACCGAAGGAAGATGATGTACGCCATAAGACCGCACATTCACACGCTCAGGAAGTACAACTACGGAAAGCATATTATCAGTGAGTTTTTACTTCCTGCTTCTTTTCACATCAAAAGCTAGGACATTGGAAATCTGGTAGATATACAACTGACAAATTTTAACGACTAACATGAAATTGCGCGCTGGCGACATTTTTGGTTCCTGTAGGCCCTGGGATTTATGTTATCAACGTTGTGGAAAGTGCTGAGTTTTTTTTAGTTTGCGGGTTTTCCCTGTTTTATACAGTTGACGCCAAAACGTGCTAAAGTTTTGATGTTGCTTATACAGTAAAGCGCGCAATGTGGAATACTCAGCCCGTGTACGCAGCCAAATCGATCGAATTGAATTTGGCGAGTAGAATAGTATCAACGTGATTTTTTAGCTGGCAAACTCAACTTTTGGAGATATTTTTTATGTTCTATACGGGTTTGTGTTTTTCATACATAAAATTTATACAAGAACTTTTAAAAGAAAACTAAAGGCTTAACAAAGCGATACAAAGCTGGAAAACTTTAATTTCTCGAACGTGTGGATCTTTAAGCAGTACTGGTGAAACACCACCCCATTAGAGAAACACTCCCTTTTTCGGCTAGTTAAATTCGGTTTTGCTACAATGTTTTGATTTTAAAATGTTAACAGTTGCACGCGCACCAGAATGTTTTAAAAAGCGAGCTGAAATTTTGATTTCACAAGTTTCATAAACCGGCGATCAAGAATGGAAATAACTCTTCTTTCGACACTGTTAATAAAATTTAAGTTTCAACATGAACACTGTTTTTTTGCGATGGGGCAAAGTTTCGTTCCAAACTATGCATGAACACGCTACCAGTGGGGTACCTTTTACGCGACCCCACACATTACAAATGAGACGTGTGGCGCGAGCCCCCTAAATGGAGATTAGACTCGGCGCGACGCCCACAATCAAAATTCCGGTCTATGTTCCAAACGGTTTTTTAGCATCACTCTGACTCATGGGAAAGTAGCTCCCAGTAACGTTCTCTAGTCGAGAAAAGCTTAAATGGTAGCCCTCATTCATTTTCTATTTTCAGCCAAGCTGGAGAAGTACTTCCAAAAGCACCAGGGCATGAGCCCGATGATGCCTCCCCAGGTGTCGCAGCCGATGCCGATGCAACACCTGCCCTACGACATCTCTCCTCACCAACCGCAGCACCAGCATCCTCTGCTGCCGCAGCACATCCCACCTCATCTGCATTAAAAGGGAGGGTTTCTAAAACCACCACGCGTGCGTTGCTCTTACACGTGCGTCGTCTCTAGACTAATTTTTGTTAAAATTGTTGTCTCTGTATAGCTCACGGTTGCCTTGCAATCTCCTCTCTCTCCATCTCTCCCGCATTTCCACATAAGTTCCCAGTTTTTTTCTAGATGAGGTGTGTATATGCGCTCCCTTTCACCTCTTTTCCCCACACACACAACCACCCCGCGACCACACACCGTGTACTTTGCTCATCGCCTCTCAATATCCTGTGCTAGCATTTTGGTCCCCTTTTCGCCAAAGGGGGCTCTTTTGTTGTTGTTGGCCTGTATAGATTGTACATCTCCGTTGTTGGTCGGAACATTCGTGTTTCGTGTTTTTGTTGCTGCCCCACGCGTGCCGCTGTGTGTGCGCGCGCGGTCCAGCCTTAGGCCGCCGTGCGCGCCCATTTCGTGGCTGCTCCTTTTTGCTCAGGATAGATCCCTTTTCTACCTTTTTTCCCTTGGCTTTCAACCCCTTTTTTCTCTTCAAATAGGATCTATCCTCTCTTTTTGTATCTTGCTTAGGTTAGTCATGTTAACACTAACAGTTGTGTGTAAGTTGCAGAGATTCTTCCATTTCGTCTCTCACTCTCATGCTCTTATGTATATTGTGGTTGTCGTCTTTACAGATCGGTTATCTAGAATTATAAAATTGAAATGATACCCTGTGTTTCTGTTGTTACTCTTCGTTTTCCGCGAATTTTACTGTTTTGGTGTTCGATGAGGTTTCAAACCTTGGAACAGCACGCAGTTATGAATTTTAAAGGACTCATTGAAGTTTACTTCATACCCTAAATTGGGGTAAGGATCTGCGGGGGGGGGGGTGCGCCGGGGAAAATCGGGACCCTGAGTCAGGAGAGGGGTTTTTTTTGGGGGGGGGGGGGGGGGGCAAAAATTGTGTCCTCGAAAACACGTAAAAACGGGGGGTTCCGCCGGCCCACCGGACCCGTAAAAAAATCCGGGGGGCTCCGCCCGGACCCAGCCGCACCCACCAATTTAGGGTATGGTTTACTTACTCTAAGAAGAAAAAATGGAGATATGTTGGAAAAATTGAAGTCCCCCAATTCAGTCTGGCCCCACTTTATAAGAATTCGGGAAAGCTTGATATTCAATCTTTGGGGGTGGGGTTGTCAACTTATACAATTAAGCCCCACCCAGACGCATATTTTCTATGCTGAACTGATAGTGATTTAGTTGGGGTCTCAAATGAGTTCCAAATTGAGTATCTGCAGTTGGGGAGGGGGGGGGGTTGAATGAATTATCAAAACCAAATGAGTGTTGTGGGGGCATAACTTAATCAGGCGGTATCTTTATTACGCGAATTCACTTTTTGGTTCGAAACCAAACTTTTTAGTCCTTTAATTATCAAATTTCGTTTAAAACCCTTAAAAATGTAACTGGCGTCTTTTAATCACGAATGGGATACTTAGTTGTGGGGGCTTAACTGAATGGGGTGGGGCCTAATTTCTCCCAAAGTTCATTTCTTCAATCTAAATTCGCCGCCGACGCCGACCGAAAGCAATCTTTTTAGTAATTTAACTTTTAAAATACAGCTACTGTCGAATGCGAACCCTGTTAAAGGTATAAAATGACGTCAATCACCTGCGTATCTTCCCTTCAATTTTGTTTGAACAAGCTGATCCTTTTTGTGGATTTATCTAATTATATTTCGTTTAGTAGGGTACTCAGTTTTGGGGGGGGGGGGCTTAACTGAACATGGTGGGACACAACTCGTTTTTCCCTCATTTTCGCTCCATTTTCTCTGAAAACCAGCGCGAAATAGTCCTTTAGCCTCTCGCCGGAGCGCCGTTTCCAGTTTGTTGCATCACGAAAACATACAGTGTTTCTCACGGTTTGCACTTGCGTTTAGCCAGTTTCACAGCATTTTTTTTATTTCTCACATAATTACATTGAAATTAATTAAAATTGGCTTTAAAATACATATTTAAAGTAGTATTATCTTTTTAAAAACACTAAAAATCACGTAAAAACCGGAAGAAAAGGTCCCCTGATGTCCTCCACCGCTGTCGCCTGGGAGGTCACAGCCGCAGCTGTTCAATCCACACGCTTTTAATACTTTTGTCCCCCAGAACCTCGCGTTCCATACTTTTTCTGTCGGGAATCTATGATTTTGCGCTCTTTTCGCGCTGATAAGAGCCGCGGAAATGGGTTTCCCCGCCCATATGGTGTTGCAATGTGTGTTTCATTGATTTTCTTGGAATTTCGCGCTATTTTACGATTAAAAAAAATGAGTAAATTGGAACGAAATTTTAGATGTTCGCTTGGGGGAGTCGGGCCGTGCGGGCCGCGTCGCTGGCGGGTCTCTTCGTGGCCGCCAAACAGGAGGAGAAGCCCTTCGCAGCCGCCACCTGTCCCATTCAGATCACCAGGCCAGAGCAGTTCAAAGGAGACGTCCTTCTTAGCAGAAAGGTAAGGTTTTTAAAGCTTTTTTTTAAATTTTAAGTACGGATTTTCGGCATTTTTATGAAGAACGACGTTGAACGCGGTTCATAGGCTTTCGGTACCAACGTAATTCGGCGTTTGGTTGAAAATGATAAATAATGAAAGGAGGCTAACGTTGGCTCCGAGGCACAATTTGGGGGGACTTTTCATCAAGCCCCTTAAACGCTTCCGAGCCAGCCATGGCCCGGTTCTGCTCGGCTTGTTGTTTAGCCAAAATCTGATCAAACTCGGTTGATATCCTATTTTCAGTGGTTCAATTTTCGTGAATGAATCGTTAACATTAGCTGCCTTTTCCCCAGCAAAATGTTCAGACCGGCTCCTTGTGGTACTATTGAAGTTTAAATTTGTCGTTCACATGGTGCTGAGATCGATCCTAGTCTCCTATTTAATTTTTCTGGGTTTTCGTTTACAACAAAGTTATGTGAACGGTTTTTGTAGTATTTAACGTTTCTCCACCTTAAAAAATATACATTTCTTCGTTGGTCTCATATATGAACAAGATACCTGTGGGGTCCTTTTTGAGCGACCCCCACCACAATACAAATGAGACGTGTGGCGCGAGCCCCCCAAATAGAAAATTACCCGCAACCGAAAATCCCGTTCAATGTTTTTCTATGGATGGTCTCAAGACTTCCCCGATAAAAAGTTTTTTTTTCGAGTTATGGTGCTGCCAACGGATAAGCGTACAATATAGGGTACTCAGGCCGTGTACGCAGCCAAATTTGTAAACGATTTGATCATATCTAGGCCAGCAGGGTATATTTCCCCGCGCGTGAGAACACCGGGCCCACATGCGTTGAAAAAAATGAATATTCGCCCACGCAACATACACTGTCAAGCTCCGCCAGCGGCGGTAGGGGCGTCACAATTGCAAGTTATCGTCAATTTTTTAAAGGCCCGTCGCACATTTTCGACTAGTTCGATAATTGAGGGGGTTATAAACTACCTCTGCGTTTGGTTGCTAAGGTATTCCACGGAATCGTACTTTTGTCATAGAAAAACACGTCCCCCAGATTTTCACTCAAGAGGGCCGTCGTCCATATTATTCATATCTGGAATGTGGGCTTCGTAGCCTTCGCAGTGAATGTGTCGAAGTAATCGTTTAACGACAAAGTCAAGAATATTTTTTTCTCTTCATCAATTTCATTCCTTTCAGATCGTTAACCACCTGGACAAGAGCGGTCTCCACCTGCGTCTCTACCAGTATGAGACCTGCCCCTTCTGCTGTAAAGTTAGTTTTCTTTTTGTTTCTTAGCCTCTTGTCCTGCTATTTGGATCCCAAATTAGATACGTTCCAATGAGAATTTTAAGTAATTCACTCGGTTTCAGGTCAGAGCCTTCCTGGACTACTACGGTTTCTCCTACGAAGTGGTGGAGGTCAACCCGGTCACCCGATCGCAGATCAAATTCAGCGTCGACTACAAGAAAGTGCCGATCGTGCGCAGCAACGAAGAAAAGACGCTCACCGAGTCCTCTCTCCTCATCTCACAGGTACTGTAGCTTAGGTTTTCCGTAATTGTAGGTACGGAAGTTCAGCTTACTATAATTTTGGAGTGAGGTACTGTAGCTAGTGATTTTGGACTCAGTACTGTAGCCGAGATTACTGTAATTTTGGGTATTATATGGCGCCTACGGTAGCTGATATTACAGTAATTTTGATGATTCTACTGTTGGCACCTGGGATTGTTGTATTTGCTGAGTTGTACCTTGGGTCAACATTACAGCAATTTTGGGGTTAGATAATTGAGAGTACTGTAAGTTAAGGTAGCTGGAATTTCTGTAATTGTGGAGTTAGGTACGGTAGTTGAGATTTCTGTATTTTCGGCGTTTTACTCTGACTCGAGCAAGCACTGCAAAATTTAGGGCATGCCGAAAAGTTTTTTTTTGTTATTTTTGATTTTAGCATTCAAATAAGTCATAAATGTTTGGTCATCCGTGAAAAATTGGGGGAGCGGGCCTGCTTGGTACTGTAATTCATAGTATGTAGTTACGGTAGCTAGCTACCGTAGCTTACAGTTATGAAAATTGTTGAGTTAGGTACGGTAGCCGTTATTTGTGTAATTTTGGAGTGAGGTGCGGTACTGACATTATTGTAATTTTGAAGTTCTATAATTTTAATTCTTTAATCGGTTACCGCAGTATTTTCGACTACTCTATTGAAGTTTCGTTTTATAACGTACTCATTTCAGCTGGCGACCTACATCGCGAGGCCGGACCGCAACTTGGAGCAGATCGAAGCCATGTACCCGGTGGTGGATTCTGTAAACGAAAAGGGAGCCCCTATCAAGACTCACCCGAACAAGTACTTCATCATGCACGAGAAGATTCAGACCGACAAGGACATGGCCAATGCTAAGTGGGTTTAAAACCGTTCAAACTGTCAAAAAATGAGTTTAAATGAAACGTTTCTATATTACATTTCCAGGGAGGAGCGTGAATGGCGCGAGTGGGTGGACGACCACTTCATCCACCTCATCTCTCCCAACGTGTACAGGACGTGGGAGGAGTCCCTCGAGACCTTCCGCTGGTTCGACGTGGTATGTCTCTATTTTCCATGCTAATTTGGAGCTTTTGTCCTTTTTCAATCAGTCTAATGTCAAATTTTCCAGGTCGGCGACTGGCACCGCAACTTCCCCTCGTGGGAGCGCTGTCTGGCCGTCTACGTTGGCGCAGCGGCCATGTTCGCTCTGAGCAAGAGACTGAAGAAGAGACACAACATCGACGACGAGAGGAAGGCGCTGAAGGACGCCTGCGACAAGTGGGTGCAGGCCATGGGAGACAGGAAGTTCATGGGAGGAGACAAGCCCAACCTCGCAGATATCGTGAGTTTTTGTGGATTTTATTATTCCTCTTAATCATTCGAGCGGCGTCTTCAAAAATTCATGAAACCCTCTAATTTTGCAATAAAAAAAATAACTGAAAAAACGGCTATGGACAAATGTAAGCGAAAACTGAAAAGTATATCTCGATTTTTACCGGGTTCCGGTAGGCGCTCCTGTAGTACGGTAAAAATTTTAACGTCATCCAAAGTTTTGACACGCTTTCGCTTACCAAATTTAATATTTGCAGACTTTTTTATTTGTCTTTTCGTACCATGTAAAAGTAATAGTCTGCAAGGACCTCGTCTTTGCGCAATTTTAAGAAATACTGTGATATCGATGATTTTCGTATATAATCAGGGTTTTCTGGGGGGGGGGGGGGGGGGGTACCGAACCGCGGGCACCCCGTCTTGACATAAATAGTGGGTAATTACAAACTGTTTCCCACCGCTTAAAATGCTAATTATTGCTGTTGAAACGGTTCAATTTTCAACGAAAGTGGGCTAAAATGTATAAATTGTTGCATAGGTGCAGGTACCTACCCGGGCTTGGAAATGAATGAAAAAAAAATCAGATGGGAAATGACACAAAAATTAATCAGGTGGAAAATTTCCTATTTTTTAATAGTAAATATTTTACAATTTTAAAGTGTTTTTGCATGATTTATAACGAAAAAAGTGTTTTGGAGGCATTTGACTTTCAAACGCAAACGACTTTCATTTGCAGCAAAATGACAGGAGTTTCGAAATTGGGCTATCAGCATCGGTGTAGTTACTATATTACCCCCCCCCCCCCCCTAGACCTATACAAAAAAATCGGGTGGGAAATTTTTTGTAAACTTGGACGTCCCATGCACCTTTGAATTGTTGTGGCATTCGAAGCCGAGAATTTTGCATAGAAAACTAAATTTGGATTATAACTGAAAGTTTTCAAGAAAAGCGAAATACCTGAGCGAAATGAGACATTTTCCTGTTTATAAGCCATAACCTTTCACTATCTATTAGCAAAATCGTTTCAGTCAAGTTTCTAGAGATAAAATAGCTACAAGAAAACATAGCTTGTACTTAAAATGACTTTGAATTTTCACGTACCGCATCTCGAGTCAAAAATAGATTTTGTTAATCAAATTTCTAACATATTTTTTCCACACCTTTTCGACGAACAAATTCTAAGATTTTGCCGTTTGTTAAGACAGCAACAAACGTAATTGTTGCAGAGATCGCATATTTGAAGAATCTTGTCGTTTTCACATTTCTTCGCCCTTCTGATTTCCCTCATTTCAGGCCCTGTACGGAGCGATGAACTCTTTCTACGGCTGCCGTGCCTTCAAGGACGTGATCGCCGTCGGCGGAAGGATAGCCGAGTGGCACGCCGCCGTGCACAAGGCCGTCACGGAGCGCCAGGGACGCACCGAGTTGGAGAAGCGATTCAAGCACTGAGGAATGCTCAATTCACCCATAGTCACTTTGTCCTACTGTAGCCCACTGTTGTAGCCCTGTTGTAGCCCTAGTCAACGAGGCATCTCCTGTTCGTTTTGTGACCGGTTACCTGTATTCGATTGTTGACGCTTTCGGACTTTGTTTGTTTTTCGCACGAATTGGCGAGTTTTGTCAGAGTTAGGGAAGGAAAATAAAAAGAGAGAGATATTTTGGTTTTTTATCTTACCTCGGCCAGGATTAAGGTACAAAGTCATTTCTTAAGACCCTAAGCGTGTTAAAATTTATGATCCCTGAAGGCCTAAAAGACACTAACCATCAACCCTTTAAATTTAAATTACCTAGAACTTGTTTGGTACAAAAACCATCTTTGTTTCGAACGTTTGAATTCCACAGCGAAATAATGGAACGATGGCTGCGATTTCTGAGAGAATCGACAACGGTCAATTTACATTTGGACGTAAAATTTCAAACTGGTCCCAGCGAGCTCAAATTTTATGTGGTAGCTATCTAGGGTCAATTAACAACAAAAAGGCAAATGAAAATCGATTATCGATTTTTGGGTCGGAGTACTGTAATCGCATCCCGGGGTACTGTAACTAGCGTAAAAGTTTAAAATCAACATGTGTTAGGTATGGAAAATGTTTGCAAATTTTACGCTGACAAACTTTATAATGTAAATTGCTTTTGATTTCCTTTGATTTCCTCAGTACGAAAAAAGTTAGAAGCCAAAACATGTTTCAGAAACTACAAAAAGTCAATTTTCTCGAGAAATTCATCATTTATTCAGTCATTTATTCCTTCAAAGTGTTTAACCGGAAACCTCGTTTTTCACTTCAAACTTATGAAATCGCCCCACTGACCAATAAAACACGGAGGATATTTATTTAGCTTATGTCATTAGTATGAAACATCAAAATGACAAAAATGCCAATTGCGAATCTCGAAAAATCGACGATTTTAGGTTGCTTTGGCACACCGAAAGGCCTAACTTTAAACATTATTTTTGACATAAAATTGTGCGGCAAATCGATTGAGCTGGTCGATTCTCGCCTCTTAAAGGTGTACGCGTGGTAAGCAAAAATCATTCTTCATTAAATTTTTTCGGCGATTTCCAATTTTTGGAGTGAAAAAAGGTTTAACGGCTGAACGCACTTTTATTCAGCGCAAAATCACCAACAAAATGAGCTGACGCGGATCTTGATTGGACCACTTTGACGGGAGATCTGCCACGTTAAGTCATCGTTCCATTATTTCGCTGTGGAATTCAAACGTTGGAAACCAAAATGATTTTGGGACTGAATGGGTCTTTGGTCATTCAAAGTTAACATTTCAGCCCAATCATAGAGAAAAAATCATTCAGCTCGGGAACTACTAACTACTTTCAGACATTGCGGCTTAAAGTCCTAAGCCCATTAAAGGGAGAGGCCCACAAAAATGAAAATGGACCTGTCCATGACGTAGCGTAGGCTAGAGAGTGTCATTTTCAATGGTCAAATGCAGAGAATTTTATGATTAGCATGGACAGATCCCCCTCTTCATTTTACGTGGGCCTCTGCCTTTAAAGATGTTGACGCCCTAAACAGGAAATTAGAATCAATCAATTAAGACCCATTGTTCTCTAGTGTGATTCGCCCCTGGGGTAAAAATTTCCCTAAAAGAAACGCAGTATTAGGGAGTAAATACATAAAGCTAAATCAAACCTTAAGGGCTTAGACGCATTGAACTAAATGTATTCTTAACGTCCTAAATACACAAATTTACACCTCTTTTGGGCCTAAATGTATTCAATCAAATATGTCTTTAAAGCCCTAAATAGGCTAAATTAAGTCAACGCTTCAAGTCATAAACACAAATACACTGTTAATAAACTACATTTAAAAACCATTCATCTGCAAAAGTTTTAACTAATCGCATTTACAGTAGCCGAGACGGATGTTGAAGCAGTTGATGATCCTAAAAATCGATTTCCGTCCATTTCTAAGCAATAACCTACGTATTTTCGAAATCAGCGTGTTTCTGAATTCCTTTATACACCACATTGCAATCAGAGGATCGCAAACTTTTGCGAAACTCAGCGAAATCGTGGGATACTGTAGCATATTGGGAAATGGATTTTCATCCCAAAATGGGAAAGTCATATAAATGGCCGATGGAATATAACCAAGTATAAGGGGAGCGCAGGTCTGAAAATTTGGAGAAAATGTTGCTTTGTGAAGAAAATTTTACCTGAAGTACGAGAGTTTTGAAAATCTGACGTTCTAGGGCAATGAATCCCGCGGGCCTCATTTTTTCCAGGTTGCGAATAGTTTTCCAGATTTTAAAACAACAGAATAAAGCAACGGAACTACCCAGTGCTACTACGAAAAGGTGGTTGGCGGATGCGTAGATTCCAGGTATTGAGATTTTTCCGTCCAGATCCTGAAAAAAAAGGGTTTGTGGGTTGAAAGATATCGTAGAGAGAGAGAGAGACAGAGAGACAGAGAGAGAGAGAGAGAGAGAGAGAGAGAGAGAGAGAGAGAGAAATAGAGGGGCAGGGAAAAATGAGAGTGTGTGTGAGAGAAAGAAATACTGAAACTGAGACTGAGATACAGAGAGACGACATAGAGACAGAAAAAAAAGAGACAGAGCGCCAAGCATGGCAACGGGCCGGCCCGGGCCGGCCCGCTCCAAAATTTTTCACGGCCCGGCCCGGCCCGACTCGACCGAAAATTTATGCCTTTTTTCAATGTAAAAATCAAAGAAAACGAGAAAAATTTTTTTCGGGCCGGCCCGGGCCGGCCCGCTTCAAAATTTTTCTCGGCCCGGGCCGGCCCCAAATTTTGCCATGCTTGCAGAGCGCCAAAGAGACAGAGAAATAGACAGAGACAGTGACACAGAATGGCAGAGAGACAAAGAGACAGGGAGACAAAGAGACAAAGAGACAGAGAGGCAGAGATGTACTCATAACATACATGGAGACGGAGCATGCCGTAACCAGCATTATCGGCTTCATGAATACCGAAAGATCTGTTCAACTCAGCCCTCATTCTCTGAAACTTTCTTTTATTCTTAGTGTTTACCTATCCACCATTGAAATTTCGTTGTACAGACACATAACCATAGTACAAACTACACAAATGCCGATCAGAAATGAGTCAACCGCAAAAACAACGCAAAGAATTTTTCCCTTTGCAGCTTTGAGTTTCATAGCCCATGGGGAACTGAAAGTGTTCTTTACACTTGAAAACTACAAAAATAAAACCAACCTACAAAGTACAACATATCTGTAAACAAAATTCTGAGCGGAGAAGAGAATGGATATCTGGTATAGAAGACATGTCATAGCATTGGCGTATCTTGTAATCATCGGACCAGAGAACATCCCTTTGAAGCTGAAAAAGATCCACGTGCGCTCGAAAATGTGGTGCATCTGAATTTTGATACAAATTTGTTTTGAAAAAGTGGTTTTACCGGCATTACGGTGGCAAACATTGTGCACAAACAGGCGTCAAGGAAGGTGTAGGCGAAAATCACCCATTTGTAGAATCCCATTTTGTAGCATTTCGAAGATCGAATTACGAACATCAGTATGAAGTTGAAGGAAATAGCCATTATGTAGAAAGTGGTGACCATTTTGACTTGGATGTCGTCTCCGTTTATCATTTTGTTGAGAATTTTGGTTGCAAATGAATAATAAATTCATAAAAAAATCTTTAAAGGGGTTAGAAAAATCAATAAAAGAGAAAAAAACGAGAATCGGAGTATATCTCGGAAGCCCTTTCAGAAAAAAGACGTCCGAAGGCCGCGTCCGAAAGGTAACATGCGTTGCGACGTAATGCCGCGAAGCGGCCCAAGGCCGCGGCGGCGAGAACTTCCTAAGTCAACCGAAGGCCGACATAATCATAATTCACTTCTGTTTTGAAATAAATGAACAATGTGATTTTGTGTCAGCTTTTATATCCATCACCTTGTTATGGAAGTTTTTGAGATGCGCTGTAATCTTTGATTAGGACAAGAAACTGAAATAAATCAAGCAAAACAGGAAGTGCTTCGAAGAGTCAGAATTTCCTGGTTTGTCACAAAGTTTCGCTGCACTTTTTTAGACACAACACAGCCGGTAAAAAGGAAACTGCACTCAATAACAGAAGATAACACGTATGCACACTCACACACTCACACACACACACACATACACACACACTCACACACTTACACACTTACACACTCACACACACACACACACACACATACACACACTCACACACACTCTCACACACACACACTCACACACTCTCACTTACACGTTGTTCTTACCCACGCTAGAGACACGAACTATTGTTCTCAGCAACTTTAACATTGCATAAGCCTAATGTGAAACATACAAATCTGATTAAAATTAACTTTGTCAAAATTGAAATTAAACGTGCACCGTTTTCAAAGCACAAAAAATTACTTAAAAACAGAAAAAAACGCTACTTGCTTTTGTAATTTAAGTTTCGTCCTTTTTGGGAAATTAAATTTGATTTGTCAGCCTGCAATTGAGAAAACAAAATTAAAATCGTTCGTTGAAACAGACTAATTTTTGAGTGCGAATTATCATCGTAAAAATGAATTTTCAAAAAAAATGAAGAAAACAGAAGAAGAAAACAGAATTAAACGATGCATCGAACTAAGAAAATGCTACATTCAGCTGTTGTTTTTCAATTCAATTCAAAAAGAAATCACAGAAACGCAGCCTTCGATGAATAATTCTGTTCAGTCATAATTTAAACACAGTTACCAGAAGATCGCCGTTTTCAAGTTTTCCGAAAATTTTGCTGCTTTTTGACTTTTAAGGTTCATTTTTGTGAACGAAATATAGGTGAGATCGGAATTTTGCAATTTTCTTAATCAAGGAGTATGTTTCAAACTGCCACATTATAGTTTTCTCTGCTAAAGTCAATGTCTCCATTTGAGAAGTTGATTTTGGCAAATTATTTTGACTGTATAATTCACTTATTTTCAGATTTTCTTACAATGGCTGATCAAAGCTCCAAAAGGACAGAGGGTTGCTTGATTAAAAAAATTAATTTTCTTTGAATTTACAACTGTCGTTTTGTTTATTATTTTTCGGATTTCTATTTCTATTTCGCTGGTTTGCCGCGGCCACTTGTTACGATGGTTTGGAGGAGACAGAGTGAGAGAGCGGGACAGAAATAGATATATAGTAAGCGAGAAAGAGAAAGAGAGAGAGAGAGAGAGATAGAGAGAGAGAGAGAGAGGCAGAGAGACAGAAAAACCAAGAGACAGAGAGACAGAGAGACAGAGAGAGAGGGACAGAGAGAGAGAGAGAGAGAGAGAGAGAGAGAGAGAGAGAGAGAGAGAAAGAGAGTCCCTGATCTTTTCCAAAACTGATCTTTTGATGTTTTCACTCAACAGCAAAAATACAAAACTTCACAACAACTACTCACTCTTTTCTTGTTGCTGATAAATTCCCAAAACAATTTTTTTTGGAATGCGTGTTTTTCAAAACCACAGCCAATTTACGACCTGTCACTTTTCTCCCCGTGTAAACATTCGTCTGGAATTCTGATCAAAGCCTATTCACTCTTTTCCACTCGTTCTGTTGTTCAGTTGATGTTATCATATCCACCCAGCTCTGCGATTTTTAATTACTGGATGTTGCCTGGATGCCTTCATTTCCCTCACGTACGCCGCTCAGATTACCACTTTCTATATTGTTTATGCCAATGTACACTGACTGCAAAATACAATTCATTAGTATGTTTTAAGGGGGTAACACTTTGATGAATAATGCTCGACTGCGCTACATAGTACACTTTCGCGTCTATTTTTCTACGAGTATCATGCTAAAATCAGCAAATCTTTGATACATTCCACCTAGCTATGAATAATTTTCGTAATTAAACCAAAAAATGTGAAGCGAATTTTAAAACATGATTTTTTTAAAGAAAATTTTTCATTTTTTGAAAAGAGAAAAACCTTGTTGCTTCAGTGTTACAGTGTAGTAAGTAACATTCCTAAACATATTCTTCTATAATTGACGATTAATATATTTTTCTAAAATAATGGTTTATTTGCTGACAGTACAGAATGACACGAATATCCTCACACTATATTTCCTCACACTATATTTTAAAGGGGCCCGGGGGATTTGGTCCGCATAAAACGAAAAAAAAACATTTCCGTAACTGGATCAAGTGATTATGAAGGGACAACAAAAATTCAATCAAACACTAATCGCTAGAATGTCAGACCGTGAGGTCCATGCGCGCATAGGGTTGTTAACTTGTCTGAGCCTGCTAAACAGCAAACAGCCAAAAATTACTGGTAAAGAATTGGCCGTAGTCGGTTGAAATGCGTAATTTTTGATTTTAGAAGTGGTGTTGGTGTTATTTTATTGTTTGTTTTACTACGCTGTACAATTCATTAGTGTGTATTAAGGGGGTAGCACTTCGAGGAATTCTACTCGTCAACGCTACACAACACACTTTATATCGTTTTTTTTTGTGTTGCATCATCGAGCAGGATCGTGATATTACCAAAAACCACCTTCAGATTTTTTAATTAGCAGGCTGAAACATTAAAATAATACAAAAACACTTTAAAACAAAGAAAAAATGTGAATGAGGGGGTAGGACTTTGGTGAATTATGCTCGTTAATACAACATACCACATTTTGGCGTCTATTGTACGGAGTTTTTTTCAAACAACTTTTTTTACGAACACTAAATAGCTAAAATGAAGGAAGAGAGCACTGAAAAATCGTCAGAAAATAACAACAACAAAAAACAATTTTTTGCTTCGGTGTTTCACATCAGAACCAAAATTTCGCGGTGGATTTGTCTTTTCTGGACGTTCAACAAAACTGATAAAATTTTATAATAAAAAATATCAAACTATTCTGGCGTTTTGATAGTAGCATTTACCGTAAAGACCATTTTCTATTGAAAAAAACGAAGAAACAATATTGTGCGCTTTGAATCGCTAATGATTCTATTCCTGCGACTGTCTGAGGACATCACGGATGGAACATTTTACAATTTTTGGCATCTGGGAAAGCCACGACGATAAACTCGCTCCAATCGTGTTTTGTGCTTTTTTTATGCATTTCTACAAATCGCGGCGGGACCCACCGATTTAAGTTGAACTCTGAAAAGGAAAAACTGCTTTAAAAATCGCGTAAAAAATCTTTGTTCGAATGTTTCAATTTGTTTGAAGGAGCTTCAAAAATGTAATTGCTTTCTCCTATCTACGCCGTTTAAAAAATGTTAGGAAAGTTTGTTTGTTCGAGGTAGAATGAACAATCTTAGAATTTTTTATTTGCCCTTTTAAGAGAAAAAGAACTTTAATTCACTTTGGTGTTACAGTGTTATAACTAAAAATATAATTCCTTAAGATTATTTCGTATCCTTTCTCCTTTGTAAATTCTACAAATGAAAGTAAAGTTTTAGAAACTGTCTCTCTCTCTCTCTCTCTCTCTCTGTCTGTCTCTGTCTCTGTCTCTGTCTCTGTCTCTCTCTCTCTCTCTCTCTCGTTCGTCCTAAACTTGTATATTTTGGAGAGAAATTCACCGAATTCAGAAAAATACGTGAAAACGACAAGAAATGTGAGAAAACGCTGAAATAAAAGTGTACTGTAGCCGAAGATTTGTGTCGGAAGTAAAATTATACTGTACTCGACGATTTGTAGGTACGAAAAAATTGATTCTGAACTTTTCTTATGGCGAAGATCTATTTTTCAAAGAAAACAAATTGAAAGTTCAGTGAAAAACGTATAATCAGGAATTTTCTTGTTTATTTGTTTCAAAGTTCAATTTCAAAGTACACCTGACATGAAAATTGGCGCGCAGTACCTGCTAAACATAGGTTAGACCTTTCGAGAACAAGGTTTTGCAATGATTATAAACAAATATTACATTTATGTAAACACTTGTTCAGATCATATCAAAGGTTTCCGTATTTAGTTCAAATGCGTGTCTCAATTTTACTATTCTGCTGTGACAACCGAAAACTTGTTTTCTGGTGTCTTTTTAAGTATCTCAAGGTTTTGCGAATAAAAGTCATAGTGACTAACCCAATAAATATAATTGAAAAAGAAGCTGCACCCAGCTAGCTACAAATGAGTGAAAATAGATATATTGAAATATACCCGCCGATTTGTATTTGCGAAAATGGCTCTGAACTATGCGTAAAGGACACTGTAAAATGGTTTTTCAGTGAACCTTTCGAAAGAATTTTGCATAGAATAAAAACAAATTTTTTCTCTTTCTTTCAAAATTCCCTTTTCAACTTTTCAGCGTTGCGTGGAGAAATTCCCTGCAAAATGAAGGCTAACCATTGTTTTGGTCTCATTTTGGTTCTTAGGTTGTATTTCTTTTCGCCCGGAATCCTTTTAAAATCACATTTTATTGATAAATGTTGCCTAATAGTTGGCATACTTCTCGCTGAATCTTGTCGATTTGGCTGCTTACAAGGCCTGAGTATCCAATGTTGCTTTAGAAAAAAACATGCTTTAGAAAACACATTGCTTTAGAAAAAAAACGAAAAAAGGCACCCTGGGGCAAAGTATTCTGAAATATACACCCGGCTTTCCAAAGCAGTATTGAAATCCCTAAGAAATAGAAAATCGAATAACATCATTGCAACATTGCCAAACTGAAATAAAACAGTTTCCTTAAAACTTTTTTGTATACTTTTTTTACTAAAATATATTTTATAATTTTTGATTTCTACGTTGTAACTGCTCACCCAATTCAACAAAATAATTCAAACATACATGAAACCTTGAAACGCTTTGCAAAAAATAAATATATGCAAAAAGAATTCACCGCTAATTGACTTATTTCTTTTAAGAACTTCAATGAAACTACAACGTCAATAAAAAATATGTATTCAATACAAGTTTACCCTACAAAGTTTTCACCGGCGAGCTTCAGTAAACTTTTTGCCCAAAGGAGCCTATAGATGTCAGTTGTTTAGCGGCCTCATACGGCATAACATCTCTAAAAATTCCTGAGGTTTCAGAATCCTCAGGGAACGGATGGATCACATGGTCCAATTCTTATTTTGTTTTAGCTCAGATCATCCCAATTAAAGTTTTTAATCATATGAACAATGTGCATTTCATAAAGGCATTTTTTCAAAAGCACAAAGCGATCTTCAGTAATTGACGGCACCCATAAACTGTTAACTATAGTTACATCATTAAAACATTGTCATAATCGAATACAAAATAACGCAAATTAAAATCCTTCAACGTTGTAAAAGAAGAAGGTACTTAAAATGAAATAATAACATCGTGAAATTTTTTTTAAATCGAAGTTTGGTCTACATCGTGCGTTTTTTCCAGGCAGTTCCTGTGCGTTGTTTAGCAGACTCAGACTACTTTTAGCGGCGAATTCGGAAATGCCTCCTAATGCAATGCTTGTCCTCTACTGTGAATAAGATTTGGCAGGAAAATTCAAGACATAAGAGGAAAGTTCACTGTGCCGTTGTGTTTAATTACCCAAAAAATTCCCTGACAAAACTGAACTGACTTAGTGGCAATACCCATGAACTCTAATTTCTTATCATGTCACTGAAACATTATAATAATCAACCGCCAAACAAAGCAGAAATTTAAAAGAAACGAGTAAAAAATGGAAACAAACACAGCATGAAAAAACTGTGAAACTCTGTCTCAATAAAAAAAAAAACACACACACACACACACAAACCGAAAGTCTGCCACATACGTTTTTCCCACTTTTCCAACTGCCCGTTGCAGTTTTAGCAGGGTCAGGCGAAAAACGGTGAAATTACATTCTATTCTAAAGCGTCCGGTTCCCCTACTGTGCCAAAGATTTTGCAAGAAATGTTTATTTTCTCGGTGTAATTTTGTATTGTCGTTGGTTTTTATTATTAAACAGAGCAGTTCCCGTGTAACTATAATTTTAGTAAAAACAAGTGACTTTTCCCAAGAAGACTTTTGTTTCCTTGTAAAAGTGTTATTTTTCAAAAACTTCGAGGAAAAGATCTACACCGAAAAGTGTAAATCCCAAACAATAATTTACGTGGTGTTTTTCGTTTTTATAAAAGTTTTAATAATTGAAATAAATATTCCGCTTTTCCTTTTTCCTGTCGTCACTTCTAATAATGCCTTTCAAATTGCAATTTTCAATTATTCTCGTCTGCTGCTCCTTTTTATCCGCCTAATTATGTCTCATTGCCTTTTCTTTTGCAGTCTACCCCCTCAATTTTAAGAATCCTTTTTTCTTGCGGAACACTTCATAATCTGCCCTCATTAGACGTTTTCCCAAGCCGACTATTATCCACTCCAATGCGTTAATTCCTCCGCTTCACTGGATGTTTTGGAGACGTAGTGGACGTTTCTTTTCAAAATGCGACGGTCGCTTTCGATTTCTTGGAACAATTACATCACTTACATTTTCTAAAATTCCAAGCCATATGAAGTTGTTGTCTTCTCGTTTCAAACACATTTTTCTACAAGTTCGAGCGGCGGCCGACCTCAGGGTCAACATAATTTTTTTAGTCTTCGATGATACTGAAGCGTTGCACTGTACTACATAGTGTCCGCTAATCCTACTTCGGCAATTTTTGTAAATGAGTGAGAATATTCTGATGTTAAAATGGAAATTTCCCATTACTACATCATATTATTCGGCTACAAAAGGGGCGTGGCCGCGTTTTGGCCAGGATTGGCGAGGAGTATATAGTCTCCGCCAATTTTACTTCTTGGCTGATTTGCAAATGTAACCCTAACGTAGTATTGCGTACGTATCCTAAAACACAGGTTTTCCGCACGCAAATTCGCGTCTGGTGTCATTTGCACAGAGCTAAGAGCGAAATTGGGCAAAGTTGCATTGGCAGCGACTATAAGTTGATTTGAACGGTCATGTTTATCTAAACAATAGCCGATTTTTAGATTTTTCCAACATGCTTTCGGCATATGAATGTTGCACCGCTGCAAACCAGACAAAACATTAACCTTGGGGAATGAGAAGCTCAATAACGAAAAAAAAACACCTGGGATTTTTTTTAAGCATTATGACTAAACCGAAATCTCAGGACAAATCGAATGAGCTAGGTCTCCATTAAGCGCCTTTGTGAAACAGTTGCATGGAGTGAATCCTTTAACCAAATTTGAAAAAAATCCTTTAACCAAATTTGCCTTCTAAATTAAACCTATGAAATTGGCTTCAAAACTAATTTTTCTGACGACTACCGCGGCTCATCTGAATCGAAACCAAACTCATTGCCCAATGTAAAATTTTTCCTTAGGAAAACAAGGGAAAGTAAAAAATTATCAGGCTTCATCATAGCTAGAAATTGATTTGAACAGTGAAAATGAATTTAAAAAAACCCCAATTTTGCGATATATATTTTTGAGAGACATGTTTCATGTTGATCATAGAAAAATGTAAAGCACAGATACGCAATTACTCATTCTAAGTTTCAAAACACAAAATTTTTCTCTTCTGTTGCGGCGCGTCGCTTAAAAGTATAAGATAACGTTTCTTAAATGTCGAGCAAGGTGAAACCACTATGATTAAAAAACCATTAGACATTTTCGATTTAAAGAACTAAATAATTTGTAGGACCTTGTGTGTGTAACTGAAAACAAGCGAATTCAACTGTATTCTTTTTAAAAACCGGCTAAAACGTTGAAACGCGCTCGTTGAAAAATGAAAAACATTGAAACGCGCAATAAAATAAAATGAATATGTAAGTTTAGGCTTTTTAGTTGTTTTTGCGTTTTATTTTTGTGTTAAAGCTATTTTAAGTATACAGCCTTTATACACCCGACGTCTTCATTTTTCCGCTTCAGTGAACGAATCTAAAACATGTCTTTGGAATTTTCAACGATTGCTTTCGATTTTTCTCACCTGTATTTTCTTTTTTGAAAGTGATTATTTTTCAAACCTCGAATTCAGAAAATGACTGACTTCGACTGGAGGACGGTTTTCCTGGCAATTGACATAATCGTCGGCTGCTTTGGAATTTTCTTCAACTCACTGTTACTTTTCGTAATAGTAACACAAAGTCCCGTAATGATTCACAAATATCGTATTTTGCTAATTAATTCTACGATCAATGATTTGGTCATCAGCTCCATGATTGCAGCTTTGGCTCCAAGGTACTTTTTTGCAGAATTTCAAAATTTGTTTTTTTTAAAACAATATTTTTGGCAAGTGTATTCTTTACCTAGCAACGAACGTCCTTCTTGTGATAATTATGCAAATGCTGAAAATTTAAAATGACAAGATTTTTTTCCTATTTGGCATGCAATTCTAAAATCATTATCTAATAACTTTTTATAATAAATTAAACTAAATTCATGTTTCATGCAAATTTTGAGCACTTCGATGTTTTACCCAAATGGCAAACCAATTTGCTAGGATACGCTATACTAACCACACTTATTTTCGCAAAAGAAAAAATAACATATTTTTGATCTTTTGGTTACTTTTATTTTAATGTAAACAGGGTGACGATGCTTCTTTTTTCAGAAAGGGAAACAAATAAATGTTACAAAAAGTTTTTCCTTTTAATAATTTGCTGGTACTTGGAAGTTTCAGTTTAGTTCGAAAAGGCAAATTGTTTACAAACCATATTAGGGAGTTGTTTAAAATCTTTTTTGCACTTTGACAATTCTGATGTAGAATGTTAGGTTGGTAAACTGAAAATGGCTGAAATTTTTTTCAAACGGCTGAAACTTTTTCCAACGTTGTGATAAAAAATAGCTTGTTTGCATAAATGTTTCAAGGTACAGGGAATTTGGCAAAAATATACATAAATGTCGAGCATACCCCTGTCTTAACTTTTCAAAATGCTTCGTTTGGGCTGAAACTTTTTGTACAACCTTCCTATGGCCTAAAATCCTTAACCTAAAACCGTTGGTCCGAAATAAAATTTTTCACCCGGGTTACGGTAGGTGCCCAAATGGTACTGTAAAGTTTTCAACGTTAACGAAATTTCGATTTAAAAAAACCATTTTGTAGCAAATTCAATTTCCAAAAATTTTAACTCTTGGACTTACTACGATTTCCCATTTAGAAAAAAATTAACCCACAAAAACCGTCCAAAAAACAGGTTTTTGGCGATTTTGACCACTTGTCAAAATTCCGTACAGAAAAGTTATTTATACCATCAAATTCTATGCATAATTTGGCGTCGAAAAAGGTTTAAAAATAAAAAAATATCGACGACTATTTTTGTTAAAAATCCCCTTGAATGAGAAAAAATGGCCAAAAATGGCCCAAAAATGGGCGAAAATTGAGTTTTTGCGGTCACTGCGTTTCAATGTTTCAGGGGTAATTTATGAGTTTGATGCATGATTTCTGTAAATGAGCATTTCTGAGTCAATTTTTTGCGCTGATTTCGAAAATCACTCTTAAAAAATGTAAAAAGTCAAGCACGCAGTGTCAGAGTGACCGCAAAAACTCAATTTTCGCCCATTTTTGGGCCATTTTTGGCCATTTTTTCTCATTCAAGGGGATTTTTAACAAAAATAGTCGTCGATATTTTTTTATTTTTAAACCTTTTTCGACGCCAAATTATGCATAGAATTTGATGGTATAAATAACTTTTCTGTACGGAATTTTGACAAGTGGTCAAAATCGCCAAAAACCTGTTTTTTGGACGGTTTTTGTGGGTTAATTTTTTTCTAAATGGGAAATCGTAGTAAGTCCAAGAGTTAAAATTTTTGGAAATTGAATTTGCTACAAAATGGTTTTTTTAAATCGAAATTTCGTTAACGTTGAAAACTTTACAGTACCATTTGGGCACCTACCGTAACCCGGGTGAAAAATTTTATTTCGGACCAACGGTTTTGGGTTAAGGTTTTTAGGCTATAGAAAGGTTGTACAAAAAGTTTCAGCCCAAACGAAGCATTTTGAAAAGTTGAGACAGTGCATATATGGCCGTTGCTCGAACTTTACAGAGACGGCGTCTTAATTCTTTTAGCCAATTTGTAATACTAATTTGTTATTTTAAAAAATAAATACGATCCACCGATTGCATTATGCAGAAACAGATTGTCTTAAAAAGCAAAGGAAGCATTTGATTGATAAAATTTCAAAATGGCAAAAATACAAACCAAAAATGTTGGGGTCACTTTCATTGTAAAATAGACATTTATATATTTCGAGGCACGAAGTTTTCGATATTTTGAACTATTTTGTTTCAAATCACTTTAAAAACTTGTATTTTTTAGCTGTGTTATTTTTTCTCTAAAAGTGAATTACAAATTCACATGTTTGTTTTTTCACACAGAATATTTCCATGCCATCATTCCCAAATTACAAATAGAACTTCCCCAAACAAAAGTACAACGTTCTATTTTTAAAGTGTTTTTATTTTCCAGACTAATCGGCTTGGATTGGACTTTTGTCATCACCTCGCGAGGGATCTGCCCTTTTCTCGGAAGAAATGCCTGTTTTATTGGGTTTGTTCCCTTTTTTACTGTTAAAATTCGGTTTTCAGTGCCTTTATTTTATTAGCCACCCTTTCTCACTTCTTATTCAGTTTGTTGTTGAATTTCCTCTTCCGAATGTACGTGATTCGGAGACCTCCGCCTTCATCGTCGAAGATATTTTTGTTAATTTCGGTTATTTCTGTACCTTCAGTGTTACAAATTATTCTCGGGGTGGGTTTTTCTATACAACAGCTTAACAAAAGCACATTTACTAAAAAAAACAGCTTTAAAATGCTGATTTCCATTATAACAACGTAACAAAGGCACGTTGCTGTTGAAACATCTCAACAACTGCACCTAGGCAATACATTAGCCTAAAAATGTCATATGTCTTATACAACAGCATAAAAAATGCCCATTTCAAGTACGATCTCTACAAATGCACATTTTGCATACAACAGCTAAACGATTGCACATTTCCTTTACAACGATTGAAAAAATGCCCTTTTTCTGTACAACAGCGGAACAAATTAACCTTTCCTAAACAACAGCTTAACAAATGCACCCTTTCATTAAAACAGGTTAACAAACATACATTTCTTAGACAACAGCTTAACAAATGCACCTTTCATATACAATGGCTTACTAAAATCACATTTCCTGTATAACGTCTTAACAAATAGAACTTTTATATACAACAACTAAAAAAATGAACCTTTTCCAATACAACAGCATAACAAATGCACTTTTTGCATACAACAGCTGTAAAATTTTTTTGAACAAACTTACTGTTCGCTTATAACAGCGTAACAAATGCACCTCTTTAAAAAACGGCTTAACAAATGCACTTTTCAGATAACTTACTTAAGAAGCATGAAATCGGAAAGGGAATTGGTCAACATAATCTGCGAAATGAATACTGACACACAAGGTATGTAGGATACTGGCAGACAAATGGAACTTTTTAAACTTTTAGGTGACACTATTTACGGAGTAGACGACATTCGGGACTGGAGAATTAGCTACGCTCTGTTGATGATGACGGGGTGCATCGTTCCGATTTACATTGTTATTATTTTTATAAGAAGGAGGATATTAAAATCACTGAAAACGCAGACGTCGTCGGCGAAAAGTGTGAAATTGCAGGCGGAGATTTTGAAGGTATGAAGGAGAGAGAGAGAAAGAGGGGAGATCGAGAGAAAAAAAAAGAGAAATGGCATAATTGGGTTTCCATAAAATGCTTTGAAATATCGTATTCAAAAAGTTACTGTCTGATGTCGAAAATTTCCAAAATGTTTTTTGAACTTGGTTATACTCCATTTCCAACGAATGGGCAAGGATTTTCAGAAATTTTAAAGGACTAGGTACCTTTGGTCCTGCAACGATCTTAGCTAATTGTCTGCGCACTCCACTTTTACAGTGCTCTTTCGCCTATTTTATCTTCGTTCACTTCCATGTTTCAAATCCTTTTTGGATAAATAAGTGTCATTTTTCAAGATTGCGTGACATTCGAAGATCGTCCCTTGGAAACAGACTATAACTGTTTTACCAAACGCAAAAATTCTTGAAATTCTAATGAAAATAGTCTTCCTCCAGAAGTCGTTTCAAATTAGACGTTATTTCCATCGTTGCATGAACTCACAAAAACCTTTGGCGACGGGGTAATTTTGAAACCAGACAAATGAAAACAGATTCAAAATTTTATTAAAGTAAGAAACAAATTTAGAATATTTGGTAGCTAAATGTTTCACTACAACCAGAAATCTTTTTTTAATTGAAAAATACAGTCAGTCTTTTGCCTGTTGTTTTCATAGTTTCACAAGTAGTTTGAGCAAAACAGCGGCAAGTTGCACAATGTTTCCAGCTTTCATGAAATGAAATGAGATTTTTATCTCGAATTTCTGTATTTTGGTTGCAAAAGCACAAGGGGGAGGTGTTATTTCCCAACAAAAAATAATTTGTCACACCCGATTTTTTTTTGACAAAATCAAGACAGCGACCTTAACAGATATTGTGTAAAAAATGTATTGAACCGAAATACGTAGTGGCTGTTTTTGATGTCGAAAATTCAAAAATGCATCAATTTGGTTAAATGTTTTATCAAAACCAGAAATTCTTGAAAATTTGTAAATTACGATTTAGTGTACGAACAAAGAGACAAACAATGTTTCCGATTGGGGTGTAGATATTTTTATGGTGAAAATAACTTGAATGTTTCTGCAAAGTTAAAAACTGCTAAAAATTTGAAGACATTGTTTCGGCGAATGCATTTTAATGGCAAAAACATATTGACAAGGTAATCTCGAATAGCCTTCCAGGTCCCAAGCAATTCGTCCCAGGACCATTTGAAAAAAACAAAAAAATACATATTTATTTTGTATCGGCAACCCTGATTAACTCTGTGGTTCGCAATACTTTTTACACAACTACCGTTTGAAAAATGCACGAACGTTAAAAAAATTCAAAAATGTTTTTTTAGCCTTGGTTAAATGTTTTACCAAAACCACAAAATTGTTGAAAAGGCTGGAAAATACAATCAGAACGCCCATCTCACTAGTCAGTAATAAAATGTGTATGAAGCGGTGTAGATTTTGACTGCAAATATTTTTTTTTGTCAAATTTCTTTAATTCCATTTATATTTTTAAAAAAATTTTGATTATGTATTTCATTTGCTGACGAATAATCCAGGTCTCTGGATCGGTCGTTCAAAAAGGACTATCAAAATTTAACAAAAATAATAACAATTAAAATATTTTAGTTTGTTTAAAACTTCCATATTAATTCACTCTAAAAATATTTACATGTAACAGACAGCTAACTGTTTCACTACCACCCTAAGTTTTGTAATCGTTGGATAAACCAATAAATCGAGCTTACCGCAAGCTTCACAAATAGATGATTTTTTCAAGTAGAGGGAGCAAAATTGCAATTACTAACTAATTTCCAGGGACGATAAGAAGGGTTTTTCATTTAGAAATGATGTAGGAGAACGGACTAAACCACGATGCTTATGTATATTTTCACAAAAACTGTTTTGTGACATTTTTTTTTTTAGATAATCAAGGAATTGTCCAAAACAGATAAGTGTGTGAAAAGTAAAACATATAAAGAACTGACTTTTTTAAATTTGGTAAAATGTTTCACGAAAAACAAATAGTTCCATAAAGGTGTCAAAAGATGATATTTCCACTCTTACATTGAAAACATGCTTCACAGAAACAAAAAAAGAATGCAGGATAAAATATAGCTGTTGCCAAACGGACATCCTGCCAAAAACGGCCTTAATGCAGCAGCCGTGCGATGCTCAGGCGGAAATAGTGTGCGAGAAGGGCAGACGCAAAGAAAAAGCTGCTTTTAATAGCCTATGTTCGTTTGGCGACAGCTATATTAAAAAAAAGGTATTCTTATGTCGAAATATTTTTTAGTTTTTAAATTGTTTAAAATCCCATTTAAAAAATATAGTGTTGAATGTCTTACCGAGACCGAAATCTTGAAAGACTGAAAAATACAATATAGGAATTCATGCTGAACAGAGTGTAAAACATGAATAGTAAAGAACTTTGATTAAAAAAAAAAAAAAAATTACCCGTTCAATAGTTTTCAGGGTTTGCAATTTCGCACAAAGTAACTGTAAACTGGCAGTATTAACAAACAAACAAAAGAACAGCGAAATATTAATTTTAAAATAAACAGCGGAAAATTTAGTGTTTCCTCGTTTTAAATTGGGTTTTCTTGGTACTGCCATTGATAATTTGGTGCAAAAAAACGATATGAGTTAATTATTTTTATATTTTTACGTCGATAGTGACTGATAATGAGAAGTAAGAGAAAGAGAGAGAGACAGAGAGAGACAGCGAGATTCAGTTCTATTAATCTCAACCAATATATTTCCAGGTCCTCTCTCTCCAAGCCCTTCTTCCCTTTCTATTTCTCGTATCCGTCGGAATGTACGTAGTTGGCCAATCCGTCGAATGGACCCACATTATCTACGAGTGTTCCATTCTGCTCTCAGTCTCTTTTATTCCCATTCTCTCACCGATCATATCGATAATCTATGTGAAACCTTACAGATCTTGGATTATTTGGCATTTTGGCAGTTTGTTCCGAAATTCTTCTGTCAGTACAATGCCAGTTCACGGGTCGAATTGAAAATCAATAAATTGTTTGTTTCTTATGTGTACCTTCATTATCGAACTTTCAGCAGAATACCTATTCTACACCGGTACGCGTAAACCAAGACAAAATTGATGCAAATGTGCAACATTCAAACGAAGAAAAATTGAAATGATAAATATTTATTATGAATTTTATCTTCAGTTAGCACCTCAAATCTTCTATCAACCGTCGAATATCGCGATGCCCGAAACGTACCCGATCTGGAGTACCCGTAATGGCGTTTAGAACTTTCCTAAAGGTTTTAGTAACAAAAGTGTGTTTTTGACCTACCTCACTAGGGGAAAGTAGTCGCCTGTGACATACAATTCTGTCGATGGCATGTTCCTGAAAACGGTCCATTCTTGGTACACTTCACACGCACACGCACACGCACACGCACACGCACATTCTCTCCTTTGTCTCACCTCAATTCCTGAGCTGGCTCGTCAACATCGTCAAACGAAAATCCATCAGTGAGCAAAACCACAGTAGTGTGCGAAATATGTTCATGCTGCAGCAAAAATTGCAAAGCAGCGCCTGTTGCGGTAACACCTCCGAGGAATCGGGCTTCTGAAAATGAATACTTTGATGGCGGGAAATTAGCATTTTTACTTTTTAGCTTTTTCAAGTACAACTCCCTTGTAACATTCAACTGAGGTAGAATATTCCATCGTTGACGTTTTCGGCCGGCGTATGTGACCAAACCGAGCTGAAAAATAAGAATATGAAAGGCACACCCTCACTCACTCACTCACTCACTCACTCACTCACTCACTCACTCACTCACTCACTCACTCACTCACTCACTCACTCACTCACTCACTCACTCACTCACTCACTCACTCACTCACTCACCTCACCTCACCTCACCTCACCTCACCTCACCTCACCTCGCCTCACCTCACCTCACCTCACCTCACCTCACCTCACCTCACCTCACCTCACCTCACCTCACCTCACCTCACCTCACTCTCTTTCTCTCTCTCTCTCTCTCTTTCTCTCTCTTTCTCTCTCTCTCTCTCTCTCTCTCTCTCTCTGCCTACCCTTCTATGCTGAGTTCCCAAAGCTTGAATGATCAGCCTCACAAGATCCTTCTGTTTTTCAAATTGAGATAAAACATTTCCACTCGAGTCGATGACAAATACCAAATCAGGGCAGTCTAAAGTTTCAAAAATCTGTGTTATTCGATCAAAGTACAAACCTGTACTGTTTTCCGCCCCGTCTTTTTCTTTAAATTCGAATATTTCATCCGATCCAGTAAATGGCAAAGTGGTCTCTTTTTGTTCTTCTTCTTTCTTTTCTCCCAAATTTTGCAATTCTCCGCTGCTTTCTTCTTTTCCTTTGTCTTCGTGTCTCAAATCCACCACACTCGAGACCAAAGTCGAATTATCCGCCATTTCCACCATTTCCACCGATTTTTCAGAACTTGTGATATTTTCCGAAGATTTCATGGTCGTTGCAGTGGTTTCTTCTTCCTTGACTTCTGAAGACACGGTGGAGTTTGATAGGATTACGGTAGCTTGTTCTTCTTCTTGGAATTCGATTGAAGTCGTCCCAAGTGGTAATAAAGTAGTTGTTGTAGTGATTAAAGGAGCTGTGACGGAGTTATCAGTGAATTCTGGAGTTTGAAACATGGAAATATCGGCTCCCGGCATTTTCCAAGGGGGTTTCACAGTGGGAAGATTGCTTGGGTACCAAGTCTCGGCGTCGAAGGTGGGCGGAGGTCGCATTCCGGGAGGGCCACGGGCTGAAAACGTTTTTGAAAATTCCCGAAAAATGAAAAATGTATGTTTTTCAATGACAGTCGAAGATTTCACCAAGCCTTTTAATAATTTTAAAATGCTAAGTTATTCGGTAGTTTCGCTTGTAATATTCCAACAATTTGTGATGTTTAGACCATCATGACGAAAATCGAATGAAATTTTCCATCGGTTTGATCACGAAAATTTTCACTATTGGTAGGTCAAAATGTTTTTTCTGGTTAAAACCTGACCTACGTGTATAAACTTTATTTTTGTATGTTTGGAGCAACTTTAGAGCAAAAAATATTTTTTTACCTACCAAAAGTGAGAATTTTCCTGATCATATCGATGGAAAGTTTCAGTTTACCGTTAATTTTAAGGTTTTTCGTAAACAAAGTTTTAGTACACTATTGGTGGTATTAATGGCTCTAAGGGACGGCCTTAGGCAACCCTCGCACAAAAAACGTTTTCTGACGATTTTGCACAAAATAATCCTTTTTTAACGTTAGCTTTTCAGCCATGTCGGAAAAAAAAATTTTCATTCTGTCCATTGCTCGAACTTCTGAGGAAACATGTCGTAAAACTTCTATGGGATATAATTCAGGGTTAGTCAAAATACCAGGCCGGCCCAGGCCGGCCTGGGCCTGGCCTGGGCCTGGGTTTAACCAGGCCGTCATTTCCAGGCCCAGGCCAGGCCAGGCCGGTTGGCAGGAGGAATGAAGTTTTCTTAAGTTCGAATTCTACTTTCTTGGCCACTTTGAATAAGCGAATCCATCACTTTCCTTTACTTTTGCATCACTTTTCCCTCACTTGCTCGCCTCCTACTCGTCTGTTCGGGAATCTACAACTGTTTCGCTAAGTTTTTCATTCTCTTCTTGTAAAAACATGTCTAATTTAGGTATATCTATTGCTAAAAACGCGAATATCAAAAATTGTTTGTTTTTCTTTAAAACAGTTATCGATGGAGAGATTACAGTACAGAATAGATGAATTGAATCAACTTTTTGTGAGTTCTATAGTTAATAGCTTGATTATTTTGATTATCAACCAGGCCCAGGCCAGGCCAGGCCCAGGCCCAGGCCGCGGCCTGGCCTGGAGAGGGCAGGCCAGGCCGCGGCCTGGGCCTGCATTTCTAACAAGCAGGCCGGCCTGAGCGGCCTGATGACCAACCCTGGATATAATCGATACGAATGTTCCAATGAAACGCAAAATTCGTTTGAAGTTTTAATAGCCGATCCAGGTACCAATAAAGGTAGTTATCAAAAATTTCTATTGTGTGATTCGAGGTGCGTTTAGGTGTAAAAAAATTTTGGCAAATTTCCAATTCTTAACACTAAACTATAACTGGCGGTATCAAGCGGAAAAGTAAGATTTTGTCCCAGTTTAGGTTATCGGACATTTCTCTAAAAGTTTTCGTAAATGGACAAATTGCACACAATCATGTATTTTTGGAATATCGGTATATTGTGAAAACGTTAATGTATGAAACAAGGTAATAAATATGTAAATAACAAAACTTGTTTGAATATTTCACTACTGCCACAAGTTTCTTTAGAGGGTTTAAAACACGATCAATCGGAGACAATGTTATTTTTTAATTTCCTTTTGGAAAAGATATAATTTTAAGAACTCACGTATATCACCGCAAAAGTATGAAATTGGGACGAAATGCAATTTAATTTATGTTTTTGAGCTGACATCCATTGAAAAATAAACTAAAATTAGTTGACATGCTTTACTAAAAAATCTTGCTTGTCGCTTTAGTTCAAATTGTGGTGTTTGGGCCCGAAGTAAAAGTCAGCCCAGATTATCGATTATTCTAGAAAAATCTTCAATTGTTACTTTTATGATACAAAATCAAGAAAAATCATGTATGAAAAAAAATTGTAAGTGACATTTTGTTTAATAGTTCAATGTTTCACTAAAATCCATAATTCATATGTGTGAAAAGACTAACGTAGAAAAAGTGAACGATTTGTTTGAAATGTAGAAAAGAACTTCAATAAATAATGACTTGCAATATGAGATGCCTCTTTTTTCCTAAATGTCTCCGGATCTTATATAAACACCAAAAACAAATGGAGTTGATATCATAGAAAACGAATCTCTGCCTATTTTACTATAAAATTTATTTCTTAATGTTTTTAAACCTATCTCAAAAATTACAAAGTGGCAAAATACCACTTCGCCGAAGTCAAATCATTTGAGGGCGGAATAAATTTATTTATTTTATTTTATTATTATTTTATTCTACTTTATTACTATTTTATTCTACTCCTAATCTCTTAATATTTTCCAAAATCAATCTCAAAATTTAAAAAAATCTGAAACCTTTTTTTTTTTTTTATGAAAGACTGGTATTAAAAACGAATGGTATTAAAAACGTGCACTGTCAAAAAAAAATTTGATGGGACGAATCAAGTATTTTGAAAAGTTTTTTGAAAAAGGCAGAGATTCGTTTTCTATGATATCAACTCCAGTTGTTTTCGGTGTTTATATAAGATCCGGAGACATTTAGGAAAAAAGAGGCATCTCATATTGCAAGTCATTATTTATTGAAGTTCTTTTCTACATTTCAAACAAATCGTTCACTTTTTCTACGTTAGTCTTTTCACACATATTGTTTCTTTTTTCTATCTTTTATTCAAAAGAAAAATGCTATACATCACACCGAAGGTAGTTTTTTCTCTAATAGCCGCAGGCCGCATTCTTGTACGGCAGAAGGCCGTGTTTCCAAGCGGCCGTCCGCCGCTTTTTAAAAGGCCATGTTTCTAAGCGGTCGTAGGCCGCCATTTGTACAGCCAGAGAACAGCCGAAGTCCGTGTTCCCTCGCGGCCAAAAGCACTCTCAATTGCATCTCAAAGGCTCAACTTACATTTCACAAAATAAGCTTGTGAAATGTCGAAAAACAAAAAGCCCAGTTAAAATTAGAAACAATTATAATGTGAAAAAAACGATCCGCAATAGAAGGGGTGGTTTGGAAAAGCCTGGATAAAAAGAGAAAAAAAATCTTTGATCTGCGTTAAATTAAATTCTTGAACATCGAAGAAGAAATCGCTTTCAAAATGTGTTATTTTAAATTGACAGCTGTTTTGTTAGAAACAAACTCATAACCAAACCGAAGGCCGTTTTCGATAGCGGCCGCAGGCCGCCTTTTTTATCGGCCGAACCCCGTAAATACTAGCGGCCGCCGGCCGTCTTTAATACTGGCCGAAGGCCGTTTTCGACAGCGGCCGCAGGCCGCCTTGTTTATCGGCCAAAGGCCGTTGTCGATAGCGGCCGCAGGCCGCCTTTTTTATCGGCCGAAGGCCGTATTTACTAGCGGCTGTAGGCCGCCTTCATTATCGGCCGTAGGCCGTAAATACTAGCGGCCGCAGGCCGCCTTTTTTAACAACCAAGGCCGTAAATACTAGCGGCCGCAGGCCGTCTTTAATATCGGCCGAAGGCCGTTTTCGATAGCGGCCGCAGGCCGGCTTTTTTATCGGCCGAAGGCCGTTGTCGATAGCGACCGCAAGCCGCCTTTAATATCGGCAGAAGGCCGTTTGCGATAGCGGCCGCAGGCCGCCTTCTTTATCAGCCGAAGCCCGTTGTCGATAGCGGCCGCAGGCCGCCTTTTTTATCGACCGAAGGCCGTCTTCGATAGCGGCCGCAGGCCGCCTTTTTTTAGCGGCGTAAGGCCGTAAATACTAGCGGCCGCAGGCCGTCTTTAATATCGGCCGAAGGCCGTTTTCGATAGCGGCCGCAGGCCGCCTTTTTTATCGGCCGAAGGCCGTTGTCGATAGCGACCGCAAGCCGCCTTTAATATCGGCAGAAGGCCGTTGTCAATAGCGGCCGCAGGCCGCCTTTTTTTATCGGCGTAAGGCCGTAAATACTAGCGGCCGCAGGCCGTCTTTAATATCGGCCGAAGGCCGTATTTACTATCGGCCGCAGGCCGCCTTTTTTATAGGCCGAAGGCCGTTGTCGATAGCGACCGCAAGCCGCCTTTTTTATCGGCCGACGGCCGTTCTCGACAGCGGCCGCAAGCCGCCTTCATTATCGGCCGAAGGCCGGAAATACTAGCGGCCGCAGGCCGTATTTACTATCGGCCGCAGGCCGCCTTTTTTATCGGCCGAACCCCGTAAATACTAGCGGCCGCCGGCCGTCTTTAATACTGGCCGAAGGCCGTTTTCGACAGCGGCCGCAGGCCGCCTTCTTTATCGGCCAAAGGCCGTTGTCGATAGCGGCCGCAGGCCGCCTTTTTTATCGGCCGAAGGCCGTATTTACTAGCGGCTGTAGGCCGCCTTCATTATCGGCCGTAGGCCGTAAATACTAGCGGCCGCAGGCCGCCTTTTTTAACAACCAAGGCCGTAAATACTAGCGGCCGCAGGCCGTCTTTAATATCGGCCGAAGGCCGTTTTCGATAGCGGCCGCAGGCCGGCTTTTTTATCGGCCGAAGGCCGTTGTCGATAGCGACCGCAAGCCGCCTTTAATATCGGCAGAAGGCCGTTTGCGATAGCGGCCGCAGGCCGCCTTCTTTATCAGCCGAAGGCCGTTGTCGATAGCGGCCGCAGGCCGCCTTTTTTATCGGCGTAAGGCCGTAAATACTAGCGGCCGCAGGCCGTCTTTAATATCGGCCGAAGGCCGTATTTACTATCGGCCGCAGGCCGCCTTTTTTATAGGCCGAAGGCCGTTGTCGATAGCGACCGCAAGCCGCCTTTTTTATCGGCCGACGGCCGTTCTCGACAGCGGCCGCAAGCCGCCTTCATTATCGGCCGAAGGCCGGAAATACTAGCGGCCGCAGGCCGTATTTACTATCGGCCGCAGGCCGCCTTTTTTATAGGCCGAAGGCCGTTGTCGATAGCGGCCGCAGGCCGCCTTTTTTCGGCCGAAGTCTGCTGTCGATAGCGGCCGAAGGCCGCCTGTTTTATCGGCCGAAGGCCGTTTTCGATAGCGTCCGCAGGCCGTCTTTAATATCGGCCGAAGGCCGTATTTACTATCGGCCGCAGGCCGCCTTTTTTATAGGCCGAAGGCCGTTGTCGATAGCGACCGCAAGCCGCCTTTTTTATCGGCCGACGGCCGTTCTCGACAGCGGCCGCAAGCCGCCTTCATTATCGGCCGAAGGCCGGAAATACTAGCGGCCGCAGGCCGTATTTACTATCGGCCGCAGGCCGCCTTTTTTATAGGCCGAAGGCCGTTGTCGATAGCGGCCGCAGGCCGCCTTTTTTCGGCCGAAGTCTGCTGTCGATAGCGGCCGAAGGCCGCCTGTTTTATCGGCCGAAGGCCGTTTTCGATAGCGTCCGCAGGCCGCGTTTATCGTCGGCCGAAAGCCGTAATTACTAGCGGCCGCAGGCCGTTTTCGATAGCGGCCGTAGGCGCCCTTGTTATCTATCGAAGGCCGCATTCCCAAGTTGCCGGAGGGAGGAGGAAGGGAGAGAGATAATGCACAAATTTGGATGTTTTGTTTTCTTACACGCGAAGATCGATATCAGTTTGTGGTTTGCCATATTATTTTGAAGAAAAAAAAACCTCTTAAACTGATTCGATCCAATTGAACTTGTAAAACAAAAGAAAAATGACTACATCGGGATTCGAACCCGAGATCACCCGCGTACCAGGCCGCCCTGTACACCGCTAAGCCACAAGGATCATCCTTACCGATGCGTGCGGCGCCCTTTTTGTCCATATGCTGCACTGCTCTCTTTGCAAACAAACACGACTTAAGACGCGATGTCTGAGATAACGGCCAATTTACATTTGGTCATAAAAATTCAAAATGGTCCAATCGGGCTCATATTTTGTGTGGTTACTCTGTAAGACTATCTTACATGAAAAATGACACTGAAAATCGATTATCGTTTTTTTGGTTGGGGTACTGTAATTTGACCCCGAGGTACTGTAACTACACTCAAACTAACGAAAACTTAACATGTTTGGTATGGAATCGATTGCAAATTGTATGCTGAGAAAGAATATGTAAACCAAAAAAAGATTATTCAAGTATTAAAATGGTTATGTTAGAAAATGTGTTGTTAGAGCCACTTAAATAAACTTTTCTTCTTTGTGCCTAAAAAGATAATTCCAGATTAAATATATGTTGTAAAGCAAAGTTTTCTCTTTAAAATTTGTTTTTTCCATAATTTTTGCGTAACCCAAGGGAATTGAAAAAGCGCGAAGAAGAAGGCGCGCCACCCTTTGCGGCGCCCTTCCGCGGGCCCAGAGTTATTGATTGGCGCACAAAACTGAATCTAACGCCTTATTAGGGTAGATAAAATGGTATTCAGCACTACTCTGTGTTTGAAATACAATGTTCGAACGAAAATAATTTTTCATCTGGACTTTTCCTTAAAAACAGCAAAACTCGTTGTAAAAGGGACCAAACTGAGATTTTTTAGGTTTTTAAAACTTCAATAATTTTCCCCGTGTTTTTCTACCCTAACAAGTATTTTTGTGTAATTTTAGCCTTTACAACCCATTTGTAAGAAAATTATTTCTAAACGGGCGCGCAATCCCGCGAGAAAGCGACTGACAATGCCGCCGCCAGCTGCAAAACATTGAAATGCAGCAGCCGCTATTTCAATGTTTCAGGCCAAAATGCGTGCGCTTTTAGGAATAATTTCGTTACAAATGGGCTGTAACGGCTAAAATTACACAAAAATACTTGTTAGGGTAGAAAAACATGGGGAAAATTATTGAAGTTTTAAAAACCGAAAAAATCTCAGTTTGGTCTCTTTTACAGGCAGTTTTGCTGTTTGTAAGGAAATGTCCAGATAAAAAATTATTTTCGTTCCAAAAGTGTGTTAAAAACACAGAATAGTGTTGATTACCACTTTTTGTAACCTAATCTGTGGTTAGATTGAGTTTTGTGCGCCAATCAATAACTCTGGGCCCGCGGAAGGGCGCCGCAAAGGGTGGCGCGCCTTCTTCTTCGCGCTTTTTCAATTCCCTTGGGTTACGCAAAAATTATGGAAAAAACAAATTTTAAAGAGAAAACTTTGCTTTACAACATATATTTAATCTGGAATTATCTTTTTAGGCACAAAGAAGAAAAGTTTATTTAAGTGGCTCTAACAACACATTTTCTAACATAACCATTTTAATACTTGAATAATCTTTTTTTGGTTTACATATTCTTTCTCAGCATACAATTTGCAATCGATTCCATACCAAACATGTTAAGTTTTCGTTAGTTTGAGTGTAGTTACAGTACCTCGGGGTCAAATTACAGTACCCCAACCAAAAAATCGATAATCGATTTTCAGTGTCATTTTTCTTGTAAGGTAGTCTTACATAGTAACCACACAAAATATGAGCCCGATTGGACCATTTTGAATTTTTATGACCAAATGTAAATTGAGTCTCTCAGACATCGCGTCTTAATTTCATCAAAACGGAAATCCGCCATTCTCTGCTGAATACTTATTCTAGATCAACTTTGCGTGTTCTTTTCAATGGATAACACTGTTTTGAAACATATTCAAGTTTCCGACCGTAGTGCCTGAAAGTCCGTTTTTTGACCCTATTTTTAGTATACTGTAAGAAAACCTGGAAATGAAACAGGTTCAAGGTCTACGACCACCGAATTGCAACGGTTTCCGAGTTGCATCCAAAATTTCAGGTCAATAGCTCAAGCAAGTTCTGCGCCAGTATTATATATAGTGGAGACATCGACACTTTTTGGGCCCCGCAGCAGAATTGACCATTTGGTACATACTAAAACATACTTTCTATCTTTTGAAACAGTTTCCGGGGCGGTTTTTGATGCTGAAAACTATGCTTTTCTCAGAATTGAAAAATATTGATTTTTAAGGAAACTGTGGGGCATTTAGTTTTAAAGTAATTAGTAATTAGGCAAGGAACCAAACCACTGCGCAGCTCTTCGCGCTGCGGGCATTTTCTTTTTACTATTATGAATACAGAGGTAAAAAGCAAAAAAAAAAAAGAGCTCAAGGCGGAATTGAACACCCGACCTCTCAGGCAAGGGGTAGACGCTCTAACCACTATACCACAGTGTCAGTGCAAGCTAGTGTATTCCTATCCATCATACACTCGGGTGCACAGGCGTACCAGTCTTCACTGAGTGTTTCTTAAAACACAACATTATTGATGTTTTAGGAGTTTAACGTGCAAGGACATGATTATTTGTGAGACAAACATTAGAAAAAGCAACGAACTCATAAAATATTC
This sequence comes from Oscheius myriophilus, assembly GCA_964057215.1. Taxonomy (NCBI): domain Eukaryota; kingdom Metazoa; phylum Nematoda; class Chromadorea; order Rhabditida; family Rhabditidae; genus Oscheius; species Oscheius myriophilus. The sequence continues at coordinate 13,070,666 of OZ059906.1, forward strand.
ACAATCTTTCGCAAAAGTCGCTCGTTTCTATAGGTAGATAAAGAAATTCTTGAAATATTATTGGATTTCCGGAATGTACGTAAAATTTTACCTATGAACTTGTTTGGTGCAGATTTTGCAACGTTGAAGGCAAAAAACCCGTGACCGAAAATTTGTCTACGGCGGCGGCGGCGGCGGCGACGGCGGCGGCGGCGGCGGACATGGACGGCGCCCATTTTTTGATAGCGCGCCCTAACACGGCGGGGGTTCAAAGTGGTCGAAATCAACTTTTAAAAAAACCAATCGATTCGTCTTGAGTAGCTGAGTAAGAATATAACTGTTAAAATTACAAAAAAACAATATTCAAGCTTCCAATCGCTAAAAAGCCAAAAAATCAGTTTGCAAACGGGAAATTTGAAAACAAATCTACCCAGCGCTTCGCGCTGGGTATAATTGAATGTTGTGCAAAACTATTCTGCCTTCAAGGCCTTCTCAAGTTCGAACATTTTTAAGGAAGCAAAACCAAGTGTTTACCGATAACGGGGGGGGGGGGGGATAATTAAACTTTGCAAAACCTATTTTAAAGATTTTTGAAGAAAAATTCGATAAACTGACCACGGCAAATAAATAAAAATGGATCGTTGAAATGACTTTTGGGTTCTTGAGGTATTTTGGGTTTGCTGAATTTCCTTGTTTAAAAAAATTTGGAGGTAGAATAAGTATGTAAAATTGTTTGTTTTGAGCCGAATGGCATTTTCCTTGACAAAAATATTATGCACTAATGTGAAAAAATTCATTTCAGGTTGAAGTGACCGATTCCGAGAAAATACGTTTAAAATTTTAAACTGAGCTTTTCAAACAAAAGAATATTGTGTGAGCCGTGGGTCAAATACAGTTCCCAGATTCGGAACATCGATTATCGATTTTTTCCCCTTTTTTTAAAAACAAGTTTTTTTTACATTATGTATGTTCTCCTTTCGGCGTATTAGCACAGAAAAAAAAATTCAGAAGGATTTCACAAGACGAAAATGAATTAAATGTTTCAATAAGTTTACAAATTCGTTTCATGTCGGAAAATCTAATTCGATTGTCCACCCCAGACTCTCAAAAAAATCAGTTGTTCTTTTCCAGGGTTGGTCAAATGACCAGGCCGGCCCAGGCCGGCCTGGGCCTGGGTTTAACCAGGCCGTCATTTCCAGGCCCAGGCCAGGTCAGGCCGGTTGGCAGGCCGAATGAAGTTTTCTTAAGTTGGAATTCTAATTTTTTGGTCAATTTGAAAAAGCGAATCCATCACTTTCCTTTACATTTGCATCACTTTTCCCTCACTTGCTCGCCTCCTACTCGTCTGTTCGGGAATCTACAACTGTTTCGCTAAGTTTTTCATTCTCTTCTTGTAAAAACATGTCTAGTTTAGGTATATCTATTGCTAAAAACGCGAATATCAAAAATTGTTTGTTTTTCTTTAAAACAGTTATCGATGGAGAGATTACAGTACAGAATAGATGAATTGAATCAACTTTTTGTGAGTTCTATAGTTAATAGCTTGATTATTTTGATTATCAACCAGGCCCAGGCCAGGCCAGGCCCAGGCCCAGGCCGCGGCCTGGCCTGGAGAGGGCAGGCCAGGCCGCGGCCTGGGCCTGCATTTCCAACTAACAGGCCGGCCTGAGCGGCCTGATGACCAACCCTGTTCTTTTCAAAGATATTGTAAACTACCATTGAGATCAATTCACTACGTCGATCCAGAAAATCGATTTCCAAGTTTTTATAAAGATTTTAGATAACTTCAGCACTTTTTCACCTGTATCGGAACTCTTTCTTACCAAGACCATTTCGAGTCTTTGGGTCTCGAATGTTTCACAAAAACGAAAAATTCTCTGAAAGTTAGAATGATGATTTATTTCCCTTCAATTGAAAATTAGTTGTAAACGTTGTAAAAATTCATTTTGTTGTTGTTGTTGACAATGTTCTATTGCTTGCACAAAAGTAAGGATCGGTCTCAGTTTCAGATCCGGACTTTTCAAAAACTTCCAAATAGAGGATTTGCAGAAAATAATGAATTTTGCCGCTTTTATACAATAGTAAGTGAACGATTTTTGTGTGTAACTTGGTTAGACGTTGGAAGAATAAATAACAGTTGGCATGTTTCACAAAATGCCAAAATTCTCATTAAAAGTTAGAAAACACGATCATGTTGCCCCGATCTTTTCTTTAGGAAAATTTGCAAATATTATTGTAAATTTATGGGATAAAAATGGTTTAAATGTTACATTATGGTGCAAAACCTGCTTCAAAAACCCAATTCGCTGTACGCTATGTGGGCAAAATTGAACTTTGAATTTTTAGAAGGCGCGTCTCTTGGAAAACAAAAGTCTAGTGGAAATTTGCGAATTCTAGGCATCGAACTGGGAAAAATCTAAAAAAAAAGCCTAACTAGAATGATAAGGATGTTTGGAACGAAATATGTTAATTAGGATATTTTGAGTTTAGAATCCAGTTTTGCTGATATGTTTCACTAAACTCAAAAGTTCTTTCACCTTTTGAAAAATTCGGTGTTGGGTTTTATAAAATGGGGTTGCCAGTTTTATCAAGCTAAAATCGGAAAAATATAATACTGTTTCGTTTTTCGCCAAATTAACGGGGTTTAAAAACCAAATGCTGTTTACCTGACAACTCCGCTTTGAGAACACTTCTGGTACGCGTTTAGAATCCGAAGCAGCTCAAAGATTTGTGAACTTTATAACTGTTTTTTTGTAAGGAAATATTCTTTATTGCCTGGGTTAAATACAGTGACCCAACCGAAAAAATCGGTTGTCGAGTTTTTACATTTGTTTATGTCTTAAATAACTTTTACCCATTTTTAACCGATCAGAACGCAGTTCATTTTTCTGACCAAGAACTTTTTGAGTCTTTGAGTTTTAAATGTTTCACAAAAACCTAAAGTTGTTTGAAATTTGGATGGGTTGATTGGTTTCATTTTCAAAAAAATGTGTGGTTTTCTCATGCAAGAACTCCCGTTAAACGCTGTTATAAATACATTTTTAATCTGTACATTACCTAAATCAAAAACAAATTGAGGAAATATTAAGACGTTTAATTCGTAAGAAAATTGAAAATTGCTGTGTTTGAACTGCTAAAGCAATGATGAAGCCTAATATATTTGCTGAAATGTTTCACTAAGCCGTGAATAATTGATAAATGTTATGAAAGTCAGTAGACCCTTCACAGAAAATGGCGTTTCACAAAAATTCTTTGAATGTTGCAAAACATTTTGGTTTCGTCACTCGAAATGTAGCAAAAGTTTTACAGCTCAAACTTTTACCCACACTCCGCATGCAACAAACATATGACCATTTACAGACAAAAAAGGGTTTAAGTGAATAAGTTTAAAAAATCCTTTGAAGTTGTAAATCGCTATTCCGTATTTTTATTTCGGTTTTCAGAAATTGGCACTTTTAAGCTAGGTATTAGATAACTTCACTACATATGTCAGCCATAGGCGATCTGTCTCGAATGTTTCACAAAAAACGGAAATTCTCTGAAATATGGTAAAGGTTGATTATTGTGCCGGACGCTTTCAAATTTTTACAGTTTTCTTTTATTATGAAGTAAGTGGTGAATTTCAGTTACAAAACGTCTGTGAAAATTTGTGAAATGAGCGAAATAGGCGATAAAATGATAACCAAACAAAAATACACTCGTTCAAATAATCAACTGAGGAAGTTCACTTAAACGTTTAAAATTAAATTTAAGACACGTTTTCTCATAAGTTCGAGCTGTTGGCCAGCTTGCCGGACAGATCGAAAAATTTTGTCTCCGATTTGGCTGAAACGTTAACTGTGGACCACCTAGGACCCACTTGGTCCAAAAATCACTTTGGTTTTGGACATAATTATTTGACAGCGAAATAATGGAACGATGCATTGACTTGTCACAACTCCCTTCAAAGTGGTCCTATCGAGATGCGGGTCGGCTCATTTTGTTGGTTTTTTATGCTAAAAAGGACTCATTTATAGAAAGGCAATAAAAGAACGATTTTTATCGATTAAACGAACAATTTTAAAAACCATAAACCTAACAAAAAAAGAAAAATCCATTCCGGACATTTACGCAAATTAATTGAAAAGGGGAATGCGATATAGTGTGTTTCCGAAAAACGGCACCGGTTTTGCCCAAAAACCTTAAAGGATGGTAGGTACATTAAGTCCCGCCGCGATCCATTATTTGTCTGCGCACTCCTCTTTTACTGTGCTATTTTGCTTGTTTTATTTCTATTCACATCAATGTTTCGAATCGTCAGTGGTTAAAAATAAGCAAAACATCAAGGCCGCACAAAAGTCTCCGACCTTTATTTGGAAACAGACTATATTTCATTTTATGATTTCGAACTCAGAAACAGAAACAAGCAAATAAAAGTGTGTTAAAATGTTTTACTAAATTAATGATATCTTCTAAAGTTGAACACTTCGATGGTGTCCAGCCTCGAGTTTGAAAAAATGGTAAATTTTCAATTACAAAAGTTCGGCTACAAATAAATTTGATAAGTATCGTAAGTAAGGAAATACCCGGATGGAAAAATAAATATACTAAAAACTGCAGCAAATTAGTTTTTTTTTAAAGGGTGAATGTTTCACTCATTCCAGGTTCTCATTAAAATTTGTTAAACGCAATAGCTCGACAACTTCTCCTTTTTTCATAACTGGAACTTCTACATTAATTGTTCAAATTAAAACCTTTAAACAACCTAAGAAACCACTTTGTACAAAAATCACAATTTGAAAAAGAAAATTAAAATTAATTATGAATTTTCGCTGGTTTTTGAGCTGACACACGTTTCAGCTGCCGAAAAATATTGTTTGACTGTTTCGCAAATCTTACACATTTTTTTTCAAGTATCTGTTGGGATTTCTTCTCGTGTTCAAAAGCTTTATTACATTAATGCAAAAAGAAACAAAAAAATTTACCGATAAATAGAACATAAAAAAGGCTGAATAATCACAACAAATGTCTACTTTTCCGCTAAACTTTTCGTTTGAAAAATTAAAATTTTGACGCATTGTGACAAAATCAGGACATCAGCCTTGTTAAAAACGATATTATACGAAAATGGATTAAATCATTGCTTAAATGTTTCACTTATGGCAAAAAGTGTGCAAGAGTTTAAAAACGCAATGGTCCCTATGCAATTTGTTGCTATTAAAATATAATTGCACGAAAAGACGTTTTGAATTACCTATGTATTTTAATTGTACAAAATGCCAGAAGTTCTACGAAAGTTGAAGAAAACGATCGTGGTTTTAAGAGTGCAATGCCGTTTTGAAAGTTTTCAAATTTAAGAACTCACCTAAAACGGGCGGTAATAATAGAACTATCAATCTGTACATAACCTGAAAAACGAATATATAAACATTAAAACAAAAAGTCAGTTAAAAAAAGAAAAGAAAAGTTTTTAAATGCTTCTTGGTCTCTTGGATTGGAATGGGGTTTTGTATAAATTTCTTTGCATTCAGACAAGGAGAGAAAGAGAGAGAGAGAGAGAGAGAGAGAGAGAGAGAGAGAGAGAGGTGAGTGTGAGTGTGAGTGTGAGTGTGAGTGTGAGTGTGAGTGTGAGTGTGAGTGTGAGTGTGAGTGTGAATGTGAGTGTGAGTGTGAGTGTGAGTGTGAGTGTGAGTGTGAGTGTGAGTGTGAGTGTGAGTGTGAGTGTGAGTGTGAGTGTGAGTGTGAGTGTGAGTGTGAGTGTGAGTGTGAGTGTGAGTGTGAGTGTGAGTGTGAGTGTGAGTGTGAGTGTGAGTGTGAGTGTGAGTGTGAGTGTGAGTGTGAGTGTGAGTGTGAGTGTGAGTGTGAGTGTGAGTGTGAGTGTGAGTGTGAGTGTGAGTGTGAGTGTGAGTGTGAGTGTGAGTGTGAGTGTGAGTGTGAGTGTGAGTGTGAGTGTGAGTGTGAGTGTGAGTGTGAGTGTGAGTGTGAGTGTGAGTGTGAGTGTGAGTGTGAGTGTGAGTGTGAGTGTGAGTGTGAGTGTGAGTGTGAGTGTGAATGAGTAAGTGAGTGTCTCAGAGTATAGAAAGTGAGATGTACAAGTGAGACGTGCCATTCCTCAAGAACCCAACTCAAAAAGCGTCCCTCCGCCTGCCGGATTCTCAAGATCAAGGCGTGCCGTCATTCATTCGAAGGTGTAATCAGTGATTCAAAGTCCGAGGCGACGGAAAGGCGACAGATGTGCTTACAGATCGCGATCTAAACCGGCGGCATTGGGCAAAACAGCGCCGGAAGAACGCCAGTTTAGCCGAGGAGGAGGCATTTACAGCAGCGCCTGCGGGGAATTGCGCCCGTAATGTAGATGGATGCGACTGACAACTCACAGAAGAACGAGGATTGACTAGTTTGAAACCGATCTGGTACGGGTTCAGGGAGAATGTTGGCATTGGGTGATCAAGGGCAGGATGAATCACGCCGGGGGACAGTGGAACCGATTCACTGGAACTGATAAACAGCTTGACGTAGTGGTTGTAGCTGACCAAGCCGTGTAACTAATCGATACGGGCTAGCCCGTATCGAACAGGGCTTAATTAACATCGTCATGCTTATGCACTTTTTGCAATGCCTCAACTGTCAAATTTAAAAAAAAAAAGCAGCATTCTGTGGTCTAAAAGTGTTTCGCCCGTTACATACCCATGTTACGACTACCCATGATAGTCAGATTTGGCTGCAAATGTTGACTGAGTATCCTATGTACAACGTTAAAACTCATACAACACTGAAACATTGGCACGATGTGTATTTTACCGTGCTGCAAGGTCGTACCAATATTTCGCTCTTGTAGTTAGAAAAAAAGGTAAATCCTGTTAATGTTCACCTTTTCGGACCTCCAGCATCAGTTTATTAAAAATATTTCATAAAACTACAAGTGTCACTTAATTTCAGAAATGGTGGGGGTGTTAAGTTAAGCCCCCCATTCAATTATGTTCACCTCGCTCTAGGCCTACCACTCAATACAAATTTAGTAACGCAAGAGGATACGGTTTAATTAATTATTGTTATTTATTGCCCCACTCCCAATTTGGGGGGGGGCTTCATTAATGCAACCGAGTTCCTCAGTTGAACCCTCCCCCCAAAAACCTAAAATTTGTATAAAAAAAAAATTAAATAAAAAAAAAGAAGATGAATGTAAATGTTTTTAATAATTCCTTCGGCTATATTTTTGCATTAAAACGCAAAGAAGTGTTGAAACCGCATAAAAACAAGTAGTGAAATAAAAAATACAAAAAATTACACTTGTTATCTTTTCATGAAACATCTGCTATGGGGAGAATTGAAATGTTTTGTTTTAGAAAACTCAAAAACGGATACAAAATGTTTCAATTTTCAATCATCGTAAAATGTCGATTCCTCAAAACATACAGCTAAAAAACCATGTCCAGTTTTTTTTTTGTTTTCCAGATTCTATAAATATTTTTTTTGAATTTATAGTAAATGTTACGCATCTTTTTGAATGTAAAGTGGACCTGAAATGATGGTATCGTTTTCAGCTTTTCGAATACTAATAGATGCATATTTTGAAAATGGGAACAATTTTTTTAAAAATAAGTAGTTTGTAAATCAAGATCTATTTTTCTAAGTGTTTTCGAAGTATATTTTCTTCAATTTGGAGGTCAAAACGGAGGGGGTTAAACTGAAGTGTGTGGGGCTCCTTTCTTAGTGTCCCCCAATATGGGCTCAAAAAATTGCGAAAAGAGCTCAATCTTTCCTGATGAACATACTTGAATGTTTCTTCCTGGTAGTTCCAAAAAGCAATTTTGGCCATTATAATAATCGCTTCCAATTTTGCGCTTCTCAAAGAAAAAGTAAAAGATCCAATTCAAGCTTTCCCGTAAAATAAATTCGTTGTCTAATCGTGAAGAAAGAGTTATTATGGGATGTTCAAATAAAGTGTGTGGGGCTCATTGCTTACTGTCCCCCCAATTTGCACCCAGAAAAATTGCATATTTGAATTTTTTTCAGTTGAAAGTGAATTTCGATTTTTGTTATAAATGGAATTTTCGCAGGACAATTTGGTAAATTAAAAAAAAAAAGAAATTGTGTGCGTCAACTATCGTTTTCAAGTTCGCCTTTTTTTATCAAAAAGTTGAAGTGAAATTTCCTCGAAAAATGAATTTTTTGGCTAATCGTGAAGGACAAAAACTGCAACGTCGGTGGAACAACCACCGAGATCTGACCACAAAACTGGCAGAGTAGACAGTTTTCAATGTCAACGGGTTCGCCGAAATAGAGAAAAACTGAAAAACTGAAATTCGTCAGTACCGTTTCCGTGTTGCAACTTTATGTTATCGGGCTCGCCGGCGATTACCGTCACTTTTCGAGACTTTGGAGAAAGCAAAAATTGACTTTCATAATTTTTCAATGCTGCTTAAATAAAACGAGTTAAAAAATGAAAGAGCTAACGTAAAAAATCCTAGAAGTGACAAAAAAAAATTTATTTTTTTAAGAACCTCCCAAAAAATTCAAAATTTTCAAAAACTTTGGCCTTTTGAGTTAAAGTCAAAAGGCTTTTGACTTGTCCAGCTTTTCACTGTTTCAGCGAAAACATTTCGTTTTTTTTAGTAAAATCTTAGGCGGTTGTTCCTCTATATTATGGACAAAAAATCAAAAAAGTCAAAATTTTTCTTAGTGAAACCCAATCGTAATACGAAAAATGTGTGATTCATGGGGCATTACATTTCTTCAGCTGTTTTTTTTAATCTTTGAAAAAGAAAATTTTTTATGCTTGACTGCTTTAAATCTTTAAAGATCGGCCATCTTTAAAGACCATTCTAATGCCAAAATTAAGTGTTTCTGAAAATTTCTTATGACATTGCTTTTCGACGTGTAAGTAATCTAACAATTATAAATTTTCCTGTAACTTGGACACCATAATTTTCACTTACATAAAGTTTTAAAACTATTTTTAAAGAGAAAAAACTCTTTGAGAAACAGATTTGTGTTTTTTTGCACTAAATATATAGGGGAAAACATAGATAACACTTTAAAATCTACCTATAAATGTAACACAGAAAAAACACTAAAAAAGCATTTTTCAAAAACAAACTTCAAAAACAACTTGTCAAAATACGCAAAAATTGCAAAAAACTTCGGCAGTTCAATTTTTCTAGCATTTCACTGTTTCAGTGACAACATTTCCTGTTTTGTGCAAACTTAGATTGGTTGGCCGACTTTGTCGTAGAAAAAAATAAAAATGTCAAAAATATTCATAATGAAACCCAAACGTAGTGCGAAATGTGCCATTCATAGGGAATTACATTTTTTAGCTGCTTTTTCAATCTTTAAAAAAATTTTGTGTTGAGCATTAATTTTGCCTTACGACCATTCTAAGGCCTAAATTATTTTTATTAAATGCTTTTGCTAGTGCCTGTTTTAGAAGAATTTTTGTAAAAACTGCATTAAAATATTTTTTGCAAAGTTTTACGGTTACTAGATAAGATAAATTTTGACACTAAAGACATTTTCAAAATTTACGTAAATTTACCAGAAAAAAACAACAATACAAAAACAAAAAATTGTATTTTAAAAATCAACTTTTTCATTTTTGCTGACTTAAATGTTGCAGAGACAACTTGACATTTTTTGAAAAATACAAAAAACCCTTGCGCGCCGCGGCACGTCAAGATTCATAATTTGCATTTTTGAACGATTTTTAAATTAAAATAACTTTGTAGCTGATTTTGAAGCGTTGAACAGTTTTTATAAAAACTATAAAATTGAATGTAATCCAGTTGTTCCTCCACCAAGTGGATTAAACGGATGTCAGACGCGAAGGAAATGGTGGTTGATCGTTTTTGCGAAAGCCGAACCGCTAGCTCGCTAAGCGGATTGAAAAAACTGCGGCTAGTGCTTTCGTCGACGACAAAGGCTGCCGATTGGAACATCTCTGCGAAAATCCAGCCCGGATCGGATTTATTAGCCGTGGCGAAAAGGTCGACGATGGGCATCCCTGTTTTAGGAAATCAGAGATAATGGCTACGGACTTAATTAGGGATAATTTATCCAATATGGCTTTTACTTTGGCTGAGTATTCTACGAACAGTACTGTAGGTGTTTTTTTTATTCCAAGTTTTCAAAGGTGTTTAGTTTTGGATTTCATTTTGTAAAAATGCATTTTCCAGAACAAACTGTGATTTTTTTTTAAATACCCGTTTTGAAAAAAATTTCAAGAAAAAGTAAATAAAAATTTGCAACATTGAATGACAGGAAATAGAGTTTCGGAAAGAATTACATATAGTTCCTGAAAATCCTACTTCGTCGATTTTTGCAAATGAGCGACAGTTTTCTGATGATGAAATTGAAATTATCCATTAATACATCAAAATAGTGCACTAAAAAAGGGGCGTAGCCTATCAGGCAAAAAGAACTTCCTAATATGATAGAGTATGTGGTTTGCAGTGTTTACGAAACGCTGTGTTTGTGCACTAAAAGGATCATTCCGCTACGCCCGTTGTGCCAAACTGAACTCGTTCCGCAACAACATCACTACTAATGCAGTTGTCTGAGGAAAGTATACAAGTTTAACTCTTAGGTAATTTAAAAGACGTATTTTAAAAATATCAAGACTTCCGCTAAGTTACTGCTTGAATTGGCCTAAAACATTCTTGAGTTCTAAAACTGGTGAATATCGGGCGTATTTCAAGTCTCAGTTTCTGCGCTACGACATGTCTTCTTAGGGTGAAAACTGTCTCGGAAAATATAATTTTTCGAACATTTTGTAATATTGGGCTCCATACGCACTCAAAAACAAATTGGTGTCAAAAAGTTTTACGTAAACGTGAATTTTTTTTTTCAAAAATTGAAAAAAGTGAAAAATTTTCCAGTCGTCGAACGACTTTGTAAAAATTAGATTCGCATACTTTTTTTTTGCAAAAAATATGTTTTGGGTCTTTTAAACGCTAATTTCTTCATTTTTTTCTTTCATTCTATGTTTCATCAAATTAAGAAATGGTATTTACTTTGCATTTTTCAATAAATCGCACACGACGGAATTGTTAAAAAAATGTCTTTATTCGTGTAAAACATCCCCCTTTTTAAAAAATTTATTGTTGGTTAATTTTGGTAAAAGTCGGCTGTATTTTAAGACAATATTTCAGCATTTTGTCATCTTGTGCTCCTGAAGAAATATAATAAAAGCAGAAAATAAAACGTAAATCTAATTTTGGCAGAAATTTTGCACTAGATTTGAGGTAATGCGAATTTTCCAAATCGTAGGTTAGTAAATTGAAAAAAAAATCGAAAATCGAAAAAACTAAATTACTAAATTGAAAAAAAAATCGAATATCGAAGTTAATCGAAAATTGAAAAAAATCAAATCATTTTCGTAAGACACGAGCCGGACCAATAAAAACTGGGATATAGGATTTTTTCTTCAAACAAAACTGATACATAGACAAAAATCGTCGGTTAAGGATGTTTTCAGCTTCGTTAGCTTATTCAAGGAAAATTTACGATACATATGGAGTTCTTCATCAAATCTTCCAAAAATATTCAGAAATTATTATTTTATAAAGTTTGATATGCAATTTTTAAGGCAAATATTGAATCAGACTTGCGTTGATAATTTTAGTCTACCGAATTAAATACTTGCACTTAAAAATGGTGAAAAATAACAGATTTACTAAATCTCAGGACAATAAATTGTATGATTTTTGGTTAGTGATGTAGATAATATTTTCAAAAAAAAAACATTACGACGTGTTTGTGATTAATTTTCCTTTTTGAACATTGTGTTAAAATTAAGACCGACTGCTCGAGCAACTAACAGAAAGACAGCAAAATTTGTATACTACTATTCTGAAACATTCAATGAAAAATATATACAAAAATTGTTCTTTTAGTCAATTTCAATATTTTTAGGCAAGTCGTTCGATCTTCCCTAACTATAAAATCTAAAATTAAATTTTTTGGTTGAACTGTGAATGATTTACGCCAGCTTGAAATTGTGAAAAGCATTTTTTTTTTCAATTTTAACTATATAATGTTGTCGAAACATTTTGATCGAAAGAATCTTGACAATTTTTTCACTGAATAGATTTATATTATATTATACATTTTTTTTAAATTTCTGTACGAATAATCAAATGCTACAAACCTTTTTAAATAAAATAGCTCTCCCTTTAGAATAAACCAACAGTGTCTGCTTTATTCAATCTTCGCTGTTTGTTTTTTTTTCACAATCACAATTTTTCGTCTTTGTACATTCTACTATTAATAATAATATGACGTCATGAGATCCTCCAACTCTGTTTTCGAAGAAAAATTCTAATTAAAAGAACGAAATATCCGGGTACTTCTTGGAAATTTCCATGGTGAACGGGTGCGGCTGCATCAGCTCGAAAGTTTCAATTGTGGCCAGAGTTTCACGCTTAAAAGCGGCCACTTTCTGAAAATTCATGAAATTTTTAATAATTATTTGATATTTCTGCCTGAATATTTCCGATTCTTAGAAGAATGGCTGCGAAGCGAGATGCCACTTCCTGGGGGTCCGTGTAGTGCTGAATTTGTAATTTTATTTTACTTTTTTTGAATTATATTTTATAAAAATGTTTTAAATAGTTAAATAATGAAATTTACCTGTTCCAGATGTCTTCTGAGGGAATCGAGAAGACGGCGTCGTTTTGCGGATATCATCTGGACCGCGTAGACCGAAAGGGAGAGACATTCTGAAACCGATAAAATGTGATTTTTATTCATATAAAAGTATAATTATGTAATTTTACTTATTTTTATTGAAAAAAAATCAAATTTGAAATTTAAACCTAAAATATTAAAAACATTTATCTTAACACTCTCAATTAGTGCACGTTGTTTACGGTGACCGCTGTTTACGGTGTCCGGTTTTGCGGTCCGCTGTTTACAATCTTTTACAGCGAACTCTCCACTGTACGGAGTTTACAAATTACGTTCTACAGTTCATTTTCCGCTGTCCGTTGTTTACAACGTAGATTTTCCGCTGCACGCTAGTTACAAAGTCTAATTTTACAGTTCTATTTCCGTTGCACGTTGTTTAGAAGTTACGTTTTAAGTTCATTTTACGCTGCACGCTGTTTACAAGGTACATTTTTACTGTGCATCCCCCGCTGTCCGCTGTTTACAAAACACGCTTTTACAGTTAATTTTCCGCTGCACGCTGTTTTTAAGGTACTTTTTTACCGTATATCCCCAGCTGTCCGCTGTTTACAAGTCTCAGTCGGCCTACTACCACTAAGAGCAACCAAATGACGTCAATCAAAAGCTCTTTGGTTCGAAACCACCACCGTGCAAAATTTTTGCAGAATAACAAAAAATTGCATTCTGAATGAAACCGTAATTTTGGATATGCCGTTGGTTTAAATTTCAGTAAACGAGCCCTAATGGTCCCTTTGATAAAATAAAGTACCTGGATCGTAGAAAATGATAGCCTGGAGCAGAAGATACTCTATCTTGGTCATTTTCATTCTTCGAATCGGAACAAGAATGTTGTTGATAACTCCGACGACTGTTGGAATCAGCCCACTTCTTTCCTTCAGGATGTTGGCAGATAGGTTACGGTATCTGAAAAAAATTATTTTTATGTTTTGTATTATTTTATATTGTAAAATGCAAAAAGTTTGGTTAAAACTGTGAAAACCCCCTGTTCTCATTTCAAGATCCCGAATAAAATTATTTTTGTCCAACACTGTTTCAAATTACGGTTATACACAAGAGGCAACTCTTGTTAAATCTAGGATTTAAGGAAAAGTTGAAATATTTCAACAACAAAAAAATAGAAAGAACAGAAACGAAAAAGTGACTTTCGAAACAAGTTTTCCTCAAAGTTTCACTCCTAAAGTTTCTATTTGTATTGGGTTCATCATGAATGCGTGACAGGCACCAATAAAAATATTAGTCGTAATTGAGATAGGAACGTTGACATGATTAAAATTTCTTTACGAATTATTTTTTAAAGCCAAGTAAAAAACTTTCGGAACAACTTGTGGATATACTGATGTGTGTGGTCGCGTCATAAAGCAGGTTAACCGTGAATGACCCCTCGAACTCCAGTCTCTTAATTCAATCCTAACATTTGATTAATGAACCCTTCAGGAAAGATCAACTGGGTAAAAGAAAACTCTAAATGCAATGCTGAAACATTCACATCATGTAAACAAAAACACATTTTTTTGAGTTGAATATTAAGTTTTGGGTAAAACGTTGGTTCATTAGGCGTTAAAAAGATCGGTTATAATTTTCATACAATAAGTTTATTCATCTAGTTTGGACTGTTATCTTGACTATTTTACTTCTGTATGAAATAAAGTTAGTCACCTAAAGAAGCAACTCTTATTGTCATTAACTGGATACGAACCTCTAAGCGGCGTATTGAAACATTTCCCCCACATGTTAACAAAATCAATGCATAATCGACATTTCGATTAGTTTTGAAACTGGTGTTTCTTTTGCTATTTTTATATCTGATAAAAATTGAAAATGGATTGCTTTGGAGACATTTAGCTAGCAACCGGTAATTATGCAAATGTGACCTCCCAACGTGCGGGGCCCTACAATTAAAAAAAATGATTCTAGTTAATAATGTAAACTATCAAAAACAAGTTAACGCATGCTCAGTTTGTTTTTAAAAGTATAGGGGGCTTATTTAGGATATGTGGGGGCTTAATTATATTAGGTTGTGGAACTCGATGGCATTTTTATCAATTGAAATTATTTAGCATGCTCATCATGCTTTTAAAAATATCTGAGAAAAAATTCAATGTTTCAATCACTTTGTTTCACTTTGAAGCAAGTTAACAGTGAATGAGTCCCCGAACTGTGTCTCCTCCATCCAATAAGGTTTTTTGATAAATTTAAATAATGACACAACTTCGCTAGCGGCACGAAACATCAATTTGGTAAAAGAAAACACAAAATGCAACGCTGAAACATTGACATCATGTGAACAATGACACAATTTTTTGAGTTGACTAAATTTTTTTGTGAAAAGTTGGTTCATAAAGCAGGGGTGTTTAGAAAATCGTTAATAATATTCATAAAATAAGCTTTTTCATCTAGCTTGAACAACTCTTGACTATGATACCTTTTTATGAAATAAATAAACTACAAAGTTTTTTTTTTAGAGTTTTTGAACACTGGTTTACAATTTATGAGTTTTTGAACACTGAGTTACAATTGCCATCAACTGGATACAAAACTCTATACGATATAATGAAACATTTCCACCATGTTAACAAAATCAATGCATAATCGTAATTTCGATTAGTGTTGAAGCTAATGTTTCCTTTGGGAGCTGGGACAATACAGCCCCTCCCACTCGTAAACAAGGCCCACCATTCCCTCATTCAGTAATGTTGATTTCATTTCTTTCTTAAAACAATCAAAAAATTTAATGCATGTTTGTTTTAAAATTGTTGGGGGCTTTCTTAAGTTACGTGGGGGGGGCTTAATTATATTAGATCCTGGAGCGCAAAACCTCCCACGTAGTGGGGTGGGGGTACTTCAATTCTGCTTCCATATCAAACCAAGCTTCATAATTAGCGAGATTCGCCAATGACAGAAGAGCCCCAACATTTTAGGTGCGGGCTTGACTTAAGTGTGTGGGGCCCAAATCAATAAAAGGGCACCTTTGTAATTTTTCCATGAAAAGCAAAGAAAAATTCAACATACCCACTGAGCCCATCTGGAAACACGATTCGATCCGTGTAAGAAGCCGGAGTATTGAACGCCTCAGCCAAAACGAGATTCGAAAACACAGTATGGACGACCAATCTTTCTTGGTCATCTTGCTGAAGCTTTGAGAAGACCTTAAAATTCGAAATATTTTTGTTTTAGGCAGAACAAAAACAAACCTCAAAAGATTTTGCCCATTCGACCAGAACAGACAGAATTTTCGCACGCCAGTATGAAAAGTTCGTGGGCGTCCCGGGTTGCATGAGGTTTTTGGCGTACTAAAAATATTTTTAAATGTTTGAAATTTAAAAAAAAAATAATGTTTTTGAAAATACCTTAGTAAAAGCTTCGTCAAACGCCCTAGGTCCTGTTAGGGCTTCAGTGAGCGAGTTATGAATCGGCATGGCTGACGATGTGAGAAGGGCTTGGTACCTAAAAATAAACACATTTTTAATGATTTTAAATGTCCATTTAACTGCGGATAAAAATTTTTGTTTTTACTTTTCTAGTTAAGTTTTAGGTTTCTGGACTGTTTTAACAGCGTGGCTCAGTTTTGTTAAACATTTCACGCTGATATTTCTTCCCAATTTCTGCAAAACACAAGAAGAAAGACTATTTTCTAACGTAAATTACGAAAATTTGCATAAAAATGTGTTTCTGTTAAAATTGAACAAAAAATTGTAAATCTAGCGGACAAACTTATCACTGCGCAGTTTGTTCCCAAAATTACTTTTTCTGATCAAGAACAAGTTTTTTAAAACAGTGCTCCATTTGTAACTTAAATTATTCTTTATTCGCAACGCTGGTTTCTTTAAGAAAAATTTTCATAGAAAACTTTTTTTAGAAGAAAAACGTCAGGTCATTGTTTGAAAAGAAGCGATCCTTATCATGAGCAACACCTACACAAATGTTTTGTTCTCGAAACTGAGTGAAAAAATCAAATGACTTCCGTAATTTCCATCTTTCCATATAAATTCCCGTTTTGAAAAACTTTATAATAATAGTTGTAATTCGATGATTTACTTGTTTTTTACAATTGCAGATTTCTGTCTAAACAATGGTTGTACCGAATCAAATTGTAAAACGAAAGAAACAATTGGTGTGGTTCGATAAAAGCGATGTGCTTTTTTTATCGACGATTTATAAAACATTTAGGGTATTTTTAAAAGTTTCTAGTTAGCTTGCAGGTTACAGGATAGACTTATGGATAGCATGGTTCCGCCCATTCAATCCTGGTGGTCCTGTGAAAGGCATGCAAAATTTTGGCCGGAACAAGTACATTATAAAGGCGGGCCCTCGCGGGCCGGCCCGAAATCATGGTGGATCAGAAAGTACCACAAAAATCAAACGCCATAGGGTAAGGTAATACGAATCGACCGAAACTGAAGACCACGAAAAAAAATTCGCCAGTATTTTTCTGTTTTGGAAACTTTCCTAATCAAAAACCAAATATTAAAAATTGGTTTACTATTTTTTTTTCTAATTCTGGCACAATTCTTCGGAGTGGAAATTCAACCAAAAAAAACTTTAAAAAAAAACAAATTTAAAAGTTTCCCCAAACTTATAAATAGATACACATGCAATAATTCAAATATTCATGAGTTTGCCTCTTTTGGAGTTGTATTGCCTCGGTCAATTCATTTTTTTTTCGTTGGAAAATGGGGATTTTCAACATGACATTTTTGCCAGAAAACCCCTTCGTCACATTACATTTGATTACCCAACCAAATTACTATAATTTACATTTTAGAACTATACTTTACACAGAAGAACATGTTTTCAGAAATAAATGGCGAAAATTAGCCATATAATCCTCAGGCAACGTTAGAAGTAAGCTAAGAAAGAGGAAGTAGCCGAAGAAGCAATGCTTCCCAGTCAAAATGTTTTTCTCAGGATGCATTGAAACGTCCGTTTGATGAAGAAAATTTAAAATTATTCTGGTTTGCTTTCCAAATTTTATTCATATCCAATGTTACACATATTGCATTGCGTGCGAATTTTAAAAAAATAGTTAAATGTTTCGGGGAACTTTTATATAATGTAGCAATTAGGTTTTCTGTTGGAGAAACTCCCACTCAGAAAGTCCTCAAATGGTACATTAAACAAACATATAATACTCAGGCAACATTAGTGGCCGATTCGGCCTGACCACTCTTGTCCAGAAATTTGAAATATAAATTTAGTCAGGAAGAAAGAATGTTTCGGAATAATCTTATCCATTGTGAAAAATATCACATTTTTGTGACGACAGAAAAATATTACAGAAAAAAAAACGGCAAAGAAAAAATCGATCCGTTAAAATAGTTCACTTGGTTGAATATTTAAAACAGTCTTGAATTTTGTTTGAAGGAAAAGGTTAAGGTTTGTGTGATGACATGTTATCTCTAATTTCTACACTAAGAATTAAAGTTCCACGTTTCAGAGAACTTTTATACATTGTTAAAAACAGGGATGTCTGCTTTGAGCACGTCGTGTTGATCTTTATTAAAAAAAAAAGTTTGGTTAAAAGTTTATGTGCGCACAGAAAAGTAAAATTTCGTTTGTAAAAATTGTGCCATAATTTAAAAATCTGTTTCAATTGTTTTTTTTTCTTTTGTTTTAACAGTCTGGAATTGTGTTATAGTGAGTTTCCGAAAAAGAGGCAAGGAAAACGGGGTTTTCCTCAAGGACTAGCGGGGTTCTCACGGGCCGGGCCATTTGGGAAATTTTGGTGCGCCCGTTCGGCCCGTTTACCTTAGACCACCCATTCAGATTGCCACCCACACGACCAGGGTTCGATCCCGGTGACATTCTTTTTGTACGACTAATATTGACTTATATGATAGTAACGAACACTATTAAGTTATGTAAAAAAAATATGTTAAATTTTGGTTTTAATAAAGGGCTTGCTGGACCGCCCAAAAAATCTCTCGGCCTGCCCGTCATTTCAGAACCCCAGTGACAAGTTACGTTTGGTCCCACCCCGATTTTGACCCACCTGTTCTCTTTATCGATTAGAAGCTCAATGAGTGGATCCGAAATGGCCACAACATGCACATCATCCGATCCATTCATTTTTCTGTTCGCTTTGCGCTTTCTCCTTCTTTCCATGTTTAGTTCTAAAATAAATGAAACTTTGTAAACAAAATGACAAGACCAACCATCTTTGTCCATTCCGACAGTGATACATTTTTTGAAACGACAATGACGGCAGGAACACCTTTGACTTTTGTCAATAATACAGTCGCCGTTGTTTTTACAAGAGTAGGTTCGATTCTAAACAAAAATAAAAATGATTTTTTTAAAATTACCTCTAAAATCACACGGCGGAAGAAGGTCTTGCAGCCGTTGCAGGCGGGAACCTGGAAAGTTTAAAACTATTCTTAAAATTTTGTAAACTTTGTAATTTTTAAATGGGGTTTTAATGGTTACTGACAGAATAATGAATTCCAGAAGCAGCATCTCCACACACAACACAGGGTTCACCTTTAATAAATTGATTTTAAAAAAGTAATAAATAACTGAAAATTGCCTGCTACAAAGTTTTGCATTGCTTCTTGCCTCTGTCGGGCTTTCTGTTGAGCGGCAGCTTCAAATTTAGCATTCGGAAGAACGTCGTCGTCATCTTCACCAAGATGCATTGTAATATTTTCTGTAAAAACATCTATTCTTTCTATTTAAAAAATGTGTTTTAGTAAAAAGGGGAACACCATGATCATTTTTATAGCGTTCTCTAATCGACTGTTAAAAAGCCACTTTGAAAGCGACCGTCCGTTCTTTGGAAAGATGTTGGAACAAATTATCGCCGGACTGGAAAGAAAATGGAAAAATATAAGTTGGATCAATTCCAACACGAAAAACTCGTTTGCGGTGCCCTTTAAGTGTAAAAACCAGAAATTAAAGTGTTGTCATGGCACCTGCACAAAAGCGGTAAACACGTCAAAATAGCGTGTGCGCCGAAAGGTGGTGCATTACGTCCCTTATTTTTCGATGCACGCGATAAATTCAGGTGAAAATGTATTCATTGCATTATAGTTGGGGATATGCTTCAGAGAATTGGTGCTTATGAGTTGGGCATCTCTCTATCTCTTTTCTCTCTCTATCTCTCTATCTCTACCTCTATCTCCATCTCTCTCTATTTCTCTGTATCTCTTTGTTTTTTTCTACTTCAATAAACACAAAACATGCATTATGTTACCGGTACAATAAAAAGAGGATGATGTATACATGTATTTCTGTAATTTTATCACGATTGTATTGTTCTAATGATTGATAGCTTCGATGGCCTGGAGGCCGAACCACTTGTGTCCCGCGACGAAAAGGGCCATTCCGATACTTGTGAGGAACAAGATGCAACTGACGAGGAAGCCAATAGCGTACACGTTCTGCAAAACTTTGTTAAAGAAGAGACAGAGACAGAGACAGAGACAGAGACAGAGACAGAGACAGAGACAGAGACAGAGACAGAGACAGAGACAGAGACAGAGACAGAGACAGAGACAGAGACAGAGACAGAGACAGAGACAGAGACAGAGACAGAGACAGAGACAGAGACAGAGACAGAGACAGAGACAGAGACAGAGACAGAGACAGAGACAGAGACAGAGACAGAGACAGAGACAGAGACAGAGACAGAGACAGAGACAGAGACAGAGACAGAGACAGAGACAGAGACAGAGACAGAGACAGAGACAGAGACAGAGACAGAGACAGAGACAGAGACAGAGACAGAGACAGAGACAGAGACAGAGACAGAGACAGAGACAGAGACAGAGACAGAGACAGAGACAGAGACAGAGACAGAGACAGAGACAGAGACAGAGACAGAGACAGAGACAGAGACAGAGACAGAGACAGAGACAGAGACAGAGACATTTCTCTTTCTCGCCAGATAGAGACAGAGACAGAGACAGAGACAGAGACAGAGACAGAGACAGAGACAGAGACAGAGACAGAGACAGAGACAGAGACAGAGACAGAGACAGAGACAGAGACAGAGACAGAGACAGAGACAGAGACAGAGACAGAGACAGAGACAGAGACAGAGACAGAGACAGAGACAGAGACAGAGACAGAGACAGAGACAGAGACAGAGACAGAGACAGAGACAGAGACAGAGACAGAGACAGAGACAGAGACAGAGACAGAGACAGAGACAGAGACAGAGACAGAGACAGAGACAGAGACAGAGACAGAGACAGAGACAGAGACAGAGACAGAGACAGAGACAGAGACAGAGACAGAGACAGAGACAGAGACAGAGACAGAGACAGAGACAGAGACAGAGACAGAGACAGAGACAGAGACAGAGACAGAGACAGAGACATTTCTCTTTCTCGCCAGATAGAGACAGAGACAGAGACAGAGACAGAGACAGAGACAGAGACAGAGACAGAGACAGAGACAGAGACAGAGACAGAGACAGAGACAGAGACAGAGACAGAGACAGAGACAGAGACAGAGACAGAGACAGAGACAGAGACAGAGACAGAGACAGAGACAGAGACAGAGACAGAGACAGAGACATTTCTCTTTCTCGCCAGATAGAGACAGAGACAGAGACCAACCGAAGTCTTTCCCTGTTCCTTCGATCCCCTGCTCGTTTTGTCATTCTTCTTCGATTTTCTCTTCTTCTTTCTCTTCTTCTTGTCCTCCTTCTTTGTCGACGACTCCTCCTCCTTCGGCGGATCCTTCATCTTAGATCCCGTGACAGTCTCTTCCTTCTTGCTTCCTTCTTTCTTGTCCTTTTTTGGACCCGAAATGGGGTTGGAGGTCAGATTGATGTCGTCATCTCTCAGCGGAGCCATTTCAACCGGCTTGAAGTCGACCGAAGGAATCGCATGGGTTGGGGGACCAACTCCCGGCGCACCATTGGGACCAGAAGCAGCAGAGGTAGCGGACTTAGTCTTCGATTTAGGCTTGTCAGAAGGTTCAGGCTTCGGTGGAGGCGCAGCCTTGGCTTCTGCTGCCGCAGGAGCCGGGGCGGGGTCTGCTGGCGCATCGGGAACGTTTCCATCTTGAGGCATCAACATTTCATATGCATCGTTGTCTCCCATCTGAATTGTTGCTTTAGGTTGAGAGAACAAGAGGAAATGTTACGTTTGGGCAGCTTGGCAGACCCTTGAGGGGGAAACCACCGCACTGGGGAGGGGCAGAAGAGAGAATAACTAGCTGGCGACCTTGTGACTCGTAGACGAAGCTTGAATGCGTTACGTGGAGATTTACGTGAGTTTCCGGAAAACTTGCTAATTTACACCGGCCCATGTCGCTCATATCGTCATCTTCGATGGAGTTTAAGACAAATAGAGTTATGCTTTAAAGTTGGCTCTCTGAAGCAGTCGATGCAATAAGATAAACGAAACGAAATAGAAGAATTTAAACCAAAGAAAACGGTGGATCCAAGAAAAAGGAGAAGAGCTCGGTCAATCAATCTGTATCTTTCTCTCTCTCTTTTTGTCTTGCTTTCTTTTTATCTCCCTGACTCTAGCTCGCTCACCTTCCTCGTTCTCTATTTCCTTCCCTTTCTCTCTATGAATGTCCCTCTGTCACCGTATCCGTCTCAATCTGCTTTCCTGTATCTTTGCATGCCATTCTCTCTCTCTCTCTCTATCACTCTTTCTCACTTGCTCTTTTGTGCACTCTCTCTCTCTATCGTTATCTCTTTCAATCTCTCTATCTATTATTCTTTATATATCTGTATCTATCTCACTCTGTTAACCTCTCTCTCTCGTTCTATGCCTCTCTCTATGTGCTCCTTGGTGTCACTGTCTCCGTATAAATCTGTATATTCTTTCTCTCTGCCGTCTCTGTCTCCATCACTCTGTTTATGTCTCTGTCAGTTCGTCCCTATCACATAATGACAGCCATAAAAGGGTTCCCGTTCAAAGGACTGTTTTTAAACCATCAATTTCACAATCGAAACGACGAGAATATAACAATGACTGAAAATTTTAGGCGCGAATAATATGGAATGGGTCCCGAAGGGCGCTTTGATTCTATTTGAAAGGCCTACAGTATCGCCACCCTTTAATTTCTAACCATCGTTTCGCTTCGGAGCACAATTGAACACCCTAGTAAAAGCCTATCTGGTTTCCCAGCTGACATCCGAATCATTTCCAGTCCGACTGTTCAGTAAATTTCCGGCGGTTCACACAGGTTAGAAGCCCTTCCCCATTCAAAACAGACGTTTCCATGCCATTTATGAGAACAACAACGGGGGAATGTGATCGTTAAACTGTATGAACATAAAGCTGCGATAAAGTGTACAAAGTGAACACAAAATGATCGGATTAGACTGCGGAGTATTGAAGCTGCGCCCGAGTCGAAGAAGCAGTCGGCTCCTAGTTGTACGGGGGAGGCTGAAAAGCAAAACATGATCAAACTACAAATGCATAAAAAACTCACAGCCTGCTGCTGTCCCTGGATGTAGACGGTGGTGTGAGTGGTGGGAGGAGCGTAGCACCACAGCAGGTACCAGGCGTGGATGATTCCTGAAAAATTACACGGTTTGGACGAAATAAGGGGATTGAAACTCTAAAGAAGATATAAAAATGAATTACCGGGAATGATGCCGAGCAGGGTGAGCAGGAAGTTGATCAGGAGGTTGCAGTCGCAGCCGGAGTGGAACATCACCGCCAACGGCTGAAAAAATCGAATAAAAACAGCCTATCGTTTAGAGAAAGCAACTTGGGACGATTTGGCTGTGTATATAGCCTGTTCCATGAACAAAGCAAAATCCTAAGAACAACAGCGAAACTTTGGCACGACGGAAGAAAAGTGGGAATCCTTTAAACTTCATTGCTCCCAAGTGCTTGCCAGGTTTTTGGCTCAAATTTTAAAGCCATGCTGAGTGGGTGCTATGTGGGTTGGGGGGGGGGCATGGTTGGGGAAATGACGGTGAGTGGTGACGTGCTGGCGTTACGTTTACGCTTCCTACTAGATCAGCTAATTTACATACACGTAATGGTACTTTAAACCTAGATACTGCTAATTTGCGTACACGTAATAGCATTTTAACCGCTCGATTGGTATTGGCAGGTGTAAATGAGCCCAACCCACATAGCACCCTGAAGTGACCTGGTACGTTCAGATTTCAGCTGTTGACAGTCGGAAAACAAAGCAACGACAGCTTAATTATAGAACGTCGTACCACCACGGCGATTTTTTAAAAGGCCAAATGCACTGCTCTGCAAGAAGCGAACCGCGGCTGCGACACGCTCGCGAGATGAATTGAGTCCTGCCACGAATGCCCTGGAGATAATCAAAGGTACCGGTTTTGGCTACACAACTCTAAGACTTTCTTTAAATTCCCGCCGAACTTTTAGCGGCACCGTCGATGATCATCAGATCTTTCGCGGTGGGATCCAATTTATCTCGCGACAGCCGTTTCCAGTATTAGGTGGAGTGCACCAACATATCGCCGTGTCAAGACGTTTTATCCGGATGCCCTTTGGCTTTTCGCCAAGACTAGAGTATTATGTTTTACTACCGTAGGGTGCGTTTCTTGCAATCACAACGTAAAAGGTACTTAACATTATATTTAAAAAAAAAAAAAAGAAAAAAAACAACTAACAGGGATGAAGAAGGCCAGAATCGAGAGAAGAATCTTGCACATGTCGTTCGGTCTAAAACAAAAATTAAATAGAAAACAGTAAATCTCAAGAAAACGAGAGAAAAGTGAGAAAAAAATAGCGTATGGGACACAAATTGCATGCTTAAAAAGCAGAACGACAACAATCAATGAGTGGCCGTGTGGGGATACGGGGCGGGCGGAAAACACCGAAAAACGAGAGATAAGCGGAGGGAAATGGCGGGAAATCCGGGGTAGATCATTAAAGGACTGTGGCGCGAAAATCCTGCAACGAGAGCTCTCTTATTTGCAAAAGGGGCGCAGTTTTGCAACTGGGGCGCAACTTTCTGCAATCGGCGCGCGTTTCCCATCGCCGTTCGTGTTAGGACTACATTTTTTTAAAACCCGCGAAATGAGAAGCCGTTATCTGTAGGATCCTCCTCCTAGGAGTGGAGCAGTGATAAGGTAATCGTTTTAGGACCAAAACATCTGTCCGAGAGACACCAGTTAGTCCTTTAACACCACTTCAGGCCTACAATAATGCGTCTGGTTACTGTAGACAAGAGAAACCATCCTTTAAACCAGGGAAGAGGGAAAAGTGAGAACGTGACAATGGCAACTCTGCGGAGAACAAAGGAATCGCGTGGTGCGATGAGTCAGCGGCGTCGAAGGCCGAAAACATTAGGCACCGGCACATGACGAGGAACGCTTATCTCTATGGAATGGAAGGAAAGGGACTAAAACAGACGGTGAGAAAGTGCTTATGGTAGGGCGGACATCATACGTCAGGCAATCGTGGCGGGACCAGGCGCGTCAGAGTTGTCCAAAACTAGCTTATGATACTTTCCAAATTCCAAAGCTCACGGCGAATACGGCAACCTAACTTGCGGGATTCGATTTTAATGGTCCCGACACGATGACAATAGCATCGTCGTGTGGGGACCTACCAGAATTCAACTATTGACATTGGTTAAAAACCCACGGGGTTTAAAAGCCGGGAAATTCGGAAAATGTTAGATTCAAGCGCGATGTTCCAAAGTTAGGATGTTAAAGTCCAGAAAGGACCCATTAATCCAGAACTTTTCCTGACTTGTCAACGACACCTGTTGCCAATAATTAATTCGGTTTAGAGGCATATTTAAACGGATTATCGCAAAATTTTAACAAAAACTCAAAAAATTAAGCAATTATAACGGGACAACAAAGAAAAAACAAAACACTCACTATTTTAGTACCCAAAATGTTCGAAATCGAGGGCCCGAAACGATATTCCAAAGTTTATCTGTTGACAGGGAACAAACATGTCAACAGCTGAATATTGGTCGGAATTTCCGTTCGGGACCAAATTGTCGACCGTAGGCCAAAACTGCGCTTTCACCGGTTTATTTCGATCGATGCGAGGCGAAGGGGGATGGATCTGACTGATCGTGAGTCACGCCAACAAATCGGCGTGTGGCTAATGGCCTTACACAACATGCGATCCTGAAACACAGAGAAATGGACGGAAAATGCCGCTACTTCGAAAATAAAAATTGAAAAATGAAACTTTATCACAGCGCAAACCCGTAAATACACAAAATTTCTACAAAAATACAGACTACACTAGATATTTTCTTCCATAAATGGTGGCTTTCTGCTCGAATGCCGGCGACTTGGTGGGCGAGTTGATCTCGTAGAAGGGGTTCATGGAGACTTTTATGTAGGTCTCGTACATTTCCTGAAACGAGGCGGATTTAGACCTTTAATATTGGGTTTAAAAGCGTGACAGGCCTTTAAATAAACAGAAACATAGCAAAATTACCTGGAAAAACTGTTTTATTCCCTCGTCGCAGCGTTGCGTGTGCAGCATCAGGAAGCGAATCCGACTGGCGGCGACAAAGGCCGACACGTACCACTCGTTGAACTTGTCCACCATCTGCAACAGCGCAATTTTGGCCCGTTTACATAGTTGAAGGACTAAATTCAGTTTACGAACAGATCTGCCACGATTTGGCTTGAAGGACTGCCTTTTCATGCTTCAACGTCTATTTTAAACAACGTCAGCATTCGTGATACTCAGCTGGTTCTTATTTGGCGTAACGCCCGAGGTTTATCGATTATTTTCCACCGGGCCAGCCCGAAAATCTCCAGAATCGTCTCAACTAACCTTTAAGTACATCTGATTGCTGGTCAGGATATGCTCGTCCACGATGTCCAGAGCGGCGTGGGCGATGAACTGGTTCAGATGCCTAAAAACGACAAAACTGATTGTAAAAAAAATCGATAACAAAGCATTAATTAGTAAGTACCTGCTACTTTCTCCCTCGCGCCTTTTCTTCTCAGCCACCGGAAAGTCCATCTCGAAGAGAGGCTGATCGTTGTGGCCGACGATGACGAAGTAGAAGTCCTTCGGAGCGGCCATTTTCTCCTAAATTTTCGAATTTATAGCGCTTACAAAGTAATTTAAATAAATGCGTAAGGTACGAAAACAAAACGAGACGAAAACAATGAAAAAAACAACAAAGAAAACGGAAAAACCTGCGCCGCCGGCAACGGCCATGGCTGACAGTTTAAAGGACTGGGTTTAACGGTCCCAGCACGATTGCAGCGATTTGGTTTTTCTGTAGGTGAAAATTTTTGTTACTTTATTATAATGACCTTATTTTTATATGTTAAGTTTCAATTCTTTTGCCAAAAAGTTACTGGATGGGTAATTTGAGAGAATTTTATATTTCTGTAAAGATTGCGACCGGTTTCGACTGAAATTTTACCTTCTCTCCTTTAATTTAATTTTTCACCGTTTTTTTGTTGTCGCTAAAGTTGCGTTTTCAGCCAGAATGGAGCTGCACGGCCGCCATATATGGCTGCCGGTCAAGGTGGTACATCCGAAGCCCTTCACCCCATGCAACGTCATTTACAAACCGTCGAGAAAAGGTGGGATTTCTTTTGTTTTGTGGTTTTTCTTTGATTTTTCGGCATTTCGGGCTAGCCCGAACATTATTTTTCCAGGAACGCACAAGAATGTGCTCTACAAGATCCCCAACTCGGAGGGAAAGTGCTACGAATTCGCCTTCGTGCGCTCGTTTTCGCGATTCGAGGCCCACAAGTACGTGTGCAGCGGCTGTCGCGTACTGAAAATGCAGAACCAGATGGTCTTTCGCCAGAATAAACTGCCCTACGTCCAGGTTTGTTCCCATTTATGCGCTCCATTTCTACAGTATCCAGGTGTCAAAGGACCAGTTTCTCGTGGATCCGTCGTTTCCGGAGAACGGCGGTCACTTCTGCCGGCCGAAGATCTTCGTGGATGTGCTCCAGTCGGGGGCCATGTCGGCGCTCAAGTGCCAAGAGCTGCCAGAGAGGGAAATCGAAGGCAAAGGGTACGTGAAAATCGGGGAAAATGCTTTTTTACGTAAATATCTTCAAATTCCGGCTAAATTCACATTTCAAAAATTTAAAGGAATATTTCTTTGTACAGTGCCTGGTTTAACGGACTAGGTAAGGGAGGCCGTGGCCTAGTCGACGATTTTGGCGCCAGCTGTGGACCGGAGCCATTTGGAAAATTTTGGTCGGCCCGGCCCGTTTACCCTGAACCACCCAGTCAGATTGCCACTCGCACGACCAGGGTTCGATCCCGGTCGATGACATTCTTTTTTGTACGACTAATATTGAAATATATGTTAGTAAAAAACATTATTAAGTTTTTTTAAGCAGTTTAAAAAACTATTGTAGCGATTAACCAAATTTAAAATTTTATTTTTCATACATACCCGTGTCGGTCGGGCCGAGCCGTCAGGAGCCTTTTTTGCCAGCTATGGTCCACTTCAGGACTTGCATCTTCAGCTGTGGCTTTTTCTGCCGGCGCCTGTGGCCTCATCGAATAATTTGGTGGCACGATAATTCTGGTCATCATTTGTGCCACTTTACTCTCTAACTCTTTAACAGGTGGCCAATCCCAAGATTTGGTGGTAGAGTAAACGGGCCGGCCCGTGAGAACCCCGCATTTCGGATTTCTGGTAGTCATGTATGTCTTTTTGTCGCTAGTCCTTAAAAAAATATTATAATTGTTAGTTTAAACTTTAAAGTTGTATTTTTGTAATTATTCCCTCCGTTCATTGCAATTTTTCAGCTCGAGTGATCCTCCCACTTCTTCGGAATCCTTGGATTGCGAAGGGCTGCCGGCCGACCGCCGTTCTCCCATCTCCATAATTATAAACGAGCATAATTACGCTAGCAGTGAGTTTTTATCAATTTTTTTTTTCAAATTCTGCTTTAAAACGCTTAAAATCCCTTTTTTCAGCATCTGGTGAGGGTCCGAATGACCCCCGTGGCGGACAATTTCTCCACTTCCCCATTTACTCGGCTGACCCTGTCTACCGTATCCCTTCGAATGGCACCAAGAGGATTATATTCATGCTACCGTATGCCCGAGAGCACTGCTACGAGTTTTACCAGAGGAAGAGCCGATCCGTCTACTTTGACGTTTACGCCTGTGCGGGATGCAATAGGATGAAGGTAGGTACAGAAACGGTTCATTTTGGCCACGCTCCCTTTTTTCGAGTCAAAACAGAGACTACGCCCACTTTACCATGCTTCCTTTTCGCCCGAGGCTTCGACACTTTGTCACGCCCCTTTTTTACCAGAGGTTTTTCTCGCTAAGCCACGCCCCGCCCCATTTCGCGGAAGGCTTCGCACACTTGGTCACGCCCCTTTTGTTTGAATCAGATTATTGAGATGGTCCATTAGGCCACGCCCCTTTTTTGTTCGTTGACTCCGCCCACGGACCAGTCCGGAGGATCCGCCCAGGGCTGGAGGCTCCGCCCATTTTGTCCTGCCCCGTTTTTTTTAATTCGTCGTTTTAGGAGCACCTCGGCTCGGCGGTGGGTCCCGTGCCGACCGTACAAGTGCGTGGAGAGTACTACATGACGGATCCGCAGAGGCCGCGCCATCGGCATTACTGTAAGCCGAAGTTGACCTGTGAGCAGGTCGTGCAGGGAGAGGTTAGTTGGAGAGAGAGAGAGAGCGAAAAAAACAAGAGGAAGAGAGCAGAAAACGATAGAGGCACATACGTGTGTACAAGAGACAACCAATGAGAAATAGTGTTCTCAATAGAGAGACGCAGGCACAGAGACAATGAGACATTGTGTTCACAAATGAGAGACGTAGACTCACAAACACGAAGAGTGTGACAAGGGAGAAACGATAAGAGAGTTTTGCTAAGCAGAGGCGCATACTAACAGAGACAAAGAGAGAGTGTGCTGAAAGTTGAGGGCTCAGACTGAAAACAGCAATTTCAGATAGTACGGGTGATGCAGGACAGTTCTGGAGGCTCCATCACCACGGTGGATGCCGTTCTAAAGGCCGTCGCCAAGAACCTATCGGACGAGGATGGATGTGGTAAGACCCATTTTTTACTTTTCAACGTAATTTTTCAAGATTCCGTCCCCGGCACCTCGGATTATCTGAAAACCCTGGCCCACGACAAAGCGAAAGTGGCGAGTATGGAGCGACGCTACTCGCTCAACAAGCCGGCGTGGAATGGGAAAACCTTGAAAGTCGACGCCAGCACGTCGCCTGCTCAAGGATCCGTGTGAGTAAAAAGTTTTTTTTGCAGAATTTATTCAAGCGCCCCCCACTAGTATGGGGGGCGCATTTTGATTGTTCTGGGTGGGCCGAACAGAAATGGAGTTGATGCAGCCATGGGCCATTTTTGTCCTTTTCAATGTTTTATTTCGAAGGCACGATGCTTAAACTGGCATAATTTTTAGTTTCTAATAAAAACCGGATAACACCAAAGACGGTAGACCACCCATGGCTGGACATGGGGCGTTTGGGGGCTCAATATGTAAAACGATACCTCAATATGTAAAACGATGTTAACGTAACCCCCCCCCCCACTTCAATTTCTTTTGAGAGATTTTTTGGGCGGCCCGACCGGCCAGTTTATGAAAATCAAAAATTTAAATTTTGCATTAATCGGTGCAATAATTTTTTAAACTGTTTTATATAACTTAATAGTGTTTGTTACTAACATATGAGTCAATATTTGTCGCACTAAAAAGAATGTCACCGACCGGGACCGAACCCTGGTCGTGTGGGTGGCAGTCTGACTGGGTGATTCAAAGTAAACGGGCCGATCAATATGTTGCAAATGGTCCGGCCTGTGAGAACCCCGGTTGGAGGGGGCATGACTCGAGCGAATGATGGCATAGCAGAGGCTCACCAAAGAGGCCTTCAAATAAGGCGATTTATTTAAATTAGGGGTCTTAAAACCGTAATTTAGTGCAAAGAAAGTCCAGCTCTCAAATTTATCAGTCTGTATTCGGCACATGTTTTGTGCCCGTTTTTTGTTGTTGAGTATTTCAAGAAGAAAAAACAGTCGTGGTCTTCAGAGTGGAGGAGAAGCCGGAATTGACGCTGTCACAGAAGGACGCCCTGGAGAAGAAGGCGAAAGCAGCTCTCGAACAGGGCACGGAGGGTCCGAGGAGGTGAGCCTTTGCTACGAAGTCCTCTCTCTCTCTCTCTCTCTCTCTCTCTCTCTCTCTCTCTCTCTCTCTCTCTCTCTCTCTCTCTGTGGTAATATCCCATTTTCAGTCCCCAGCCGCCGTCCGTCTTTTTCGGCCTCCAAAGGAAGCTTCTGGTGAGCAAGCTGCCTAGTGACTTGAAACGAAGACCCACTTCCAACCCGTGAGTTTTGCACTTTCAAATTTCAAATTGGCCCAAAATCTGTGAAAAAGACCCTAAAAGTACCATTTTAGAGTGCTCTACCCCGTGAAGGTGCTCAAAGTGGAGGAATCGGTGCCACCGCCCCCGCAGCCCCGCCTGCAGAAAGATGAAGAATTCGTCGATGTCGAAGGCTGCTAGCCTTTCTCCTCCTACCCGGTTGCATGTTATTTCAGTCGTTTCTTTCTCCCCACCACCAAAGTTGCCTATTTTGCATATTTTTGTTGTTCATTGTTACTTGACAGAGATTTGAGGCATAAATTTCTATTAGTACGTTTTTGAGAGAGAGAGAGAGAAAGAGAGAGAGAGAGAGAGAGAGAGCGAGAGTGTCACAGACAGACAGATGGAGAGTGGAAGAGACTTCCAGACGTAGAGAAAAAGAAATGCAAAGAACGAGAGAGTCACAACAACCAGAGAGAAAGAGACAACAATGTGAGAGGCACAGACATAGAAGAAGAGATTGTTTCATTGACTTTCCAAAGGCAGCGTGTGCATGTTTTTCGTTTGCTAAACCCCCGTCAATAACAAAAATATATTGTAGTTTCCAAAAAAATGCATTTTTTCCAATGTATTACTTTAATGTTACAGCGTAGGCCTACGCCACCCCTGCGGCCATTTTCGCTGAAATTGAAGGTAAAACTAACAGAAAACAAAAAAAGTTGAGGAAAAACATCGAAAACGAATGCTGGGAAACAAGAATGTCGCAATGTTCTTTATCCAAAACACTATTTAAGATTAAAAATAATAGAAATTTCATTAATGAAGCAACTTTTAAAAACAAAACAAAAATACGGAGCGCCTGCCTAGGCAGGCGCGCCTAGATGTATTCCGTTTTACTGCACGGTTACTCTATAACAATCTCTGCTTTCGCTTCGGGACTAATTTAATTATTTGTCATCATTTGAATATGAACATACGTGTCTTTCCGGCTGCAATTCCTGTCATTCCGCGAGTCGTCGTTGCCGCAGACGGTCGCCTTCACCACCAGCTCCTTCTTTCTCGCCTCGCCGCCCAACGAAGTATCCCTGCTCGTCATTATCGTCGACTCGCCACCCTTCCCTCCGGCTACGGTTAGTAATAACTTCTTTTCAAGTCAGTTTAACGCTGTTTTTATAAGAAATCTTGTTATGAGTAAGAATTGATCATTGAGCAGTTGGAAGTTTCGATTTCCAACTGAGGCGAAGTTAACTTAAGAGCCAGACGCCTGGTGCCCAGCGCGTGAAAGTGTAGCGACTTTCGGGTTTAAAACTGCCTAAAAGCGAATCAAACAATGATGTTTAGAATTGTAAACCGGTCTATTCTTTAGGTATGGAGCAAGTATTGGCCTAAAAGGCGATTGTAGCAACTAATTCGACTAAAACATCGAGTATGTGCATAGGCTACCCCCATTCGGCATCTAAAGGGCTTAATTTAAGCGCCAAATAGGCTCAAATTGCATTGTTATTTCAATGCTAGCTAAGAACTTAAGTATTTAATACTGTAACCACGCTTGTGTTTGTCCATGTAACGCTAGGTGTTAGCCAAATTTTGGCTATTCTACTATTTGGACATGATTATCGGTAGAATTCCACTCTAAATCTTTCGCAAATGCTTGTTTTAAACAGAATTTCTAATGTAGACTCCATATTTTATTATTTAACGGGGTTTATAATGTATAAGCTTTCGGAATCAACCGTTCCCATGGGAAAATCATTGGAAATGGACACCCACGTGCTATTCTAATTGCGCTGTTCTTTGTATTCTGAATTAGCATATAAAAGTTGTTTTTTATGTCGGTCATTCGCCTATACCATTAGCGTATAAAAGTGTCATTCTTTTAACTATTTATCTCATTGCAGCTCTCGCCTTCGCCCCGGTCGGTCGGCTTCTCCTCCACTCTCTTCTACTCCAATGCGCCACGTGTTGCCAGCTGGCTGCCCGCCTTCACGTCGAACTCCAAGGCGCTGTAATTGTATAAGGTGAGCTTTCAACTTTTTTGTCTTCTTTTGCGCATAACTCTCTAAAACGCGGGCACTTGACGAAGCCTCTTGGAGCGTACTGGCTGGAGGTGGGCTGCAGTTCCGTCTGCAGTTCGGGAAAAGAGTGCAATTTATCTCGTAGGTTAATATGCGATCATAACGGTTTGTAACTCGTAAGTCAGTCTAAAATCCCAATTGACCCACCAGTCTTGGCTTTGGACATCTTGGGGGCTGGCAGTTAGCGCACTCTTCCTTCGCCCAATTGTGACCATTCCTAGTTGACTCAAATTGAGTCAACTTGCGACTTTATCTGCGGGATTCCCTTTTAGTAAAGTGGAATTCATTGAAAAAAATGATTTTAAATCAAAATTTGTTGAAACTACACTTTCTTTTCATCGCCACCGTCGAATCTCTCTGCCCGGTCTTCTCGTCTACGTGGCTCTACGATGGATGCTCGACTACGCCACCGCTTCTGGAGTTCACGGAGAAGATTCAAGAGTTCACTTTCAAGAAACAGCCGAGTTGAGGTGGGTTTCTTCCTTATGTCAATAAATATCTGTTTTTAGAGTCAAATATTTGTTCAACGAAGATCCGTACTGATGTGGCCCAACGTGCGCTCTAACGTCTTCTGCCGTCTGAAGCTGCATCGATGTTCTGGTCGCCTTCTATACTCTGATCTACGTGGATTCGAGAGCACGGAGCCCGCTGAACATCGTAATCGACAGTTTGAAAGAAACGGCGGTGGATATTTTTCCCCTTCGATGTTCTGATTGTCATCTTCACGGGGTCTACGTGGATTCAGAAGACCAACAGATGAATGATTGCTGCATCACATTTAATAGAAGGCTTGTTCTCCTGCCTCTATATGTTATAATACAGTTTTAGTTCCTGAACTGCCGGTAGAGTTGGTCTTCATATGATGTCGCGTGCCCGTTCCTCTTCACCTGTTGCAGTATTGCGAAGCGTTAAAAAAAGAATCACAGAGACTCGCCTCATTGAGGTACATTTCTCTCTTGATACTGAGAATGTCCCGTTTTTAGAGGTGCTACTATCGGTCGGAGGACAGCACGGAGACGCAAACATAGCCATCGGCAGTTCTGAAGAAGCAGTGATGAGCTCCTTCCCATTCGCCTGTTGCCCCAATTACTGACGCCGCTTTTCGCAAACTCTAGGCGGTCAATTCGTGCATAGCAATAGCATGGAGAAGGCACGTTATATTCGCCATATTCTTATTTTGTAGTTGTAGTATAGTTCCTGTGACTGAAGTGTCAGAGTTCGTCCGCGGAGAGTTCCCCTTCATCTTCTGATTGTTCAGCGATGTGCGTGCGGGAGAGAATCACCCCGTAGAGGTAGATTTCTGTCTTATGCAACTGGAAATCCTCATTTTCAGATTTGTTACTATGTCGGAGTAGATTGTCATCTACGCAGTTCCTCTAAAGAAAAAGCGGATTTTCTGCCCGTTGGCCTGTAGCTGTGTTCCAACTACTGTTGGTCGCCTCAAGATGTCAAAAGAGACACAAGGCTTCTGAAGAACGACAACATGACTTTGTGGCGGGATGATGTGGAATCCTTTTCTATCCTATCTTCGTGTGCAGATTCCGTCGGTTGGACACTACGTCTGCAACAGCTAAATAAGGTTTTTCTTGTTAAGTATTTATTGTAATGGAAATGTTTTCAGTTCTATGCACATTCGTGCCAGACGAGTGGGGAACTATACAGACGGAATGAGCCGTCTGGAGAAGGCTATGGCCCGGCTACTGCTGATTTCTTGACGACTAGAGATCGTTCGTTCTCTTGCCCATTCATTTTAATGAATAACGTCAGATGATGGAAGCTCACGCAGCCGGCGTCCAGACGAACTGCTAGTGAAAAGACTCGCCAAGGGAACTACGCAGCGCAGATTTCACGCAAAAAGACCATGCGTTCCACTCCCACAGCCAAGGACTTCAGAAGTACAAGCTACTGCACAAGTAAGGCAGGAATGTCATTGTACCGATTGCTAACTCAACGTTTCAGTAGAAGACGGATTATGCGTATTGTGAAGTCTACAAAGCAGCCATTCGGTTAAATCTCTTCGAATTGGAGGCGGATGAGAGCAGAATTACCGTATCCCCACGCTTAAGATGACTGAGGCGAAGGAGGAGTCTTGTTTCACCAGGAGCGTTGAGAAGGAGTGAGTTTGCTTCCGAATTCTATGGAGAAATCTTTGTTTAGTTCGACTAAACAGTGCCGACGCCGTTCTATCTAGTCGAACGAGAGTGATGTGCGCGTCGCCGAGGCGGGCCAGGCCGTGACTTTTCGGAAACCCTGCGCCACTGCTCGGTTGGTCTCTTCTCTCTCTCTCTCTCTCTCTCTCTCTCTCTCTCTCTCTCTGTCTCTCTCTCCCTCTCCCTCTCCCTCTCCCTCTCTCTCTCTCTCTCTCTCTCTCTCTCTCTCTAATAAACTTCTGTTTCCAGTGGACCCTAGGAAAACCTGCGACGACAAGATTCCCGTCAAGACCCTCGTCCGTCTGTATCTGGTCTCTCGCAACTGGCCGTTTCCTATGCGGCCTATGTGGTGGGACCTTGTCATCCGTTTCGTCCTTATTCATCGTTTCAGATTTCGCATAAGTAGACCCGTTAACACTCCCTCGAGGAGAAGGATATGAAAATGGAGCTCTGCCTCACCGAACCGTAGCTGTACGAACCTCACTGCTCGATTCCACCACGCCCACGAGCCTTCCATGTACACCCACTTCGAAGAGGTGTGTAATTCGTCCTGTGCAAAAAAAAATAGTCGCTGATAATTAGGCGCATGACACGCCAAACTCGAAAATTCCCGAATTTATTAAAGTAATGCGCTAATTAAGATATTATGCTAAGAACACTATTATCATAGCAGTATAACTCCCAAGAGCTTAAGACGCGATGTCTGAGAGAATCGACAGCAGCCAATTTACTCTTGGACAGAATTTTTTCAAAGTGGTCCAATCAGGGTGATTCTTTGTATAGAAACTACCTAGGACTAATAAACATTGAAAATTATGCCAAATCGATTATCGATTTTTGGCTCGCAGTATTGTAATTGAACACCGGGGTACTGTAACTACCCTCAAATTTGAGAAAAACTAAAATGTGAGGTACGGAATCGATATAAATTGTTTCTAACGTATAAAATAAGTTTTTGCGCCAAATGTATTTTGAAAGGCACAAAAACGAACTTTTCTTCCGAGTGTCTGAAAAGTCTATCGCAGATTTTGGATATGTTATTAGGCTATGTTTACTGCACAACATATGTTTATTCCAGAATTTTAGCGCGCCCCAACGATACCAAAAAAAACGCGAAGAAGCGGGCGCGCCCCGCAAAGCGGCGCCCTTCCGCGCGCCCAAAGCTGCTAATTTCAGTTGGCTACCAGACTCATTGAATAATTAGGTGCCTAAGACCTTTATTTAACCTTTCATTTGGTTTTCAACGCAATTTCATGCAAAAACTATTTTATGTATAGGCTTATATCTTATATATATAAAATCCGCCGAAAAGCCTGTAAAAATTGCAAAAATAACTTGTTGAACAAAATTGAACTGTTAATATTTTTCTATGTTAGATTTTATCCCAAAATGTATTTTGCTTAATTTTTAGAAGTTGAAAGACGTTTTCAATGGAATTTTTCCTGAACGCGCGCGTTTTCGCGCGTGAAACATAGCATTCAACTTTCTTGCGAAATCACGCGCGCGCACAGGAAAAATTCCATTAAAAATGTCTTTCAAGTTCTAAAAATAAAGCAAAATACATTTAGCGATAAAATCTAACAGAGAAAATTATTATAGCTGACGCCAAACGGGCATCATGCCAATTTCGTTCCAGTATTCTCTGTTGATGATAGATTAGCATAAAATCCTAATATCAACAGAGAATGAAGGCACAAATTGGAATGATGCCCGTTTGGCGGCAACTATAACACTACCATTTTGTTTAAAAAGTTATTTTTTGCGATTTTCATAGGCTTTGTGGTGGATTTTATTTATAAGCCTATACAAAAAACAGCTTTTGAACTGAAACTGCGTTAAAACCCAAATAAAAGGTTGAATAAAGATAATAGGCACCTTAAGTTTCAACGAATCCGGTAGCCAACTGAAATTAGCAGCTTTGGGCGCGCGGAAGGGCGCCGCTTTGCGGGGCGCGCCCGCTTCTTCTGCGTTTTTTTCGGTATCGTTGGGGCGCGCTAAAATTCTGGAAAAAAACATATGTAAGCATAGCATAATAACATATCCAAAATCTGCGATAGACTTTTCAGACACTCGGAAGAAAAGTTCGTTTTTGTGCCTTTCAAAATACATTTGGCGCCAAAACTTATTTTATACATTAGAAACAATTTTTGACGTCAATACAAATCTTTGTCAGCGTAAAATGTGCTATCGATTCCGCACCTCCCATTTTAGTTTTACTCAAATTTGAGGGTAGTTACAGTACCCCGGTGGTCGATTACAGTACTCCGACCCAAAAATCGATAATCGATTTTGCAAGTCATTTTCAATCTTTATGAGTCCTAGGTTGTTTATATACAAAAAAAACAGCCTGATTGGACCACTTTGAAAAAAATCTGTCCTTAGGTATATCGAATCTCTCAGACAACGCATCTTAAGCGCGCTTTAAGCGTTTTGAAATGAAGATTTGTATCCATTTTGTAACGATGAGAATAGGCGAAATTCAACAGTTTTCATATTTTTTCGTACGCTCGCCCATTATGCTAAATCTTCTTTATAGTCTAATTTAAAAACTATTTAAGACGTCGTCTCCATAAATGTCGAGCATACCAATGTCTTAACTTTTCAAAATGCTTTGTTTGGGCTGAAAATTTTTGTACAACCTTCCTATAGCCTAACAACCTTAACCTGAAACTGTTGGTCCGAAAAAAAATTAACGAAATTTCAATTTAAAATAAGTTAACGAAATTTCAATTTAAAATAACCATTTTGTAGCAAATTCAATTTCCAAAAACTTTAACTCTTGGACTTACTACGATTTCCCATTTAGAAAAAAATTAACCCACAAAAATCGTCCAAAAAACAGGTTTTTGGCGATTTTGACCACTTGTCAAAATTCCGTGCAGAAAAGTTATTTACACCATCAAATTCTACGCATAATTTGGCGTCGAATAAGGTTTTAAAAATAAAAAATATCGACGACTATTTTTGTTAAAAATCCCCTTGAAAGTGGAAAAATGGCCAAAAATTGCCCAAAAATTAGCAAAATCGGGATTTTTTCGGTCCCTGCGTTTCAATGTTTCAGTGGCAATTTATGAGTTTGATGCATGATTTCTGTAAATAGGCATTTCTAGGTCAATTTTTTGCGCTGATTATGAAAATCATTCTTAAAAATTGTAAAAACCAAATACAAATGCCCTGGGGGTGGTGACATTCCAAATATCCCGCCAGAATTTGATTTTCGATAATTGTAGCTCCAAGCGGTAATGTTACCTGCCCAGGGCATTTGTATTTGTTTTTTACAATTTTTAAGAGTGATTTTCAAAATCAGCGCAAAAAATTGAAACAGAAATGCTCATTTACGGAAATCATGCATCAAACTCATAAATTGCCACTGAAACATTGAAACGCATTGACCGCAAAAACTCAATTTTCGTCCATTTTTGGGCCATTTTGGCCATTTTTTCACATTCCAGGGGATTTTTAACAAAAATAGTCGTCGATATTTTTTATTTTTAAAACCTTATTCGACGCCAAATTATGCATAGAATTTGATGGTATAAATAACTTTTCTGCACGGAATTTTGACAAGTGGTCAAAATCGCCAAAAACCTGTTTTTTGGATGGTTTTTGTGGGTTAATTTTTTTCTAAATGGGAAATCGTAGTAAGACTAAGAGTTAAAGTTTTTGGAAATTGAATTTGCTACAAAATGGTTTTTTTAAATCGAAATTTCGTTAACGTTGAAAATTTTACAGTACCATTTGGGCACCTACCGTAACCCGGGTGAAAAATTTTATTTCGGACCAACGGTTTTGGGTTAAGGTTTTTAGGCTATATAAAGGTTGTACAAAAAGTTTCAGCCCAAACGAAGCATTTTGAAAAGTTAAGACAGTGCATATATGGCCCTTGCTCGAAATTTACAGAGACGGCGTCTTAATAACTAACAAACGCAATATGCCTCTAAGCATTGGTGGCAGTAGATTTATAGTCGCTGCCCGCCGAGCATGGCTACAAAAATGGTCATTTTTGAATAACCTGCGCATCTAGTTAGCGAAATAGGTCACGTAATTGAAAGACGCAGAGAAAAATTGTCAGCCGCTTCGGAATGCTCACCGGGCGAAGAGTATATACTGCCGTTTATACTGCCCTTATTCACAACCGATTTGATTACCGATGATTTTATTGGTACAAAATTCGAGAAATAATTGCGGAATACCTTTCTAAGCGATGTTTCCCGGGTCTTTTAGCCAAAAATGCGTTTTCGCGCAACTGTATTCCTAAAAACCCTCTACTCCGGGGGAAGTGCCGCCATACCTTTATACGTGGTGCTTGCAGGATGATGCTTAGGGGATGGGTGTTTGTGGGTAGAGGAAAACATTGCAAAAAATGTGGTCACAGCTGAATGGGGAACCCCATCCCTTTGGGGGCATTAGTGTGTGTATGCGCTCACGTACGCGTCTAAGTGTCTTATCAACGATGCGAATACCTTGTTAATGAGGAATTGTTCTCGTAGATGTTATGAGTATCGAAGTTTTCGATATTTCTCTTTTTAATGATCTATTTCAGGCGCATGACATATGGGAGAAGAGGAAATTACCGAAGAGGATTGATCTCCTGCCCATCGTAGGCCGCTCCTGAACTGCTTCATGGACGACATAATGGTATGTTTTCAGTTTTTGTGTTGTAGCTGAAAACGTGCCTATTAAGATATTTATTCTCTATTTTAGGTTGGGCGCGTCGTTTTATTTATTTTTTATCTTATTCGAAAAAGTAAACGCACACCTCCACCCTGTTAGTTATTCCTAACCGTTCCAAGAAACTTTGACGTTTGCTACCACCGGGGATTGAACTCGCGATCTTTCGACCACAGCGCGCAACTTCGCATTGCTCTATCAAGGACATGATTGTTGCGTCGTTCGCTCGGCTTATCAACCTGCCTGGGCCCTTTGACAGGAGAAAGTGTCATTAGAATATTCATTCATATGATAACGCTAATAAGTTTATTGATATATCCTCTTGGATTGCCAAGAATACCAACTGAATATTCTATAATTTCAGATGTCGACTTCTCATCCCGGCACGCTATCTGGACTGTCTTCGTTCGCAGTCTCCGCCTCCGTCGACTGATTGATCAATTTGATATTTGGCTAACGTTTCCTTTCTTACTCGCTGCATCGGGGTTCCACCTCTTATAAGCGGGTGGTTCTTGTTCTGTTTTACTGGGATGTACCCCGTAAAAGCGGGTACCCTAGGGTGTTTAGTGGGATAGTTCGTTGGGAAGGTGACAATTCAACTAAACCCCTCGCCCAAAGAGCTTGTAATAGCGGCGTGCGCATTTGACCCAGAAATTGTCTGCGTCTCCATGTTTCGCACGCTCGTTAGCCCGTTAGATGCGCAGGTTCATTATAACTCCTTCCATGGGCGAAGACTATATGCCCCTCGCCCATCGAGCTTGCATTTGACCCAGAAAAGTCTCTGGGTCTCCATGTTTCCAATTA
Source organism: Oscheius myriophilus (assembly GCA_964057215.1). Taxonomy (NCBI): domain Eukaryota; kingdom Metazoa; phylum Nematoda; class Chromadorea; order Rhabditida; family Rhabditidae; genus Oscheius; species Oscheius myriophilus. The sequence continues at coordinate 13,111,210 of OZ059906.1, forward strand.
GCTAGTTTAAAGGCAGAGGCCCACGAAAATGGAACTGTCCATAGCGTAGCGTAAGGGAGAGATTGTCATTTTCAATGGTGAAATGCCGAGTTTTATGATTAGCATGGACAGGTCCCCCTCTTCATTTTACGTGGGCCTCTGCCTTTAAATATAAGTCATTCCAAGCTCGATGTGCAGAGTTTACAGTGGGCCGCTAGATATGAACACCATTTGCTGCCCTTCGTTGCGAGATATAACACCTGAAATGGCACCCACCCCCTTTTGGTGGCTTTTTGGTGGTTCCAGCGAAAAGAGAATGCATGCTTCAGAAATATTAGAGTGGAAGGGTGCACTGAATTCAATACCAAATGGGTAACTGTACAACACATAAAGACGAACATAGTTTATTCAATCTTTGATTCTAAAAATCAGGAAAATGTATTGGATCTTAAAAATTCATAATTTTTGGCGACGGAGATGGTAGTTTTCTTGAATGTGTCTGGCATGTTAACACTGGGAGTCTTGCTGCCGAAGGAGATCAGGCCATTTCTGAATTTAAGAAACGAGGACCCCACTGCATTTGGAGGCAAGACGCAGGATTAACGGAATGTTGAAACACAGATTCAATATGTAAAATTCAACAAAACACACATATTTTCTATTTATTGCGCCGTCAAATGTTGAGCGACTAGCAAGCTACTAATTGAGAAATCATTTTTATATGAACAGATATGAAAAATACATTAGAATTTCGCTTTTTGTCTCCAGTTTTTTTCGCGTTTTCTTTAAATTCGCTTTGTGAATAACTGACTTTCCGAATATTTCCGTAAATAAGGTTTTCCAGATGTTGAAATTATTCAAACGAATGCCCATTTTCACAACTTTTTCAAGAAACACTCATTTCATAGAAGAACTCAAAGAAGGCCAATAGAATCCCTATCGAAATTGCCGGAAAAGAAAGAATTCAGCAATTTCTTGAGCGACTATTTCTTTTTCGCCACAGAGTGCAGGATTGAAGGAAAGGTGATCATTTTCGACTTGTTTTCCACCAAAGAATACGAATCCTTTGTGACAAATTTAAAAGCAGGAATTCCATTGTTAGAAAACTCTGTAAGACTTTTTAGGCTTCAAAATGTTTTGATATTTTAAGATGGCCGAGGTATCGGAGTATTCTCTCGAGGCTTCTGGTTACTGTCGACTTTTCCGTTCGGGACTCGTTTTTCTCAAGGAGGACATAATTTGCGGTGAGAAGGACCTTCGCCGTCCTTGGAGAGGTCTCATGTGTTCCGGAGGCTATTACGAAATGGAATTCCGTCTGTATGAAGTGTGGAACTCAGAAGGTGAACACGGCGGGGCCGGATAATTCTATCGATCTGAGGGGGGTTCCAAAAAGCCACAACTGGTGGAACGAAGACGACTGGTACTGGAGTGAGAGAAAACACGGAGCAGGGATTTACCCAGGTTTGTTTCTCTTGTAAAGTGTTTTTTACAGTAACCAAGAAATTTGTGTGAAATTTGTAGCCGTTGCTGTTTCGCTCGCTTTTCAGTAGCCCCAGCATAACAACAAATCAAGCAAAAATATTAAATGCCACTATGCCAGTTGAATTTCCCGAAAAAAAAAATTGGCGCTGAATGAAAAGAAAAATCGAAAAAAATATAGTCTTTTTCCGATGAAAAGTCGCCGACTTTTAGCGGCCTTGATGTTTCGCTCCTTTTTGACGATATGAAACATTGATTTGAACAGAAAATAAACAAGCGAAAAGCGCAGTAAAAGAGGAGTGCACAGAAAATTAACCGATCGCGGCGGGACCTAATGTACCATATTGTGTGCCTATGTAGTGCTGAGCTCTAAACACGTGTTCAGAACTATATAAGGCAACCCTAAGGTTTCAGAAGTACGGTCTTTGGTTTTTGGCTAAAAGCTAAGCGTTTTCTTGTCTTATGGTCGATGATTATGGTTTGTGCGAAAAAAACATTTCGGAGAAGTTCCTTTATTATTGGATGGAATCGTTTCAGAAGACCTGCAGTTCCAGCCAATATTTCCTTCGCTGACGGTATTCCGCGATATCGACAAATTCGCATGGCGAATTGACGATCCGCATCAAAAATGGCAAACTTACCCACTTGAGAAGAATGACGCTACAGTTCTCACGGCTTATTTCGACTTTTCAACAAAAAGCCGCTTAATTGCACAAGTTGGTCATTACTTTTTTGCATAATGATGAATATCATTTAGCACCCTTATTCGCTATTTGAGTATCAGTCATTTAAAATGGAGAAATTGAAAGAACTCATCTGTAGACTGGATCGAAGCGTGAGAATTTAAAAAAAAATGTTGTACCAAAGTTTCAGATTGATTACGCTATCGAAACGATGAGTTTGATGGATCTTAAGAAAATTCGTTCCGCGATTGAATCAATAGAGGAAGAAATTGTCGTAAATTTTGAAGAAACTCAGAAGACTTGGAAAGCGTTTAGAAATGGAGATTCGAAGGAAAGATGGAAGGAAAACATAGACCTGGCTGTGAAATAGGCGGTGGGTGATTTTGAATTCTCCTAAATGTGAGGATGCATGTTTTTTTATGGAAATCACGTTACAATTTTAGAATTACCCACTTTAAATGTTGTCCTCTGAATCATACCTGGTGGTCTTCTGAAGAGAGAACTGCCAGCGCTAAATACGATCCCAATGGTGGAAGTAGGTTTGAAATATTTGACACAGACACACAGATACACTCACATAACATCTTACCACTCACACACTCACACACGCGAAAATGTAAAAAATTACACCTAGGCTCGTCTTTGCCTCCAATTGCGACTGATCATACTCGTGAAATCAAAGAAAACATATTGTGGACATTGGAAACATTCTCCATGCTCAGAAACCAAATGTCTGGTCTGGAATTTTTGGATGACTACTATTTTCTGTCAAAAGTTCGCACTTTCAACAGGGTAGGACACACAACCACTCTCACACTCACACTTTCAGATCCCATTTGACTATTTCTCTGAAGCTGAAACCAAGGAATTCCTGGAGCTTCTAAGGAACACTATTCCGTATTTTCCAAAAGTAATCCAACTTCATTCTTCAACATTGATTATTCAGATTGTTAAGGGGAATTTGGAAAGTCTCATCGATGCTTACGTTGAAAATTCTCGGAAAGGAATTGCGTTCTTGGAAGAGGATCTTCTTGGCAGATTTCCTAATTTTAGAGCCCTGTGGCAGGAAATTGTCGTGGATCAAAATCTGATAGAGCAATTGGAGGAGCTGAGAATGAATGTCTCCTCTTGATGAGAAACTTTGCTTATTGACTGTTACCCGCTTTTCCCAACCCTTTTCTCTCTATCTCTCTCTCCCCCCATCTCTCTCTCTCCAGATGTCTAATTTTCACTATTAGGTTCATCATATGATCCCATTTTCCCGTTTAGAGGTTAATCACGGCTTCTTCATCACGGCTGACTGCAAATCGATTCTATTCCCAGCTACACCTTTGCTCCAATGTTTTACGGTGTCGATGTTTCTTTCATTCAGCAATCTTCAGCACTTAGTTCTCTGCCCGATCGCTTGCAAAATTTGGATTTTTCCCTAAATAGACAACGACAGAGAGAGAGAGAGAGAGAGAGAGAGAGAGAGAGATTGTTTCAGTGATTTCCTCTCCGTTCTCCGAGTTATTAACTCCCCCGAGAGAGCGTACGCATGTTGTTCTATAACTAACTAGCCGTTAACTAGCAATATATTAGATTAAGTCTCAGTGAAAGCCGCGGAGGTACAGAGAAACACAAAAAAGCATAACTATATTGTAGTTATGAAACCGCGAGAATATGTTTGCAAGTCATAAGCATTATATGCGCTACAAATACTAAATTCTTCGTGGCTCCCAGCTGCATTTGACTGGTTATGCCATAAAAAACGGATAGTAGTAGATGCCACGGCAAAAATCTAGGATCATGAAAATATTTTTACCAGTTCTCGGCACCAACCGATGTTTACTTGAGGTAGTCTCTGAACTGACATTTGATTGAGTGTGCAATCTACTTCCATTGCTTGGAAGTAAAGATCAAGCTTCACCTCATCAAAGACGTAATTTGTAATCACCTGAACAAGGAAGTCAAACCAGTAATATTATATAAATAGTTTGATATAACGAAACGCAGCCTGTAAATACCTTAAGCGTGTGCGTGTGCGTGTGCGTGAGCGTGTGCGTTTAATGCTGTAAGTTTCAAACAAAACAAAAATACGAGATCAAAACTTTTGAAATATATGAGCTTTATAGTCTCTCCCACTGGTAGTCAGTTGAAAAACTAATACGCAACCCGAGAAACCACATGGCTACCTTTTGCATAAAGCAACTTCTGCATGATCTGTGGTTCTTGAACCATCTGGTGTTTCACTAAAGTGCAACCCTCCTAGCAAAGTCACCAATAGGTTAAACGTGAGGCAAATCTTAAAACCTGCTCAGACATTAATGTTCAACGCCATTGAAACGTCTAACGTTTATTGTTTTCCCACCCGTAGTTAATTGAAAATCTCAATTCGCTTTCAAAGTCACACTGAATGTAACGTTTCTCTATACGTATGCTGCCTTGGCCTGTCACTTCCCCCCCTCTCTCTCTCTCTCTCTCTTCCTCTCTCTCTCTCTCTCTCTCTCTATAGTGTGTTTCCAAAAACGGGACCAGTTTTCGGCCAAAAGCTTAAAGGATGGGACATTAGGTCCAGCCGCGATCGCCTAATTATCTACGTACTACTCTTTCACTGTGCTATTTCCTTCATTTTATTTTTATTCACTTTAATGTTTCAAATCGTCTGTGGTTAAATAAGAGTGCCCACTCACATCGTATAGACATGAACCGAGAGAACATTTCGAAGGCGGAGAGAGAATCATGATTTTTAAATTTTCATTAGACGTAGTTTTTCGAATTTTCTATTTGTGTAACTGAAGTTCAATTACAAGTTCACAGTTCACGACGGAAGTAATTCTTCTGTTTTACGACTTCCAGGAATAATGAACCCGCGACTAATAATGTTTAGTTACGACACTTGATTTTCTGTTCACCGGCGACAAAATAGGTTTGCACTTGTTTAACGGAAGTTGAAAGACTCATGTCTACTGTCTCTAGTTTTTCTGTTTTCAACCTTTCGCAATGAAAATTATCCTGTAAGAGTTTTTACTTTTTTCACTGCGTTTCTAAACCATCGCGTTTTAAAAACAAACCCTCCTAGGCAAAAAAAAACAAGTGCGCCCATCCTTTTGCAAGTTTTGCAATTGTTTCTAAAAATTTCTGCATAAAAATTGGTTTAAAAACATTTTTTACTTTACAATTGTTTTGCATATACTGCAGTTCCACGGTTCTGCTGTAAGGTTTCATTTAAAAACTCTGATGTTTTTTCTCACATGACTAATCCGACTGATGTCTTCTTGAAAATGTCTTCTTGATGATTTTTTCAAATTTAAATTCGGAAAAAATATATTAGCCTGTGTCAGTAACATATTTTTAATTGCGATAAAAAGATTTATTAAGCCTTTTCTAAGGTTTCGAATTCGTGTCTACAATAATTCCAAAAAAATTTGTGAAATAGCACTGCATGATTGTAAGGGTGACTTTTATAGTTTGTTTTGTATAAACAAAAACACCACTATCTTATTAGTTGTAGTTTCAAACCAATGTTAAGAAAACTTTTTGTTTAAGGAACCTATTAAAAAAAGCAGGCTGATTTTTTCAACCTTTTTTAACTTTTTCTATATTTTCATTCCAAGTCATTAATTCATCACAGGTTATTTTCATTTAGTTAAAAAATAATGACACCTTTAAAAAAGTATTTTCTCAAAAACAGGACCAGCGAAATTTGAAAAAATTAAAGAACACAAATCTTGTCATGAAAAGTAGCAGATGCTGCAGAAGTAAAAATTCTGATTTGCTTTAGTTGTTATGTTTTTTTTTTGCTTTTCAGAAACGAAAATTAGATTTTTTTTAAAAATGTTTCTCTAAGATTCGACAAATCAGGTTTGTCCTATTCTGGAATTTATTTGGAGTAACCTGTGTAAAATACGATAAAAAAAATAAAGAAATACAAAAATTTCAATCTAATGCTTCACCTTGTTTTTGTTATTCTCAATTCCTTCGTCTGCCAATTCACTCTCAGCCCCTCAAAAAAAACATATTTGCGTTTTTTAGTAAAAGAAAAGTTCTTTGCATAACCGTACTCTTGTATATTGTCGTTGGTTGTAATTTTAGAAGAAATTACTTTTCGTATTTTAATCTCACGCCCGATTACATTATGTATATCACCTTTTTCAAAAATAGTATTAAAATTCATTAATTTCAAAACCACTTTTCAGAAAGTTCAAGTCAAGTCCCGTCTCCGCGTCACTTTAACTTTCCCACGGCCAAAATGATAGAACTTGTAGGCGTCGGTAAGTAATTTTATCATTTCAAAAATTCAAGAAACTTCTGAGAAGTTGTCCATTTCTAAAAAAAAGTGGAAGTAGCTTCTCATCATCACGGTTACAGTAACTTTTTAATATTTACCAATTTATTTTTTCAGGCAATGTTTCAAACGAACCCCTACCCCCTGAAGTATACTTCAGCCAACAGGTTCCAATAGCGATTTTCGTTTTTCTATTCTCTGGATTCTTTGTAATGTTCAATTTTGTTGTTATTCTAGTAAATTTTATAATTAATTCAATAAAAAATATTTATTAAGGCCTTAAGGAAAGATTCAGACTACAAAAAATTCACAGCTTACCGAATTATGGTCCACATAGGAGTTACAGATATTTTACAGTTGATTCTTCATTTTACCGCAGGAATTTATATTTTAGATGGAGCCGAAAGATACAGGCTTTTGGAAGTTGTAAGTTAACGCCTTAACCTTAACATAAAGTAAACTTTAAGGTACTAGGGGCTATAATGAACGCCTCTTGGTGTACAATGCTAATTTTATCGATTCTATTGAATGTGAATCGATTTGTATCGATTATTTTTGCGTTTAACGTTGAGAGGATTTTTTCTCCAATTATGTGTACGGTAGGTCAAAGTTTCAAAACATTTTATATTTTTAATTATATGTGTATCTCGGTTTGTGTTGGAGTTTCTTTTTGATAATTTTCGGCATCGATGTTTCGGAATGGAGTCATATGTTTTATGTGGTTCCTCTTTATACGTGGCATTATGAGGTAGGGAGAGAGAGAGAGAGAGAGAGAGAGAGAGAGAGAGAAACTGCGAAAGAGGCATATGAGATAAGGTGTGAGATGAGGTGAGGTGAGGTGAGGTGAGGTGAGGTGAGATGAGGTGAGGTGAGGTGAGGTGAGGTGAGGTGAGGTGAGGTGAGATGAGGTGAGGTGAGGTGAGGTGAGGTGAGGTGAGGTGAGGTGAGGTGAGGTGAGGTGAGGTGAGGTGAGGTGAGGTGAGGTGAGGTGAGGTGAGGTGAGATGAGGTGAGGTGAGGTGAGGTGAGATGAGGTGAGGTGAGGTGAGGTGAGGTGAGGTGAGGTGAGGTGAGGTGAGGTGAGGTGAGGTGAGGTGAGGTGAGGTGAGGTGAGGTGAGGTGAGGTGAGGTGAGGTGAGGTGAGGTGAGGTGAGGTGAGGTGAGGTGAGGTGAGGTGAGGTGAGGTGAGGTGAGGTGAGATGAGGTGAGGTGAGGTGAGGTGAGGTGAGGTGAGGTGAGGTGAGGTGAGGTGAGGTGAGGTGAGGTGAGGTGAGGTGAGGTGAGGTGAGGTGAGGTGAGGTGAGGTGAGGTGAGGTGAGGTGAGGTGAGGTGAGGTGAGGTGAGGTGAGGTGAGGTGAGGTGAGGTGAGGTGAGGTGAGGTGAGGTGAGGTGAGGTGAGGTGAGGTGAGGTGAGGTGAGGTGAGGTGAGTGAGCGAGGCAGGGGGAGCCAGAGAGCTTCAAGAGAGGAGACATTACAGACAAAAACTATTTCTCTTCAGGAAGGCCGACTTCTCTCGCATGTAATAAGGTCTCTAAGTGCCCAACTTGTTGTTTGTGAAGTTGTAATAGCTGTCGTATCCTATGGAGCAATTTTTATCCACATTTACATGAAAAGAGCCGTTCTCAGCAAAAAAGAGATGTACCTCACTATTCAGGTAAGCAATCCGTTCTTACTCACTCACTCACTCACTCACTCACTCACTCACTCACCTCACCTCACCTCACCTCACCTCACCTCACCTCACCTCACCTCACCTCACCTCACCTCACCTCACCTCACCTCACCTCACCTCACCTCACCTCACCTCACCTCACCTCACCTCACCTCATCCCATTTCTCTCTCTCTCTCTCTCTCTCTCTCTCTCTCTGAATCCCTCTCTTCAGGTCCTCTCAATGGGTGCTTTCCACCTCCTCGGCTTCCTCATTTGGGAATACTGGCCCCTGGCCGAATCTCCTCTCACAACCTTCCTCAGCCACTTTGTTTGGATGCTCTGGAATGCCATTAACCCTCTTTTACACGTAATTATAAGCCCGTGAGTTATAATTTTACATTCATTTAAAATTAAATTTTTCAGAAGAATCAGAACCGGTGTTCTTACAATTTTGAAGCTCCGCCGTTCACCTTCCACTAATTTTGGACTGTCCATAGCAGTGGCGGGTTCTTCAAATTTCCGAACTCGGTCCAACCACAGCATGATTCAATAATTGTGTTTGTAAACTTTATTAAATTATGTACAAAGTAACTAAAATGAAATCTGTGAAAGTTTTGATAGCTCGACCTGAATTTGAGAAAGAAAAAAAGAGGTAGGGTAAATTTTTCAGCCCAAGGTTCAAATGTGGCCGTTTGCTTCGATTTCATCCACGCTGTATCGAACATTCGGGACCTAAAAAAAGTTTTACATTAAATTACAAATTTTGTAATTTACTTTTGAGTAATCTTTGCTTTGCCATTTTCCTTTTACTATTCTTTTCCAGTTGATGTAGATTTGGGAGCAGTAGATGAGTAACAGGAGGAATAATAGGAATAGAGCGAAGAGACAGGAGAAAACGACCATCCAGAATTTGGGAGAGCGACGGGAGTTTATGGGATGGCCTGAAAAGTCTCTCTTTGCCTTATTTTTGTTCTCCCTCTGTCTATCTCTATCTCTGACTTAAAGGGCTCGTAAGGGACCTTTTCAGAATCGTATGCTAATGAAGACTTGGCAAGCATTTTGCGCACGGCCGTTGTCTGGAGCGGTGTTCGGGAAAATGACTTCAATTGAAATGGGCCAATTTGCATACGGTTCATTTCCAATCTGAAAAGGCCCCTTACGGCTCCTTTAAATAGAATTTAACTTTTTCCAATGTTTCGGTTAATGGGGTTGAAAAGAAACACTTGTAACGACGCAATAGATGTAAAGGACGCTAATAGTGACAAAATCGACCTCTTTATAATTGACGATTGCTTAAGGTCCATAAGGAATCGTTAAGGCCTTAAAGTCATATCTCGGTTTCTAATCAACCAACTTTGTAAAAAGCAATAGATAGATAAGTTTACAACTAAAAATTTTGTAGTTAAACGCAACTTACTTATTCTCACACTTTTTGAAAAAAAAATGCAAAAAAAAAACTTTCAAAAACTATAAAAAGCAGGGTTTTCACCACTTTAAGAAAAAGTATCCACCGATCGCTTTCGGATAATGTTCTAGGCGTTTTCTAAAAGGCACTTGTTAAGTTTCCCATGACCTAAAGTTGTGCAGTATTTGGAAAAACCTTGTTTTTTCGAGTTATTGGAAGATTTTTGCATTTTTTGAAAAAAAAAGTATGAGAGTAACCAAGTTGCGTTGAATTACAAAGTGTTTTTGTTGTAAACTTTTCTATCGATTGTTTTTTTTTTTCAAAAGTTGAAAAAGCTGAGTTTGAAGCGAAATATGACTTTAAGGCCTTCCTATGCAACTAACTTTTCACAATTCCAGCCACATCTATTTCTTCTGTGGCTCGAAAATTAAAGAAAACGAGTCTTATATGGAATGGCCTGAAAATCCGAGCAAATCAATTTACTGTTTCCACTTTTGGTTATCATACTTTTTAACTTTAGGTACCAATGTATACATTGCAAACGCACATCCTGAAACGCCTTGAACTCTAAATTGATTTTTAAAGCACTTTTTCTCGTAGCTATATAGTAACATCAATGCGCCTTGAACCCTGGAATACTTTTTGAGCTTCGCTTTCTGAAAAATGGGAAATAAAAAAATTAGGTGAGGCACCATAATCTCTTGAAATTCTCTTTTCTCTTTTTCCAAACTGAACCCAAAATGGTGAGTTCCCCCCCCCCCCCCCCCCAAATAATTTAATTTAAAAAATATTTTGTTGGCAAACTATTCTAATTCCAATATTCTTCAGGAACAAACACGTTTTTGCTTAGAAATAATGACCCGAAATTATGACCCAGATTCAAACGTTTAGCTTCAATGTGCATTATACAACAATCTTTTCATGGAGGTTTGATAAAGCGTTTGTTTATCTGTACGACACTTTTAAAAATATCGCCGCAAATCTGAATTCAATGGTTCAATTCGGGTTTGTTACTTTTTTGTGACTTTTTCCATCAATATTACCAAAACAGTTATTGAGATATAAAACGTATTTTTTAAATTCACAAATTCCAATAATCAAATTCAAATGAAATTTAATTACTCAAATTTTCTGAACACCTATATAAAAAAAATTTACCGCAGACAGAAAAAGCAGACTTTTTCATTGAAAAAGAAGGGGGATCGATGAGGAAATTTTTCGCTTTCTCGGCGAGTATTCTCTCTCTCTCTCTCGCTCTCTTGCTCTAAACCCACCTCCAAATCTAGCAAGGACTGAAACCTCCATAAGTTCTGAGTGAAGCAGGAAAGAAAGAAGGTGTTCCCTTGAGTGTAAGACTTGCCCCACTATCGTCACAGAAAGCGTGTTTTCTGAAATATTGTTAGTCTCGGAGTTTCATAACGGAGCGGAACGTAAAACTGACAAATTGGCAGCTTTATTTGTTTTTTGTCAAAGATATTTTTTGCAATGTTTCAAGATGTTTCCATTACGATAATTTTGCAACGTTAGCAGTGTACGGCTAATGGAAATTGTGGAATTTAGATAAAAAACTGTTTTTAAAATCACAACCATCTTTTTCCAATTTTGTATTTTCGGTTAAAATTTATTTTGTACAACATGTGGTACACATTTCCATTAAATGTGTTTTCTAAAGAATTGCTATAAAAAATTCAAATTTTTGTGGCTTTTCAGCAAAACGGATAATTTTGCAATGTTTCAAGATGATCGTATTACGATAGTTTTTGGAACCATAATAGTGCGCCGTGCAATTCTTTTAAAAGAATCAAAATCATATTTTTCCCGGTTTGTTTTAATTAAAGAACTTTGTTTTGTAAAAAAAAACAGAATACCCCCAGCCAAGCCACCTTGTATAGCCGTCACCCTGCAATTACTCCATTAGCCATCCTGTCAGTCTCCAGGTGTGTTTTTCTTTGGCTCGTAAATCGGGGCATGCAATTCAATGCCGTCCTCTCGCTAATAGCACTTTTTGCCCCAACATCTGGCGTTTGCGACTAAATTTACGGACTCTTCGTCTGAACGGAGGTCGAAACGGAACTATACTGGCTTCTATGGAATGTTGGTCATTTTTTACATTGTTCGGACCAGGCAAATTTTTTTAAAGGGAGCAAAAAAGTTTCAAAAAAGCTTTTAAGACACGTTTTCTCGAGCGGCGGGCCCTCTGGTTCAGAATGAAATTTTTTGTCTTCGATTGAGCTGAAACGTTAATTCTGTACTACCTGGAACCCGTTTAGTACCAAAATAACTTTGGTTTCGAAGGTTTCACTTTCACAGCGAAATAATGGAACAACGACCTGACATGTCATAAATATAGGGACCGCAGAGGTGCGCACAGCAGTGCAGCCCGAAATGTGAAGAAAATATGGTTTGAATCGCTCTCGCGCGTATTATTTTTTATTTTGTTTTTCTAAACAGTGAATCTGACGTAAAAGAACACGAGAAATCCGATGGAGTTATTTTCAAACCGATACCTCTTTGTCTTTTGGGCCAAAAAGCATGATTTTTCGATTTTTTGGTCATTAAAAACAGGTTGGGCACGGAGCGCGTCCGATTTCAAATTAAAATGGTAACTCAACTTATTTTGCATATACTTGCCCAAAAACACAAAAATCCGTTCGTGCCAAAAAAAGTTACGCCGAATTTTAACATTTGCGGCGCTCCCATTCGTCGCAGAAGCACGTTTGGTAGCATTATTAGTGCGCAATGAACTTATTTAAGTGTTTTTGTTGTTTTAAGATAGTAAAATTTGAGAAAACCACTTTTGTTTTGCAGCAAAAGAATTTTAAAAGAAGTCAACTTTCAAGCGTTCTTTGGATTTCCCTTATGTGTGCGAAATACAGGCCCGGAGCGCTCAAGGTGTTTTAAATTTATAAATTTACTATTAATTCTCTTTTGTTTAATGTAAAATTGAGCCAATTTCATTCGTGCAGATTTATAAAAATATAATTTAAAAGTGAACTTTTTATGAATTTCAACCGGTTTTCGCGCTCCAATGCCAAATCCCCTTCTCACAGCAATTTCGAAAACGGTTAATTAAACGTGTATTTTTATTACTCTGGGGTTCATTTTGGTACCATAAATCGTAGAAAAATACGGTTACTCATTACAATACCAAAATCCTTTCTTTTTCTTCAATTTGAGGGATTTTGCATTCAACCAAGTTTCTGTCCGGTGTTTAGCGGTGCCTGTGCACCCGGCCGAGAATGACCCCGCCCAACCACGGCGGTAGTTGAAAAACGGAATTTTAATAGAGGCATTCAAAATGGAATATCTCGTTTTGTTGTGGATGAAATTTCACAATGTAAAAAGGAAAAGTTTAAGTTGGAGTATCACCTGTTTAAATATTCACATAAAAAGTCGAAATTCTGAAAAATAATTTATGCTCTGCGGTCCCTACATAAATACCTTCAACGTTGTCCGATTACGATCCGGCTAGACTCATTGTGTTTGTAATTTTGTGCTAAAAAGACTTGTTGTAACCTCACAACTATAATTTTGTTTTAACGGGATAAACAGCCCAAAAACTGATTCAAAAATATGTTTTTGGTCACCACGGTTTCACGAGCCGCAAATCGAGACCCAGCTCAATCGATTTGTCGAAAAAAAAACTTATCGATAAAAGGTTGGATGTCAGAAATCTCGGGTGTTATCATATCTAGAAATTGATTTGAACGTTAAAAATTACCCCAAAAGACCGATTTTTTTTTGTTTTTGAATCATTTTCGGGCTCTTTCTCAATTATCAAAAACCTCAAAATTCAGTAAGAAAAACGCTTGCGATTGAAAATTGAAAATTTTTCCATTTTTTGGGTTATTTTTGGTTTTTTCTCGAAAATTTTCAAATAGGAGAAACTTCTAAATAATGCTTTTCAATACTTAAAGTATTATCGCACAATTTTTCTTTTAACACCTTAATAATCGGAGGATACTAAAGTTTTCAAAAACACTCTTAAAGAAGGTTGACCCCACGTCAGTTTTTGCTAATTGCTAAGTTTTTGGAATATCAATTTGTTACAAAATGGCTTAAACATAAAAAAAATTCTGAATGTTTTTAAAAACGGCAGCATCCAGGTCACCTACCGTAGCCTGGGACTCGAAAATGACAGCGGCTCAAAATTTTCAGAAAGTCCTACACAAATTTTCTGAAATTCGTATTTTTTTCTATGTCACTCGCCTGTTTGACTTTTACAGAGACAGCTTCTTAACTCTGGTTCTAATTGGTGCATAGGAAGAAGAAAGGTTTATTGTATGAAAACAATTTTGCTTTATCTTCTTTTTCCTAACGAAACATTCAAATGTTTCAACTTATATTACGAAAATGACCCAATTCTGTCAGTTCACTGAGAGCATTTTTTTCCCCGAATCCCTCGGAATGTGAGTTCTGCGCAACATGTACGTGTCTCTTGGTAATTGGCAGGTACCAGAAACCCACAATTACGGGTGCGATATTAATGGAATTCTGATGAAATCAGGTGCATGAATCGTGAGATTCACATGAACTCTAAATTGAAATCGAACGCAATAAGCAAACGTTGATGATAAAAAATTATCAGAAAATTGAACAACAACTGAGATGATAGATAATGAAAGACATGATATCTAACGAAAGGTCAAAACTTAAAAAAAAGGAACAGATTAGTAGATTTACAAAAACCACAAAACTATAATTAATTATAACATTTTCAAAAAAAAATGTATTGAACAATTGTTCTACCACCTCCTCTAATAGTAAGGGCGAATGTGCTTGATTAGAAAATTTTGTGAAACGTTTCAGTGTTGAATATTTTCAAAAACTAAAATTTGCTTTATTTTTCTTCAGTTTCCATGCTGACGATTAGTTTGTAATCACCGATGTGAAATTCATTCCGGTGTTTTATGTTGGGTTAGTTTCTATTTATAACGTGCTCTTCCAATACCATTTTAATACCCATATCCCCCATAAAACAAGTTTTTTTCTGGGACAACTTTTTATTTTCGAAACATTTATAAAAAAATTATATCTTTTTTTTTTGAAAATCATGTTTCAAGAAATCTTTTTACTGAATAAATTGTCAGTTGTTATTATTTCTTATCTCCAACGGAACGTAGAATCTGAACGGCCGCGGCGGCGTCCTAAAAACAAATGACGTCATCGGAACGGGGCAGTCCTTTAATCGCCCAAACCGCTATTTGTGGAAGGCTCATAAACCATATTTCCGCATAAAGTTAAACAAATCTTTTTGTGCATTTAGATAGAACAATTTTAGAAAAACCTGTGTCTGAATTTTGAGAGTTGGAAAAAATACACAGGCAGAAAAATAAATTCATGAAGTTTGTGACGTTCTGACCAACTTCAAGCTTATTTTTCTAAGCCCAAGTAATTTTTCTCACTCTTAAAATTAAAGCATAAGTAGCTCATGTATTTACGAATTTAATTACGTATGGAATTCCTGTTAAAATTATGCGGAAATATGAATTTGACGCTATTTCGGGGACCCCCTGCTTTTTCTGGCTGCCTGCCAGGCAGCAAGACGTCACGGCGCAGTCCTTTAAACAAACCAGTGAGATATTAAAAAGGGCCCCAAAACAATATTTCAGCGTAATTTTAAGCAGAATTCTTTGTGTAATAAGGTTTATTAAAATACTAAACAAATGTGGTTGAATTTTGAGAGTGGGCAAAAATACATTGTTTGAGAAAATTTGGATTGAACCGATCAGGCTTGAAAATTCAATTTTCAATTTCTTGCTTTTTGGATTTTTTTGCGCACTATTAAAATCGAACCAAAGATTTTTGTTTCAAAATATATGAAAAAATTATGTTTGAATTTTAAAAGTTTGAAAATACACAGACTAAAAAATTAATCGTGGAATTTTACAACTGAAACTACTGATAGCAATTGAATTTGAATTCTTTCCCAGCTAACCAAGCATTAATAGGAATCTCATCGCCAAATGTTGCCATCTTCATGTTTCCAAATTCGCATAGAAACATTGCACTGCTTTTGGTTATATTTATATTTCTGAGAAATGCGCGCTCACGTTCTTCTCATTTTGCGTAGGTACAAATTCCGAATTTCGGATTTTTCGGCTCATTTGAGAGCTGGATTTTAGTGATCAGAAAAAGGTCTGAATAATAATGAAACCAAAATAAACATTGAACTGAAAGTAAAAAAAGTAAATGGGGTTTTACAGGAGAGATTGGGCTGGCAAGGTATGAATAATAACAAAACCGAATTTAAACATTGAATTGAACTTCTCGACGTTAACTATCTTGTCGATACAATACTTTTTTTGACAAAAAGGTTACCAAAGCGAATTACTCACAACATAAAGAATTCATTTCAAACTCTGAAAGAAACATTTGATTAATTTCCATTTTTGAAAAAAAAAATACGTGCCTAGCTTCTCTTTGAGTGCTTGAAGCAGGTTTTTTTGGCTGCCAGACGCATATTTATTTATTTTTAAGAAACTTGAACTATTATCTAGACAACGTGGTTTTTTCACAAAGAAATTTTTTTTTGTTTTGAAAACCGATTGGAATTGGATCCGTGAGTTGCAAAAAATAACAAATATAAGCTGAAACACTGGATTGGATTTCACAGAGTTAATTACAAACTTTTAATTACCACGGCATCTCAATAATGCTAAAACTACTTTGATTGTTGTTTTAAAACTGTAAACACTGTATAAAGTTTCACAAAATTTCCTATATTAGATCATTGGAGCTTTAGCACTGAGTCCGGATGGTACAGCTAATGTTAAAAAAATCCTTACATCAATTTTGAAATGGTTTTTTTAAACATTTTCATCCAATGCTGGTTCAGTTGGCTGTTTAAAAAAAAATCGACTTTTGAAAAACATGCTAATGTTTCCACCAGATATTTGTAAGGAACACTGGCGACTAGTTGCAATCGTGAGTAGCACGGTCAAAAATAAATGAAAATTGACTGAAATTGCATTCAATGTTTTGCATCGAGTTGGATTTTATTAATAATTTATGGTTCTGATAGCACTAACTAAGGAATGATGCCTTTGAAATCTATTACTTCAAAAATATCCAAAAACTAGTATTAGTTTTATTTCTAGGGGGAAAATTAACACTTGCTGGCTAGAGAGTCTCTCCCTCTCTCCCTCTCTCCCTCTCTCTCTCTCTCACTCTGTCTCTCTCTGTCTCTCTCTCCCTCTTCTCCTTCCCTTTACCCTCTCCGTTCATTTGTGATCGCCGTGTCCCGACCTGTACGCGATACGATCTCCCATGTCTTTGTGCTCCGGCCCGCAAATTGGGCGACGAACCGTGAAAATGCGCAATTTGGATAATTATCGACACCGGCAATTATCTCTCCGCCCCGAAACGAGACAACCTGTTACCCAAAAAATGGCGGGATTCAAACTTAAAAACTTTCAAAATCGGTTTTAAGTTATAAAACTTAAATTTAAACCTTTTTAAAACTGTTTTAAGTTTGAAATGCAAATTACCTGGCTTAATTTCTGCTGTTTTTCTAAGAACAAGAATCCTAATTTCCTTGCGTTCACAGGAAAAATCGCCAATGATGACATTATTCGCTTCGAGACCTTCACTAAGATGACAATTCAACGACGCGCCACACTCTGAAAAATCAATAATCGATCGATTTCTTTCAACAGCAAAAACCTTCATTGATCCAGCCTGCTATTTTCTTCCTTAGGACGTCTTCTTTAAGGCTTTTTGGAGGGCATTCTCCCAAATGAATCAATAACCAATCGATATTGTCTCGAGAGGAAGTTAGATCCCAGCAATCTTCGTCGCAAGTGCATTCGAAGTTTGTGTTCTGAAAATGGGGAAGCTTAAATTATGAATTTAAGGAACGTAAAGTAATAGACATTTTTGCTATAATCACGCTTCGCCAAATTTACGTTAGCCTATTTGGCTGCGTAAACGGCCTGAGTATCAAATGTTGGCTTTGTAACCTTAGTTACGACAGGAAAACATTGGCACGTTGTGACGAGGTCGTTTTGCCATAGACTAAAAGGAAAAAAATGCATTTTTAAATAATAAAAAATTGTGATTCAACGTTTCAATGTTAACTTTCAAAGTCGAAACTAATTTTTTTTCGTTTGTTCCTTGTTTTTATCTGTTACAAAAATTGAAAACTGTGAGAAAATCAATGACCAAAAGGTAGAAAAACACAGAAGTCGATAAACGTCTGAAAACCTTAGATAAAAACACATCCAGCATATTTTTAGATTTTCACAATTCGCTCGATTGGGAATGTAAAAACCTCTACCTCGATTAAGATGATTGCGCGCCTAGATTATTTACAATAACACAGCCAAATCAAAACATTCGAATGATTTTAAAATTGTAACAAAATGTATTTTAAAATTGTAAAAAAAAATGTGTTGTATATCATTGTAACTGTAGATCAATTGCTGTAAAAAGTATTCTTTCCTTTGACAATATTCGTGAAGCCTTTCAAAGAATTAGCTATTATGTACATACAGTTTACAAAAAAGCAAGGATCCAAAATGCTGTATATGCTTCAATGTTTTAAAGTTAATTTTCAAGTTCAAAGTTGATTTTATTATCGTTAAAGGACGTATAAATGTTTATTACAAAAATCTGTCATAACAATCCATTTTTATCGATAATTCTTGAGAGTTTATTTGGGACTACTGCTCTCTTAGACTCTAAACAAAGAAAACAATCCGTTCAAAACACTGAACTGAAATTGACGGCGTACTCAAAAAAAAAAAAAAAAAAAACCGAGTATGTAGGCGTACCTACATACTCGGTTTTTTCTCTAACCAGAGGAAAACTGGTAAAGAAAAAAACTAGATACGAAGTTCAGTTTTGTTTTCTTTCGTTAAATGGACACTTTCAGACTGAAAAGTTCACTTGTTTTTAATAGACGGTAGACGATAAATTCGGAATTGCAGTTTCTCAAATACAAAAAAGCCTTAAAGCTCATCTAACAACCAGAACAATAAGAACATTTTTGGTTGGAGAACCTATTGCACTCATAGATTTTAAACAAATACAGAACCAATTCAATACATTGGACTAAATTTGACTTCGAAGTTTTATTGTATTTTATACAAAAAAGTTCCTTTTTATACAATAATATACATAATTATACAATTAAAATCTCTTATATAACAAAACGCTATGGTGTGTGTGTTGTCTATCAGCGTAGGTACACGCGTTCATTTCCCCCGAAGGAAAGGAGGAGGTCGGCCGTAGGCCAAGTTAAACGTACTTCACTTCACGTTCACGGCCGTAGGCCGGGTAATGAGTGGCCGTAGGCCATGAATGTTGCGGCCGCAAGCCGCTTAACTGAGCGGCCGAAGGCCGGGTGTGGTTGCGGCCGCGGGCCGCAAGCCAGGAGGGTGCGCGCCGTAGGCGCGCGTACCCGACTGGTTGTTCAAAAATTGCGATTTTTATTTATTTATTTATATTGCCGGGGAACGTTCTTTTAAACATTCTTTTATTTGAAAACATTTGTGAAACGTTTCAAGGATTTTTTCGAATGAACCTTAATCTGATATTCTGTGTCCGAACTACAAATGGCCTTCCTCTGAAATTTCGTACAAAAAGAAACATTTCTCAGGCGCTATTTTGTCTGGTTTCTCTTTCTGATCTACTCAAATCGCGACGGGACCAGATACCTATGATCCTTCAAGGTGCCAAAGGGACAGTTGTTATTTTGACACAGACTATAAAATTACATTTATTCATGAAATCGAAAAAAACCAAAATGCTTATATTAAAAAAATGTTGTTTCAACAACATAGCAAAAAAATGTTAATGAGAGTGTCAGCCATAGGAAGCAGCAAACATTATAATTTTGAAATTAAACTTTTTAAAAGCAAAATTAATCAACTAAATATGCTATTTTTGCTGTATATGTGATTCAATGTTTTAATTCTTACTTTCAACCTTCAACATAACGATCCTTTATTGTACATTGAGAGTTCAATGTAGAAACAGTGAAACTTTTTTTAAATCATTTTGTGGAGAATTGTTAAAAAAAATTGGCTGTTACTTATTTTTTCCATTTAAGCTTGAGTTACAAGTCATAAAGGTCAATGCAAAAGTTCTCAGCCGCAGAAAACACCAATTAGTATAGTTTTGCAATTAAATTTATAAAAGCAAGATCCCTTATAATAAAACGCTACCGTGTTTGTCTGTGTGTGTAGTGGATCAGCGGAAGTTCACGCGTTCATTTCCCCCCGAGGGGAGGATGAGGTCGGCCGTAGGCCTAGCTTCACGTGCTTCACGCAGGTTTCACGGCCGAAGGCCGAGTAATGAGTGGCCGTAGGCCATGAATGTTTGCGGCCGCAGGCCGCCTAACTGAGCGTCCAAAGGCCGCGACCCAGGAGGGTGCGCGCCGTTGGCGCGCGTACCGTCCTGGTTCATCAAAAAATATGGCATTTTTGGGGTTGTAGTATTTGTGCGATTCAATGTTGCAATGTTTGCTTTCAAGCTCAAAACTTCATTTTCCTTTACTAAGAAGTGCGATAAAGCAAAATCGCTAAATATAAGGTTAAGGGAAAAAATTAAAACAATTACAGGTTTTTCATGATTTTAAAGGGCGCTTTTGGTATTTGAAAGATCACATCTTCTTATTTGATTCTTGGGGCTTACAACGATTTTCGCGTTTCAGTTTCCTGCACATTAAATCAATAAAAACCCTAGGCGAAAAGGTTGAAAGCAGATAAAACGGAATTGGCATTTCGCCAATTTCCAAGAAAATTGGCAGTCTTGGAAAGGAGTCCCACTTCGAAAAGTCTGGCGATTCGCCAAAACACTAAAAGTGCTCGCGATTGCTGTTTTAAAGTTATTTTTATGCAACGTTCATCAACCAAATGTTGATTTGTGTTATTTGAAATTCAATGTTTCAGCCTTTTTTTCAAGCTCAAAACTTCCTTGCCTTTACTGAACGCGCGGCAATTTAAAAAAATTACAGTATTTTTAATGAACGCGAATGAGAAAAACGAAAGATCAGCCATTTGTTTTGTTTTTTTATAAAATTCTTACATTTCTCATTTAATCTCATTACCTCTCTCACTTCTGTGCCATTCCCTCTCCCCTCAACATTTACGACCCACGCATTCTTGTTCCCCGCGTGTATTTTATGATCAAACAGACGTTTCGGCGTCTTTCATCGCCTGTTTCTTTGCCCTTCCACTAATTTAGAGGCGTTTTTGTCTCACTCCGTCAGGAGACAAATGACGCCAGTCAATCCTTTTTGCACCACCGACACAAGCGCCAACTCTAATCACCAACCCTTAGAGTTCTTCTGTAATCGCTAATAAATATGTATACTTTGTATTTGAATAACCATCCAAATAAAGGTGTAGTGCGAATTATAAACAAAACAGGCGTCTGACATGGTACGGGTGGGATGACCTCCGTTGACGTCGTAAAGAGTGCGTAACGACGACCGATACGCGCCTGTTTATAGCCCTGTCGGCTACCGAATTCAAGGAAAGACAAAGGAACCGACAGCTGGCCGATCGTCTTTCGAATACAAGAAGGGTCGGGTATAAGTTTTGTCGGCATTGGTAGTTAAAGGGACCGTCAGGGGCCTTTTCTAAATCGTATGCTAATGAGGTCTTGGCAAGCATTTTACGCACAACCGTTGGCTGGAGAAATTTTTTTTGTGTTTGTTCCCAGGTGTTCGAAAAAAAATGACTTCAATTGAAATCAATCGATTAGCATACCATTCATTTCCAATCCGAAAAGGCCCCTGACAGTCCCTTTAAGAGTTATTCGCAAAACGTTGAAAAATTGTAGCAAAAATGATTTGCATGAAAACGAAAAGAGTGACAAAGGTTCAGTGAAACTTGTAAAAAGAAACAATTTAGACATTTCAGTGAAACATTACTTCATACAAAACACAAAATATGAAAAACAAGAAAAATTTAAAACCTCGAAACAGAGAAAAAGGTTAATTTTAGAAAACCTAAGAAAAGGCAAATTACGACTTTTAAATCTGTTATCTAAAAGACCTTTTTATACAACATTTGTGCGCTCATTACGGTTCCCCCTTGGAAAATATGCCGTTTCAGACAACTTTTCACCCCATTGAACATATATGTGGATTTTTTCACGCCACATTTTTACGACGAAATTCTAGTGAAAAGCAAAAATTTTAAGTGTTCACGGAGTGATTCAGCAAAATAATAGGGGTACAAAATTATATAATTATCAATCAAACACAATTTAATTTTATCAACTTGACCAGAATGAGGTTACAACAAAACAATGAATTTTTCTAATAAAAATTACTAGGCTTTTTTATTTTCAGTGAAATATGAAATCAGATTAAATACACATTTGAATGCAAAAAAGAATGCTTTTAATAATAGGCGATTTTGTGACAAAACCCAAATCGTACAAATGTAACCAAAAACTTAAAACTTTATGGCATGTTTCAGCTGAATCAAAACAGTAGAAAAAAATGGAAATTCGCTACAACTGAATTACGAAAATGGGAAAGCTTATTACCAAAAGTTCATTAGCCCAACAATACTATGGCGCTATCAACTTGAAGAAAAATGTTTTTAAAACGCATATGGCCAAGAGTAACGAGTCATCAGGAACGTTTTCTTTAATAAAATGCAAAAAAACACATTGACGCTTACCACTTTTCCATAATGTCGACTTTGCACAGTGTCTAATAAACTATGAATCATGAGTAGGGTCGCGCTCGTTGTGATTTTTTCCGTTAGAAATTGAGGTAACGGAAATAAAACTCATTACAAGTATTTAGATCCCAAATTGATCCCACAATACTCAGATTTTGCCTTTGATGTAAAAAAAAACAAGAAGATAATATTGTGGCGTCAATTAAACACAGCTAAATGTTTCAGTCTATTCACAATACATTCGCCTTTCAACATTAACAATAATATTCCGTTCTTCTCTTAAAGGCAGAGGCCCAGGAAAATGAAAAAGGACCTGTCCATGACGTAACGTAGGCGAGAGAGTGTCATTTTCAACGGTGAAATGCAGAGAGTTTTACGATTAGCATGGACAGGTCCCCCTCTTCATTTTACGTGGGCCTCTGCCTTTAATTCAGGATTTTGAATTTCGAAATAGTTTTGGTGCGAAAAATTTCAATAAAAATCGCTTAAACTGTTGGTGTAATGCAATCTCTCACACAAATTACGCTGCATACCTTGTATTACAAATGCGGGTGTGGCAAAATGGTGAAAATCCAAAAATTTCCAAAATCGAGTTTTTGCCGACTGCATATTTCAGCGTTATTTATCTAAATTCAGCTATTGAATATTTTGCTTCTAGCCTGATGATGTTTCGTCGATAAATTTTTATCCAACCAAGAACCTTGGAAGTTTACAGTCTGAAAATACTTTGAAAAAGATATTAATAGTAATATTAAACAGGTACATATTAATTTACTTTTTTAAATCATGCATACCCATTGTTTAAAGTTTTATATACATTATCGCTGCGCAAAAGCTATCCTGGATAGGAGCTGAGCGAATTTCCGGTCGCATTTCCGGAGAACCGGAAGCATCTACAGGAAATGCACATAAGGTGTCAAACGATGACTAAATCGAATACGAGAAATTCGAGAATGAAAGAGATTTAGACATAGGGAAAAGAGAGAGATAGAAAGAGGCAGAGGTCACACACTCACACACTAATACACTCACTTTCTCTCTCTCTCTCTCTCTCTCTCTCTCTCTCTCTCTCTTTTGGCCATTGCGGCAGGACCCAAAAGGAAAAAAGAAACATAGTCAACTGCATGTTTTGTTACTTCTGCGGCTTTGTATACGCTCACTCTTCGCCGTTCTCACAGCCGTCATTGCCCATAAGCGACATTTTCATCGTCGGCGCCACAACGCCAACCCCATGCGATGCTAATCTCCAAGCTGCAATCGAGTTCGCGAAAAAGTTTTCTCGTCACATGTTTGCTTAAAACAATTGCGTTTTTTGTCTTTGAAACACTTATAAACACTCGAAAACAATATTGGAAAACGAATTTTTTGTTGATTTCCGCACCCGTACAGAATCAGGGGTGGAATAACAATAACAATAGACAATAATCCCCGGATTACCTGGTTGCAAATGAAATGGGCGAGGGATAATTGGCATAGCGCCAGACAGGAGAAGAAGACCGCCGTCGGTCGCATTTCGGCCGCTGCGAACGGCCGCCTCGTTACGCCTGTCCACTCGGGGCTCCGCCCACTCTACCGTAGCAATTAGGGAGGGAGAGCGTATGCTAATTAGGAACTGATACGAAAGGAGAATAACAGACTAATAGAGATGATATCTCGTGATGGGTTCTCAGGAAACACTTTGTTGCGTGTGAATGGTTTTGTTTTAAGCCGGGAGAAAGAATAGGAAATAGAGAAACAGAGATAGAGATAGATATAGAGATAAAGATAGAGATAGAGATAGAGACAGAGACAGAGACAGAGACAGAGACAGAGACAGAGACAGAGACAGAGACAGAGACAGAGACAGAGACAGAGACAGAGACAGAGACAGAGACAGAGACAGAGACAGAGACAGAGACAGAGACAGAGACAGAGACAGAGACAGAGACAGAGACAGAGACAGAGACAGAGACAGAGACAGAGACAGAGACAGAGACAGAGACAGAGACAGAGACAGAGACAGAGACAGAGACAGAGACAGAGACAGAGATAGAGACAGAGACAGAGACAGAGACAGAGACAGAGACACAGAGAGACACAGAGACACAGAGAGACACAGAGACACAGAGAGACACAGAGAGACACATAGAGACACAGAGAGACACATAGAGACACAGAGAGACACATAGAGACACAGGGGTGTTCGAGAAAATGATTTCAATTGAAACGACTTGATTTGCATACCGTCCATTTCAAATCCGAAATGGCCCCTGACGGTCATTTTAAACAACAGATGTTCTCCGTGGCCGTTGCCTCTAAATAAGATTTTGGGCATTTGCTGCGACCATACACACGATTTTCACCGTTAAGACGCGATGTCTGAGAGACTCAGAATCCCCGTGGTCATAGAATTTCAACATAGTTCATTCGGGCTCATATTTTGTGTAGAAACTATCTAGGACACTCAAACATGAAAAATGACACTGAAAACCAATTAACCAATTATCGAGTCGGAGTACGGTAATCGACCCCCGGGGTACTGTAACAACCCTCAAACTTGAGAAAACGTAACATATCAGGTATGAAATCGATTGCAAATTGCATGCTGACAAAGATTGTAATTGCCCTCAAACTCGATTTCCTACGTAGAAAAAAGTTTGAAGCCAAAATGGGTTTGTAATGTCACAAAAAAGAAATTATTTTCCTTGAATCAAAAAAGGGTATCGCAGTTTTTCGATATGTTGTTTACCTATTTGTTCAGTACAAAATATATTTTTTCCAGATTTTTTGCAGGCCCCAAAGGTACCCAAAAAACGCAAAGAAGAACGCGCGCCGCCCATTGCGGCGCCCTGCCGCGGGCTCACTGTTGCTGATTTCCGCACCCAACGTCGTATTTAATGTCTAATCGTTAGAAATAGTTGTATTCGATATTATTATGTGTTTTAAACACATTTTTCGATGAATAACAATTTTTAATAAGAACTATTATTATAAAATTACAAAAATTTACGCCAAAAATCCAAAAATGACATTTTTCAGATTTTTTTGTAAGTACATTTATTCTGCATCTTTTTCAATCTATAAAGTTAATTAAATTTATTTTTAGCCTTTAAAACCAATTTTAAACGGATTTTTTTCGTTAAAACGCGCGCTTTCTCACGAGAAAGCGGCTGACAAAGCCGCCGCCCGCTGTGAAACATTGAAATGCGGCAGTCGCTATTTAGCTGTTTTAGCGTAAAATGTGCGCGCATTTAGGAAAAATTCACTTAAAAAATGAGTTTAAACGCTAAAAATAAGTAAAAATAACTTTACAGAGGGAAAAAGAAGCTGAATAACTGTAACTACATAAAATTTTGAAAAAGGTCATTTTTGGATTTTTGGTATAAATTTTTGTAATTAAGTAACATAAGTTCTTATTAAAAATTGTATTTCGTTTAAATTTGTGTTTAAAGCACATAATAATTATCAATACAACTCTTTCTAACGATTAGACACTAAATACGACGTTGGGTGCGGAAATCAGCAACAGTGAGCCCGCGGCAGGGCGCCGCAAAGGGCGGCGCGCGTTCTCTTTGCGTTTTTTGGGTACCTTTGGGGCGTGCAAAAAATCTGGAAAAAATATATTTTGTACTAAACAGAGAGCTTAACAACATATCAAAAAACTCCGATACCCTTTTTTGATTCAAGGAAAATAATTTCTTTTTTGTGACATTACAAACCCATTTTGGCTTCAAACTTTTTTCTACGTAGGAAATCGAGTTTGAGGGCAATTACAATCTTTGTCAGCATGCAATTTGCAATCGATTTCATACCTGATATGTTACGTTTTCTCAAGTTTGAGGGTTGTTACAGTACCCCGGGGGTCGATTACCGTACTCCGACCAAAAAATCGATAATTGGTTTTCAGTGTCATTTTTCATGTTTGAGTGTCCTAGATAGTTTCTACACAAAATATGAACCCGAATGAACTATTTTGAAATTCTATGACCAATAGTATATTGACAAGTGTCGATTCTCTCAGACATTGCGTCTTAAACAAAGAATTTTAGCCGTCAGCTGTGGCCCTATAAAACACTTGGGTTCTCCGCCGTGGCTATCAGTAATGCATCCCTACTTCAAGATTTCATCAAATACTGCGATGGTGCACCAGCTCAAACCTTCTGAATTTAGCCTCGCTCTATTCCAGTGAACCAATTCTTCTAAAACAACAATCTCTGTATTTCCCAGCTGTTCACGCTATCCGCCACGGAGCGTGACTGATCCGCCTCGGTGGTTTATGTACTGATGCGATCGACCACCGTGCCAATTGACCTCCACAGATGTGTATCACATATCACCGGGAGGGCGCTCGGCCAGAAAGGCGCAATTGTTTGCCTAGCTGTGGGTCCTTCGGGATCCGGAGACACCTCAGATCACGCCGCTCCGGGGGACCACTTGACGTTTCTGGAGTGTAAGGAGACACCCCTGGGAATCTAAAATCCCAGCCATGATGAGGCCGGGTTGAAATTGAGGAGGGAAAGCGTAAACTAAGCTTAAAATGTCATATCACACGTGGGGAAATGAACATTTACAGCTATAATTCTGTCTACACTGTGGCTGGCGACGTCTTCGGCACTATCAATGGGCGGTCTCGACGCCGGGAGTCAGGTACGGGGCAGGGTACTCCTGAAAAATGAGAAATTTAAAAAAAGGCGAAAAGAGAACATACATTTACGTCTTGGTGCAAAAAGTACGAGTATTTACGTAGAAATAACAGTTATTCAAAGCAAATAAATCGAAAATCATTCGAGCGGCGTGAATGATTTTATGGTCTCACAACGAATATTGCTCACAATTTGGACATTCAACTTGCCCCGTAGCCAAAATTTGGACACTGATTAAAGTACGGGAATACTGTAGACCATCCTAATACGCTTCGGGACCCATTGCACACAAATCGTGCAAAAATTTGTGTCATATATATGCTCTCGTGTAGCTTCGTTTTTGGTACGAAATTTAGCAGATTTCCAAGTGAAAAAACAGCCCTTTAACCGAGATCCTTTTATGGCAGTGTGTTCTCGGGGTTAACAAGAAATGTCACGGGAGTTGATTTACGTCGTAAAAGCACGTAAATTTACGTATAAAAAGTAAATCAACCTCAAAATATACGAAAATTGACTTGGTTTTGAGCCGATATGAGTGATTTTAGTGTCCCACCACGACAATTTTCGAAAATTTGGACAGCTGTGAGCAGAGACCGTGACGTCGCCCCCCCTCAATGAAAATCCGGGAGGACAAGTTGCGTTACAGGCCTAAGCCTAAATTGTTCAGTTTTCGGACCGAGGTCGCGAAAACTGAACATAATTTGTCCGAACTTAAATGAAAACAGGTACATGACGTGATTCACAGGGTAATCGCGCCGGGACCCATTGCAACCAAACACGGCGAAAAAAAGCCACGCATGCCTGGACAACCAAAAATCCGTAAAATCACGTGAAAATAGATCCAAATTGGCATAAAATCCAACCTCAGGCTTCCTCCAGTTGATGGCGATGGGGTCATTCGAGCGGACGACGTCGTAGTGTCCGCGGTACCACGGCTTGTCTGAAATTGACTTTTAGACTTTTAAACCAAAAAAGACATTTAAAAACGCAAATATCGAAATAAATCGTACCTCCAACTTCGTAGAAGTTCTTCAGTTTGTAGATTCCGATGAGCACGGCGGCCACTCCGAAAGTGGCGTAGCAGATGGTCTGCTCGGGGTACTGCTTGAGCAGACGGTGAGGGAGGGCCTGAAAAAGAGTATTCATTCATTTTTATATTGAAAAACAACTCGAAAATAATGAAATTTCAAGTAAAACTACCCCTGGAAACCGATAACTCGATTTATCACCCAAAATTGACGAAAAACTTAAAAATAGATAAATACACATTACTTACCGTCCAGTACTTGATGATTCGCGTCGAACGGGGCACGTGGTACCTGATCATGATTAATATACCCTGAAATTACGATAATTTGGAACCAAATTGCGAACTCAAGAAAAAACAGCATCAGAAAATGGTCTAAGCTCGAATATTACGGGTAAAAGAATGACAAAAATCGATGAATTGTTGAGAATTTAACAAATAGAAGGTATGTTCAATGTAAAATTGTAAAAAAATACACGGCAAATTTTAAAAAATAAAAAAATTGAAACAAAACGAAGCTATACGCAATAGCGCGTGGCGTTGGATTCCCCTTGCGTACTTCCCACGCTACAGTAAATTTAATGCTCAATATTTTTGAATTTTTTTTTCGCGTTTAGCCCTATAAATCCATTATTTCGCTGTAATTTCGTAATTTTTCAGCACACATGGCAGAAATCAATGCCTTAGATTTGCTCGGCGGAGGTACGAGTGCGGAGGGTCTCATTTGCCCTAAGGTAAGTAGTAGGAAACGAACTAAATCCTGTTTTTTTTCTTAATTTAACGGTTTTTGTATGGATTTTGTCAATTTAGAATGAGGACGAGTATGCCGAAGAAATAAACGTGAAACAGGAACTCGAAGAGGACGATTATGGAGAGAGTCAAGACAGCCAGCTGGCTAGACAGGAGCCAGAGGTTTGTCTTGTTTTTTCTTGTTTTTCTTAATTTTTCTGCGATTGAAATTGATTTTAGGGAGCTATGGGTTACCTGCAGGCGTACTACTCGGGAGGAGTGGCTGCGCACCTCCTCATGGGGGTAGGTTTTTCTAATTTCTCAAAGTTTTGTCCCTTTTTTGTCACTTTTCGCATAAAAATTTGCTATTTTAGGATGACAATGAAGAGGAAGAACAGTACAACGATGAGATTAAGCCAGGGACCAGCGAGGAAATCAAACCATTCCAGGATCTCGACGCCCAGAGGGATGTGAAAGGTTTTTTCTTTGTTTTTCTGTTTGTTTATGCATTTTCCCTTTAGATTTGCCCGAATTGACCGCTGAAACGACGCTTGAGATCTACGAAGAGGAGAACGAGGAGGATATTCCCGACGAACAGTGAGTCTTCGAAAGCTTTTGTTAAAAAATTCCCAATTTTTAGGGGAAAAGATTGGCAAAGGTGCGCCGAGTGCCGGCGAACCATTTACTTTTCGTCGAAGAAGCACGAGTGGAGTCGCAAGTGTGAGCATGTTCTGATGCACATCCCAAGCATTACGTAAGTGATCGATAAAAGGCGACATCAAACTGCCACAATTCTGCAGGTGGCGACTGCGAACGGCAGAATCTTAAAAATAACGGTCAAACTCGCGGAAACCATTGATGGACGCGAGGTGCTTGCGGTCCATCGATGGTTTCCGCGAGTTTGACCGTTATTTACGTACCATTTTCAACCTACGCCATTCGGCGTTTGGTTGAAAATGGTTACAAATACTTAAAGGGGGGTTACGTAGCCCACGAGGCCCCTTTTGGGGGGGCTTACTCATCGAACCCCCCCCCCAAACGCTCTGCCCAGCCATGATGAAAACATACGTGGGTCGGGGTTCTCACGGGTCGGCCCGGCCCAGGTCGGCCCATTCGGCCCGCTGGCCGGGCCATTTGGAAAATTCTTGTCGGCCCGGCCCTGGTCGGTTCGTTCGGCTCGTTTACCTTGGACCACCCAGTCATATTGCCACCCACACGACCAGGGTTCGATCCCGGTCGGTGACATTCTTTTTTGTACGACTAATATTAACTTATATGTTCGTATCTAACAATATTAAGGTATTTAAAATAGTTTTAAAAAATATTATACCGTTTTTTGCAAAAAATTTAAATTTGGATTTTCATAAACGGGCCGCCCAAAAAATCTCTCGGCACGGCCCGTCATTTGAGAACACCGGAAGGGCCGTAGCGACGACACAACTCTCGAACATACGATGCCCCGACTATGATTGCGTAGGGGTCTCGCCAAAAAGGATTTTGTAAAAGAGGGGGCTATCATAAAACTGGAAAGTTCCCGAAAGAACCACATCGAACTTTCATAAAGTCTGAATTAATTATTCTTTTTTTTTAGTTTTGGATGCGGCCGTTGTGGGTACAAAAGTCGGACCAAACCCGAAGTTTTCCGGCACTTGAGGGAGAAACACGGCGGAGTGTTCTACTACCCAGCCGTCACGCATGGGTAAGTGTCTTAAAATTGGGTCTCTCTCTCTCTCTCTCTCTCTCTCTCTCTCTCTCTCTCCTTTTCTCTCTCTCTCTGTCTGAATGTCCTTTTTCAGAAGCGTCCGCGACCACAACATCTTCCAGGCCCTCCTACTTGACTGTTTTCCGCAAACCCACGTGAGACAGTATGTTTTTTTTAATCATTTTCTCTGTACCGGGGGAGGGCTAGTTAGGTGAGCCCCATGCCATTATGACCTCTGAAGTGTAAGATTGGATACTTGAAGTGGGGGCTTAGTTTTTCTGCTGTTTTTTTGTGCTTGTTGAAAATTGGAACATGGGGGGCTAACCTAGGGTTGTTTTGGGGGCTCCACTGAAGTGTGTGTGAATGTTTGAACATAGTAAGGGGCTGTACTGGGGCCACATTGCTCGAGAGTGGCTGCCTTATAGTCAGGGGGAACGGATGCGGTTTTGCGAGGCTTCACTAAGTTCTAAGGGGAGCTTGAATGAAGTGGGGGCTTTACTGAATAGGGGCGTCTATCCGAATAAGTTTTTTGTGTAGCTAGAGTGGGGCTTAATTGAATAGCCACATGGAGGAAATCGTAGGATTTTGGGGTGTTTCATTTGTTTGTGGGGGGGGGCTTTAGTAAAGTGGGGGGGGCTTAACTGAATTGCCACAGGGTTCTTGTTACCTAAACGGGTTTGTGGCTCCAATGAGTTGTGGGTTGTGGGGGCTTAATTAGTGTTGGTGGGACTGTAGATTCATTTAGTGGTCTATCTGAATATCCGTTTGTACGCCTGGAGTGGGGCTTAATTGAATTGTTTAATGGGACCCCCATGGAGCGAGAGTTGGGGGTTTAACTGAATTGGGGGGGGGGGGGGGGTGTAACTAAATTTCCTTCGACGCCTCATGAGATTTTTTCAGGCTCTTTTTACCTTCGGTCCCTCCGCTGCCCGGCCAGCCCACTGTCTCCTACTACATGATTTACATTCCGGATGTGCCAAAGTGAGTTTCTGCCGACAACTGTCAAATCAGCGACTTTAGGGTCATGAAATGGATGATCAATCGACTTCCCGAGCTGGATCTTGTCCATGAGGCTCTGAAGAGAGCGGAAGCCCTGCAGGCGTTAAAGGACCGCGAACCGCCTGTGCAGCCGAAGGTCAGCGTCGCTACGGTAGCGAAACGGAGAAACGACCTGAAAAAGTGCACGGTGGGTCACTTTTTCTATTTCTCTGTCTCTTACCCTCCATTTCCATAACTTTCTCTGCGTCACTGACTATCTTACCATCACTTTCTCTGCGTCTCTGACTCTCTATTTACACCGATTTCTCTACTTCTCTGAATCTCTATTTCCATCGCTTTCTCTGCGTCTCTGACCCTCCATTTACATAGATTTCTCTGCATATCGAACTCTTCCTCGTAGTCTCTGCGTCTCTGATTACCCTATTCCCTGCGTCTCTGACTGTCTATTTCCATCGATTACTCTGCGTCTCCGACTCTCTATTTCCGTCGATTTCTCTGCATCTCTGACCCTCTATTTTCTTCACTTTCTCTGCATCTTTGACTCTCTATTTCGATCTGATTCTCTGCGTGTCTGACTCTCTATTTCCATCGATTTCTCTGCGTCTCTGGCCTTCTATTGCCCTTGATTACTCTGCGTCTCTGGCTCTCGTACCATCCCTTTCTCTGCGTCTCTAACCGTTTTCAGTCAATGCCACTGACTGTCTGCGTCACTAACCCCCTAGCCGTCTGTATGTCTGCGTGTCTGGGTATCTCTCATTTTACTCTATCGTCCAATCCGCACTTCTCTGCGTCTCTAACACTCCGTCACTCAAAGACATAAGTCTCTAACCGTCTGTTGTCTTACTGACTTCGTCTCTACCATTTTACTCTCGTCACCGTTCCTGCCCAATGTAATTTTCTCTGCGTCTGACACTTTCAATAGCTCTCTCTCTCTCTCTCTCTCTCTCTCTCTCTCTCTCTCTCTCTCTCATTGAAATCCCTCTTTTCAGTCCTGCAAGACGCTGATTTCTGGAGGACCCCTGGAGTGGCAACTGAAATGTGAACACGCCATGGCGCACATGGGCATTAAATGGTAAGCTTAGACATTTAAATCGAAGGTTCATTTTTTGGTATCATTCAATTATCGAATTTAATATTCAGCGCCCAGCAATATTCGTGTTTAGGTTGTCGTGTGACTTGTGCCCCGTGTCTGGAGCTTTCTCTTCAGATGACGCCTTCTCTAAGCACGCGAGGGAGACACACCCGGGACAATCGTTTAAGGACTTGAGGAGGAAGATAGAGATGTGGGTTTGGAGAGAGAAAGATATAGAGAGAGAAAGAGAGATAAAGAAGCAGAGTTATAGAGAATGGTCAGAGTCAGACAGTTAGAGAACACCCAACGATGGCTGACAGCCAGCAGAGGGCTAGAGATGCAGATAGTAAATGAGGAAGCGCAGACGGTTAGAGAGATAGACGCCGAGTAGTGACTAGTTCTAGACGCAGACGGTTAGAGGCGTGTACGCCAGTGTTAGAGACGCAGACACCTGGTACACACAGGCGGTTAGAGTTCCCAATATGCTACAGGATGTGTCAGAGACGCAGGGACATGCACTGGTCAGACGCAGACAGCGGCGTTCTCACGGGCCGGGCCGAGCCATTTGAAAAATTTTGGTCGGCCCGGCCCTGGACGGCCCGTTTACCCTGGATCACCCAGTCAGTTGCCACCCACACGACCAGGGTGCGATCCCGGTCGGTGACATTTTTTTGTACAACTAATATTGACTTATATGTTTGTAACAAACATTATTAAGTTATTTAAATCTGTTTTAAAAAAATATTGTACCGAATTATCCAAAATTTAAAAATTGGATTTTCATACCCGGGCCGACCGGGCCGCCCAAAAAATCCTTTGGCCCGGCGGGCCGGCCCGTCATTTGAGAACTACGGTGAGAGTCAGGTAGTAGGGATATAGACGCCGAGTAGTGGATAGTTCGAGACGCAAACGGCGAAAAATGGGTATGTCAATGTTAGAGACGCAGACATATTTGATAGAGACAGACGGTTAGAGCGCTCCAGATGCAACAGCGTTAGAGACGCAGGGACATGTACTGGTCAGAGCCAGACAGATAGGACCTTGGAAAATCGGCAGACGTTTAGAACTTTTTGGAGTGACACAGCGTCATAGACGCAGAGGAGAGCTGGACAGTTAGAGAGTAAAAGACGCAGAGTGTCTGACACGTGCACACGTGCATACACATACACACACACTCACTCACACACTCACACACTCACACACTCACACACTCACACACTCACACACTCACACACTCACACACTCACACACTCACACACTCACACACTCACACACTCACACACTCACACACTCACACACTCACACACTCACACACTCACACACTCACAGCTCAGAGAGAGAGAGAGCGAGAGCGAGATCGAAGAGACAGAGAGAGAAAGTGAAGAAGACAGACAGAAATGTATTTTTTCAGAAACGGAGAAATGCTGGTCGCCGTGGAGACTCTGGTCAAGCGATTCTTCATCGGTTCCGTGAAGCCCGGAGGCGCTTCTCCCGGCCGCCCAACGGCGTCTGCGATTGTGACTGAGACGGATACCCCCATAATAACCATAACTGAAGAAGAAGAAGAAGTGGAAAGGCCCCGCAAGAGAGCGAAGAAGGTCCCCCGGGAAGAGAAGGACCCCAACGTTCCCCCAGCACTCATTCACTGTGAAGAGTTGTAGGGATTTGTTTAATTTTGTTACGGGTCCAAGTTCCCCTTGCCTCATGTCCTTTCTCATGTTTAATAAATCGTACGCAGTGTTTTAATGCTTGGTTTTGGGACACTTCGGCTTCTGTTCTACCAGGCCAGAGTAGTCCAGTGATGAGCCAAGAATGATGGAAAGTTCGGCGAAGGTTCAAACATATTTTTTCAGGCAATGCTTTTTTCAAATCGCCTTGAAACATCGAACTACGTCGGATTCGCAAAGTTTCTTTTTTTTGTGACCCGCAACCGTTTTGAATTTTAAATTTCATTTAGAAAAAAGAAGTTTTAAAATGCTATATTAAAGTTCCAGAATCGTTAACAATCCAAATATTTTTTCTAAAAATCTATCACAAAATGAACTTTAGACATGTAGATCACAAAATTAACTTTAGACATGTCGAACCGATGCGTTTTCCCCAGAACTAGGGAAACGAGAGAATCAGATTTTTTTTATTTATTTTCAACCCAAAGACAATTTTTATGGATCAATAATATTTCATAAAGAGGTTTCAATTGTTCTCCAAAAGCGACGCCTATTTAACACTGGCTAATGTCACATCTGTTGGTAGGGATAAATTCATATTAAATATTTATTCATTTGGCTAATCTGACTAAGCACACGAAAGGAATCATGAAAGAAAAGTGGAAGGCAAGAGGAGGTATGATATGGACAGTTGATATTAGGTGAGAAAGTGCGTATTCACAGTGGTGCTAAGGGAAGTTAGGAACTTAGCTAAGGTAGCTAAGGGAGAAGCTCGTCGGCTAAGCAATTAAGAGAATATATTATCGAAGGAGGCGGAGGACGTTGAGGGGCTTGGCCGTGGGGCTGCTCTTCATTGTGTCGGGAGTTATTCTGGTCCTGGTGGCGTTGAAGACTCGCTCTTCGTAGGAGAGAATGGCATCGCGGGCCCCGTTCCAGGAGTGAGGGCCCTGGAAAGGAAATGGTTAGAGAAAGAGAGACAGAGATACAGAGAGACAGTGAGACAGAGAGACAGAGAGAAACAGAGACACAGAGACACAGATTTTTACCTCCAATCTGTACTGATAAGGCACAAGTCCGTGGAAAAACAGCTTCGTAGCCAAATTAGGATCATAGAAGAACTTCGGAATCACAGAAGGCCTGCAGCCAAGAAGATCGGCTACCTCATCCATGTACTCCACATAGTACACCTTAAATTCTTAAATACCTTAAGGCTGTTAAAAAAACAACCTGAATAGTGTGCCTCCTACTGGCCACAAATTCCTTGGCCATGGTCTGTTTCTTCTCCTTGACATTGCGCTCCATAGATTTCTGATCGGGGAGTTTGACGTAACCCTGAAAGTTTGATATTTTGCCTTCTTAATGAAAACATTTTTTGTTTCTTATTTTACAAACTTCAATTTTAAACATCCTAAATTTGTTTTACGCTACGTTTTTCATGACAAGTGAATAATCCTTTATTGGCATGTTTTATGAGAAAGGTATAATTTTGACATAATTTTGCAAATGGTAAATCTTGGCCACGCAATCAATAATTGAAAAGTTTCAACAAAAAAAAAATCCCCAAATCATGCTGATAACACAAATTTTCAAACTCGCAAACCGTGAGAAAAAATTTTTTTTTTCAAGTGTTTTAGAACGTCATACGAATGTTTCTCTTAATTGGGAAAGGCTAATAAGCCAAAGAGAAGCAATCGCTCCAGCCCGCGTGACAAGCTTGTAGCGATGTTTTGCAAGCCAAAAGAGATCTTTTTACAAGTTTAATTTAGTCGTTTTGTTTTTTTATTCATTTTCAACGAACTCTTTGTGAATCTTTGTTCCCCCAAACTATGTAGTTTAAATTTTTATACCACTTTGCTGATGTTTTTCCACTAAGCGTCTCCTACTGGCCAGTCGTTTACAAGACTCACACAGGCCTAATTTTTTGTGCATTTAAAGAACTGTGCCCGGCTAAAAAATATTGTAACTGTTTCGTTGAAATTATTTAAAAAAGTATTTTTTTCTTTTTGTGATATTTAATAATGTACAAAATAAATAAAAAATTGAACGTTTTACGAACAGATTATCTACTTTGGGTAAGTGAGCAAATGGTGATTCCGCTTTCGTAATCTTTACAAACATGCCTATAAAAGTTTTTCTATTTTTTATTTTGTTTTTTAAAGCTATGTAATTTCTAACAACGAAAAACATTTCTTTTGATAAACCGAGGAGAATGTGTTGTTTCGCCCCCTCACCGTATCAACTCGTTAAATAATTTCTATAAATAGCCAATTTTTGAAACTTTATTCACGAAAAATACCTTTATATTTATTCTTTGGGAAAAGTGAATCATCCGGGGTCGCCAGGAAAAGCAGGATAAATAGTCATTGTAAAGCTTAGGGAACCATCATGGGTCTTTTTCGAGTATATTTTTTGTTTTTCAAAATTTAGAAAACTTTTTAAAATCCTGTTTGTCCAAACAGTATAAGCCTCCATATACTTTTCCCCTTGGTGATCTTAAATTCTGCTTCAATTAAACGATTTGTGAAATAATTATTTATTTTTGGGTAACTCTGCAAACGTTCATTTTTAGCTTTTCTCACAATCTACACAACTGTGCTGATAATTGCATTTTTTCAATTCTGTAAATTGTAACAATGTATTTTGTAACATTTTTTCAAGCATTTCAAACGCTTCGAGCGTTTCAAACGGTCAAATAATTGCTCATGTCAAACCTAATTTGAAAGTTTCTTTTAATAGGGAAAATATGAAAAATTCGGGGAGTATGTCTTCAAAATTGCGTTTTTCAAAGTTCACAAAACTTTTTTTAAATCCTATTTCTCCAAACAATATTTGCAACCATATTTCTTTTTTCTCTTGGTGAACTTAAAACCTGCTTCATTAATTGTTTTAGGACCTAATTATTATTTTTGGGTGAAAATCTTCACAACCTTGCTTATAAATGTGTTTTTAAAAAAATATAAATTTTGTAAATTGCAACAATGTATTTTGTGTAACATTTCTTTTAATACACTGTGCAAATTTTCCTGCTCCCAGCATCTCAAACGGTAAAATAATTGTTTTTGTCAAACTCCATGCAAATGTTTCATTTAATTGGGAAAATGTGAAAAATCCGAGGAGGAGCAGTCAGTCCTTGTAAATGCAAAACATGGTAATTGGTCAATGCGAACATTAGGGTACTATCAAGGTCCTTGACAAGTTAAATTTTTGTTTGTAAAAGTTTATAAAAAAACTTTTTATTTCCTGTTTCTCCAAAGAATATTTGCCTCTAAGGGTCCCAAAGTTTTCCACAAAGTGTCTCTGCCCGTTGTTTACAAGACTCATGAAGCCTAATACCCATAAGGCATAAGGCATGAGGCGTAAGAAAATCTCAGCGCGCAAGTCGCGTGCATATGGTCAAGTGGCTAGCGTCATTGGGTGCTGTTCAATTGGTTCCGGGTTCGGATTCGCTACCGTGCCAATGTTTTTTGGGGATTGAAAAAATGTGCTTTGTAAAAGCGTATGGTTCAATTTTTGCTGAACTTAATTATATAAAAAATAATGCTTCAATGAAACGTATAATTACAACACTATAAATTTTGGGTAATTCTGCAAACAATGTGTGGATCTCTCAAAATCTATACAAAAGTGTTGATAAAAGTTTTTTGTTTGTTGAAGTTTTGTAATTAGTAACAAAAAAATTCTTTTGGTATTCCGAGCCGTTTTTTGCTTCCAGCTTATCATAAAAAAACTACCTAGAACTTTTTGTTAGTGGCATGCTGCAAATTTAAATTCTATGAAACAACATTCTAATGTTTCTCCTAATTGGGAAATGTAAATGATCCGGATGGGAGCAGTGGAACTGGATGAGCAAAGGAAATTCAAAAGTTTTGTAAACCTAAAGAAATCCTTTTTTCGACTTTAGTTTTTATCTAATTTCAACGAACTAATTATAAATTTTTATTCTCGCAAAACCGTAATTCAAATTTTGCCGATGTTTCCATTTAGCGTTTCCTTTTTTTTATTAGAGAACTGAATTTTTAAGTTTTTTTTTGCTAAGTCTGCAACCGTTTATTCTTCGGATTTCACAAAATATACAGAAACATGCTGTTAAAAGTTTTATTTTTTGGAAATTTTGATATTGCAACAGCGAAAAACATATTTTTGATACATTGTGTAGAATTTTTCTTGCATCTAGCATATACACCCGTTATGACCAACAAATGTTTTGCAAACAATATTTTTAATCTAAAAAGTTTAATTTGTTCAAGAAAAAATACGTCTTTTAGAATTGTTTTCAAGCCTTATAAGCTAACATCTAATAAACGTTTTTTTCATATTTCATTTAATTGAGAAATGTGAATAATCAGGAGAGAGCCAGTCCGTTCCTCGCATTGCAAAACAAGATAATCAAACGAGGTAACAACCATGATCCTTTTTCGATTTTTGGTTTCCCTTAAATCGAAATTTTCCAAAAAATGTTGGCCACAATGGATTCCAATGTTTTCCACGAAGTGTCTACGACTTTCCGTTGTTTACAAAACTCACAAAGGCTAAGTTTTTTGCGGATTGACAGCGCTGTGCATGATACAAGAGTGCCTTTTCGTTTAATTTAACTATGTAAAAATATCTCTTTTTTTAAACATTGATTAAGTTAAACGTTTTTAGGAATAAATTGTTAATTCTTGGGTTACAGTGTGTTTCCAAAGAAAGGTCGGCGACTTTTGAGCAGCTTTGGTGTTTGATCCTATTTAACCACTGCCGATTTGAAACATTCAAGTGAATAGAAATGAAAAAACGCGAAAAAGCAGTGTAAAAGAGGAAAGCACAGACCATTAAGATATCGCGGCGGGACCTAACGTACCATCCTTTAAGGTTTTTGGTCAAAACCGGTGCCGTTTTTCGGAAACACACTATAGTGTACAAATGTATATTTTTCGTGTTTTTAGTTACAATCTAATCAAAAAACCGATAAAAGTTTATTGTTGTTGAAATCCTGTAATTTGTAGTATCATTTTGGTATACCAAGTAGAATTTTTGCCCTCATACCAGCTCAAATAATTTCTTTAATAACAAAAACAAAACATCTTAGATTTGATTTTTAAGACGTTTTGTTTCTAATTTATATAAAACTTTTCTTACTTCATTTTACTGTTCCTAAAATTTTTGGAAACCTGAGTATTCCTAAAATAAACAGTTCCAACCACAGGCAAAAACGTTAAAAACGCTAAACAAATTTTGCTACCTGAAGGGACCATCATAGTCCTTTTTCGAGTTGCATTTTTGTCTGCCAATTTTATAGAACTATTTTTTTTAAATTTCCCGCTTTCAAATTGTCCCGTTTAGCATCTGCTACCATGACAAAGATTTTTTTGATTTTAAAGAAAACTGCAGAACGAAAGCGTAATCTATACATTTCGTTGGATTTAATTATTAAAATGGCCAAATGGTACCACATTTTCCCAACTAACCTTGAATCCTCCCATGAAAAGCCTTGTCTGCATTTCAGAAATCGGCATAATTGATCCCGTGGGCTGAATCAGTCCAATCACAGCCAGAGTGTTCTAAAATATACATAATAAAAGCAGGATAATTAAAAATTAAACCCACATGAGGACTCAAAGAAGGAGGGTACATGTACTGATAGAGATCCACGTTGTTCTCCTTAACCGGAATCAAATTTCCATCTTCCAGAAGGGGGAAGCCGAAGGAGAAACCGGTTGCGAAGATGACCTTGAAAATTTCTTATTTACAAATAAAGTAGTTTATCATAAAAAACGCGACATATTCCAAAAACAATTCATCGCTTTTTAACATCTTCATCAAATCGGCGTTGGCCGAAAAAAATTCTTACTAACCAGTCGATACACTTAATCGAAAATTTTATTAGAAATTGAAAAATGGGAGTTTTATTTTTATAGTGTTCCGGAAGTCGACCATTCCCTTTCAAGTTTTTTTTTAAATATAATTTTTGCGCTCGTTTAAAACAAATACCCATGTTTCAGTCTATTGGCAAAATAATTAACCATGTTACCAAATACAATAGAGCGCTTACAGAGCTTGGCTGTACTAATGCATAGTTTTTCAAATATTACAAAGTGAAAGAAACATGTTTATTAAACATTTTCTGTCAAGAGCAATTATGATGCGTTGTTTTTTTCTGAAATTTTTAATTATATATCATGTCACTCGTCTTTAACAAAGTTTTTAGTGAAACGCCGTCTCTGTAAAAGTCGAGCAGATCAGTCAAATATCACAAAAAACACGAAAATTTTATTTAATTTTTTTTTGATTGGCACTACACAAAATCGACGTTGGCCGTAAAAGAAAGCTTACTGAAACACTTAAACAAATTTTTAATTTGGGTTAGATGAAAAATGGGAGTTTTATTTTTAAAATGTTTAATTTTGTTTTTTTAACTTACAAATTTTTATTTAATGGGCTCGTCAGTGGCGTTTTTCGAATTTCTTGCTAATGAAGACTTTGGAAGCATTTTGCGCATCAATTGAAATGATGAAATTTGCACACGGTTTTTCTTTTTCCAAACAGAAAATGCCCCAGACGGCCCCTTTTGGCGCCGTTTCTACAAAGAACTAACTGAAAAATTTGCCCTTGTTGGATTTTTTTTTGGGTTTTTTTCCTCTAAAACCGACAACCCCTTTTCAAACGCATTTTTGAAAACTTGAGCAAACTCCGATTTTTAACGGGTTAATAGAAAAATTGTGCGTTAATAATTGGATTGTTTAAAAACACTTGTTACCCGTTTCCGGTTTTGCAAAGTGTTTGGGAAAATACCCAAAACAAAACAAAATCGGCAATTTTTCAGTTCTTGTCCGAAAACTTTTTTACCCTTGAGTTTTCGGGTTTAGCTAATTAGGAATGTTGTTGGAATTAATTTTGCTACAAAATTTCGTTTACATAAAGATAATTCAGATTATTTTGACATCCGCGACCGGAAAACGCCGTACAATGGCCCAAAGAAATTCTTATTTGTATCATCGGGGGTCCTACAAAAGTGTTCAGAAAATCGGATTCCTGGACTTTTACAAAGACAGCGTCGAAATAATTTGAAAACATTCAAAAATACATTTGCAATAATACTTGGTATTTACGAAAAATGTTTTAATACACACGTTTCACTTTGTAATATTTGTAATCTATTCATAAGTACCTCCAACTCTGTGAAAACATCGCATAAGATTTTATAACATGGTTAATTTTTTTGCCAGTTTACTGAAACATTTGTTTCAAACGAGCAAAAAATTATCCTGAAAAATTTTCATTGTTGCTTTTATATTTGCAAATTCGACAATGAAAATTGAATTCTTAGTCGAGACAGGTTAGGGCACTTAAGGTAGGCGCTTAAGGTACTTAAAGTACTAAGGGCTTTAAGGAACTTACCGTATCGACATTTTCCACTACAGTTTGATCTTCGAAAATGACGCCGTTCTTGGTGAATGAGCCGATGTTGGGCTTGACCTAAAACTAAGAGTATGATTTTGACAGAAAAATTGGTGAAGAGGTATGATTTTGACAGAAAAATTGGAAAAGAAGCAGAATAAATGTAAATGTTTGTTTTCTTTTAAAAATAACTAACCACAACGGTTCCGGAGATGATTCTGTTCGGTAGCTCATCGTTGATTGTGACATGGGCGGCTAGGGCACGGTGGTTGGGGCGGAGACCGTAGCGACCGTGGTCGAACCTGAACGGGCGAAATTATTTTGGTTGCGCCTTTGTTCACAGCGAAATTATGGAACGAACGCATGAAAAGCACCTTACGAGGCAAAAATCGAAACATCTCTCGATTTTACACAACTTTTTGATAAAAGCAGTTTGAAAAAAAATTCACGACTGTAATAGCAGATCAAAATTTGGTTTTTCCTACAAAGTAAAATTTACTGTTTCTTTAAACCATGCTAGACGAAAATTGTGCATTTATTTGTCCACGATTCAATGTTTCATGATGTTCTAATTCGTATGTTTTATCGCTGCACGGTACTTGTTGGAAATCAACACCGTTATCTTATGAAGAATAAAATGCTGTGTTTTAGCCTGTTTTAAAAGATTGTTTGATTTATTTTAAAGATATTTTAAAAGATAAAAAAGAGCACCATAATCGGCCCTTATAGAAATTGCATGTTAACAACAAAATTCAAATTGTTATTTTTATTTTCATATATGTTTTCCCACTTTCGAAAGCCCTGCATACTGGTTGGTTCTTCGAAATTTGTTTCTTTTGATCTCAATTTTTGATCCTATTGCCAATTATTACGCCTGAGTCCGTTTTTTACACTTGCTAATCACAGAATCTAGTTTTCGGTAATTTGGGAAAAATTTGTTATGTTGCTGAATTGATTTTTCAACGATCAGTAAACAAAGTTAAGCGACCTAAACCCGAATGGTAGCGGTCACAGACGTATAGTTTTAAAAGTCACTTTAAGCAAATCATTTTCCTACCTCACATCCAGTTTCCTCTCCATGGCCCAGTTCTGAATCCACCACGGAACAATCTTCTTCAAACCGAACATCAACCTAAAGTTTATTGATTATTTTTCGTCTGCACACGCACACGCACACGCAC
This sequence comes from Oscheius myriophilus, assembly GCA_964057215.1. NCBI lineage: Eukaryota > Metazoa > Nematoda > Chromadorea > Rhabditida > Rhabditidae > Oscheius > Oscheius myriophilus. The sequence goes on from OZ059906.1 coordinate 13,153,695, forward strand.
ACGCACACGCACACGCACACGCACACGCACACGCACACGCACACGCACACGCACACGCACACGCACACGCACACGCACACGCACACGCACACGCACACGCACACGCACACGCACACGCACACGCACAAATGAGCTAACCTGGTCAAGTATGCCAAATCCGCGGGCTCTCCTCCATCCCAAACTCGGTTCATGACCCAGGAACCAGAACGAGTAGCCAAGTAGACCTGAAATTTAAATTATAAAATAACAATTATTTCAATTATAAAATGTTGCCTTTCAAACCAACCTTCTTGCTGATTTTACTCAGCTCCACTGCGATATCAGCTCCACTGTTGCCGATTCCGATCACAACGACAGTTTGGTCTTCGAAACCCTGAAAAAGCATTTGAATTGTGAGGTTTTGTTTTAAAACTCACCCTGTGGTCTTTGTAGTCGTGGCTGTGCATAATTTTTCCCTGGAAATCGTCTTGGTTGGGGAAAGGCTGGGGCCAATAGGGTTCAGTGTGGTGTCCTGTGCAGACCATAACTCCGTCAAAGACTTCATCAGCAGAGTTGTTTGTCCTGAAGTTTCTTTTTGCATTTATTGTTTTATGCATATTTCACATCAATTATATAAGTTAGAATTTTTAAATGTATTGCTTTTTTGTGTCTTTGTGCCTCGCGCTAATGTTTTATTTGTGTGATTTAGGTTTTGCGCAATTTGATGGGGCATTAAAAGATGACGACTTTATCATGAAGAGTTTTTATTTTAAAAAAGTGCTGTGAAGGATTGTAAAAAAAACGGTGTAACATCTTTTGAAAAACAAATGCTTTGGGCAAAAACTACTTTTAGTTTTAAAATGCACCAAACGGAGGTATTGTTGATTCCCGAAATCATAACATTTGCTAACTAAATAAAACATTTTCTTCAATTTAAATGGGGCGAACGCTCGCTGTCCGCCCAAGTTGCAAATAAAAGTTATACAGCTAAGAAAATTTTTAGAGATTGAAGAAGTCAGCGTTGTGTTTCTATATTATTTTATGAGAATTCTCATCTTTTCCTTTTGAGCATTCATTAAATGCTTGAATCTACTCAAAACAAAAATATGCATGTCCTTTAGGGAAACCTATTTATTTAAGTGTTTCATGTTAACGTAAAGAAAGTATTTTTCAAAGAACCCTTGATAAAACCAGGAGTTGCGTTCCTTTTAACCGAAACTTAGTTAAAAAACTACAATTGTCCTTTTAACAAGTATTTTTTTCCCATTTTTTCATTTTGAAAAAAACCATTTTTTTTGGCGATTTTTTGCCTTGAGCTAATGTTTCCTTTTTGTTGTTAGTTTTTAGGTACTTTGGCGAAACATTACACTACGAAAACAAGCAAAATAATAATGACCAATAAGGTTTTCACGGATGTTGGCTAATTTTTGTTTCAAATAGAATTAGCATCCGTGAAAAACATATTCATTTCTCTGGTGTGATTAATTTTTTATAAATGGAAACACCATACGCCATTTCTTTTTTAAAATTTAACAATACCAGAGAGCGCTATAAGTTCCTACTGCTTCAGAGGCTCTCGCGATTTTCGGCTGAGTCTTGTAAGCAACGAACGGTTGGAAAATGAGAAAACGTAGGACGAAAGGGTTTGGGAAATTCCAGCTTGATTTTAAAAAGGACAAACATCTCATCGGAAGACTTTCCGGAGCATTCACATAAGAGGACTAAATAAAACATTGAACCTTGTTTAAATTTAGCAGACGCCTAAAGTTCGGTGGCTGTGCAAATTGCAACTAAAATATTTTAAAAAAAATTCGGAGATTAGAGAAAAAGTTTATAGTATATTTCAAACAACTTTGGAAAATGGCATAAAATAACAAAATTAAAATTTACAAGGCAGTGTAGGTCTTCTTAGAAGTAAATTTATTTCAGTGTTTCATATTCAAGTAAAGGATGCATTTTACGAAAAGCCTTCAATAAATCCGAGTGTTATTTTTGATACGAAAATCTTTGATAAGAGAACCACGATGGTTCCATTAGCCAAATTTTTAAGTCACCATTTTTTCCAGTAAAATGAAATATTCTCCAAAACAGAACATTGTTCAGTTTGTAAAAAAAAATACCTTTCGGATGTTTTTATGTCTTGAGCTAATGTTTCATTGCGTGTTTGAGGTTTTATGTACTACTGCGGGAGATTACTCACGGAAGCCTGGACTCTTCACATTTGCTAAAAATATACCATTTGTTTTAATTTTGTAGGGACAAATGCTCGCTGTCCGTCCAAAATTCAACAAAACTGTTTTGCAAAAATTGCAATAAGAAAATTGGAATTTAAAAAAGTTTATAGACAGCGTAGCTCCTCCAAATTATTTTATGTGATTAGTACATGTTTTTGCCAAAGCCTTATGTTCCCGTTTGTTTTAAAAACCTTTGAATTTTCAAAAAATACCCGAATTTCAATTTTAAAAAATTTGAAACAAAACCCTACAGTTCCTTTTAAGAAAACCAATTTCAATGTTGCATGCTCAAGTAAAACATGTTTTTTTACGAACAACCATCAATGGACAAAAAGGTGTCGCTCTTCTTACGAAACACTTCGTTAAAAGAACCACGATTATCCTACTTTAAATTTCGTGTAAAATTTTTACCAGCAAAATTTAAATTTGTCAAATTGAATTAAAAACAAAGTTGTTCCGTTTGAACAAAAAACATTTTCGGCGGGTTTTCTGTCTTGCACCAATGTGTCAATTGTGTGGTTAAGGTTTTACGAAAATTGGCCGGACATTACGGGGTAGATTACTAGCAAAACGTTTCTTTTCAAGGAAGGAGTATTGGTCTCACAAATATTCAACTTTGCTAATTATACAAAACAGCAAAACAATGTTTGCTCGTTTTTAATTATTGCTACTTTAAACAACTTTTTGATGACCTTTTTTCTGAGGTGAAAGTAAAAAAATGAAACTAAAAGCATTAATTATGATTTTAATTTTTAAAGCAGCGGATTTAAAGCAAACCCCTCCAGATCCTTTCAACCAACACAATTTTCGCTTGAGTGTTGCATCCTCAGGGAAAGAGAATATTCTCCGAAGAGCACACAATGGACACAAGACCTCTCCTTTTGTCAAACAACTTCGTCCAAAAGACCACAATGGTCCTCTTTGGTATAGTTTTCGTCAATTTTTTTTCTATGAAAATGAACTTTGTTCAAATTTTCCTCTTAACCTTCAAAACCAACTCACAATTCGTCGAGCCACTCAACGACCCATTGTCCGGTTTCCGAGTACTTTTCGTGCCTTCTGATCGATAGAACCTTGTGCTGGAAGCGAATGTACTTCTCCAGATCGAAGCTAAAGTTCAAATTTTGAAATTTTCTGTGTTTGAAGTCCTACTGTTTTGCGTAGGAGCGGAAGTACTTCAGAAGTTCGCTGTTGTGCATGAAATTGGGGGCGTCGGCTGGGGGAGGGAAGTCACTGAAAATGTTATTTTGAATTTAAGGCCCTAATTTTGGGTATTTTAAGTACCTGTAGGCGGTCATTTCCTTAGAAGTGTTGATCACGGTGGTTTTCATGACGGTTCCTTCATCTGGAAAATTAAGGTTAATGGCACCATCAGGGTACTTGTCAAACCAATTCTAATGAAATATTCAATTGTTTTATTAAGTTTAAAACCATATCATTCCATTTGCTTCAAAAACATAAACCAAAAATCAAATCAACCAACGCGAGTGCCCTTTTTTGGCAGTAATTTCAGATTTGAGCCTAAACATTTTCGCGCACATACCGTTGTTTTCTACTATGCAAAACCTTAATCACACATATGAAACATTGGCTTATTTAAAAATAAATTTTTTTACGCTACTTTTAATTCAGAAAATTTCAACAAAATTTTATCTTTTTTTTTAAACTTCTGGGCACGAAAATTAGCGAAGACGTTATCTGCAAAAACCACAAATTCCACTACATTTTTCCAAAAGGGTACGTTGTTTTGAGGGCATTAACGAATGCACTTTTTTTGGACGGCTCAGCATTATATCGATTTCTTAAAAATGCTCGCTGTTTTGAAACTCAAAGGAAAAATATAAATTAATCATGCTTTTTTGTTGCGTTCTTCACTGTTTCATCTATCTATTTCATAAGAACCGCTCCATATAAAAACCACGGCGTGATACGCTTTTTATTACCAATTCTGGAACCAGTATCAAATCAGTGATGCTTTTGGGGAAATGTAAAACCGTCTGCATCTCGGCTCGTTTTTGCTTTTCGTTACTCGCGAATGTTAGCAATTAGTTTTAGGCACCTTTTTTTATTTCAAAATACTTGCAAAAAACCCATTAAAATTAGATTGTTGACTTTATCTGGCTTTTACGTTTTTGCGTTTAAAGGGGCAGTAAGGAGGGTTTTCCATTTAATTTTCAATCGGATACGGTCGGAAATTATGCGAATCAACTATGCTAAATTGTCTCCTCATTTGCAGAGTTCTCTCATCCAATTAGAATGAATGTTGGCTCATTATCATACCTTGTAAAAGACGGACACGCAGGGCGTACTGGCCATCCGCACAATCTGCGGATGGTCGGCCGTTTTTGGCGACTTTGTAGCGTATTTTCTCGAAAACGGTAAATTTGCGACCCATAGTCACATGGATTTTCCTGATCAGCGAATTTCTCTCTCTTAATTTGTTGTGAAACCCGCCTGACTGTCCCTTTATGTCATTATAGTTTCTATTGGTTTATAGAGGTGTGTTCGCTCATGATACTCGTACTATGTCGGTAAGGTGCCTAGGCCCGTACAGTAGCCTTGAAATTAACTTTTTGAGCACATAGGCCAACTCAGAATGAGAAAAACCAAAATATCAAATTTACGAAGTTTGGAGAGTCTCCGTTAATTATTCAAGAAAGGTGATGAACATTCGACCTGTGTTCAGCACCTTTCTTGTATAATTAACGGAAACTCTCCAAACTGGCTATAATAGGATTTTTCTGAACATATATGATGTTTCTTTTAGCATTGAAATTCACCTGAAAACAGCATTGTTCCACGAAAAATCTAAAGTAAAGCCAGAATTCAAAGTTTGCTTAGATGCTTTACTGTTGCTATCAATTAAATGGCCATGCTAGGTTATTTGATTTATCCCACAAAGCCATTCTTGTTTCGAACATTTTCTCGAATTTAAAGAAAAAACGGATGATGGTTCACACAAATCCTTTATATCGCCGTAAAAACCTTAAAGTTACATTTGGTTAAACTTTGATTTTTATACGTACGGTATGTTTCTGAGAATTTTAAGGTTAATGTAATGTTTTGCTTTCGCAATCAGAAAGTACCTGTGCTTGGCTAAATGGTTTTTCCATGAGGGTTGTCTATTTTCGAACATTATTCAAAATTACTTTAAAACAGCTGAATTTTTGCATAAAACTTTTGAGTCAGTATTGATATTTTATTACAGTTTATTTTATTACATGAACCGAAAATTCTTTAAATAAAAAAAAATCGAAAAATATAACCATATGATTAGAGAAGTTGGGTAGCGGACAAGAACAAAAATCAATTATCGATGACATCATTAATTAGTGATTTTTTTCAATAGATTTTCGGGATAAAATTTCAATAATTGATTTGTGTGCCGTTAGGTTTCAGGGTGTTTTTGAGTAGAACAGAAAATCAATATATGACTGAAAAATCATTTATTGTTTTTTGTCGAAAAATTGATGAAAAAATCAATACTTAATGACGTCGTCGATATCGGTCCATTTTCTATTCCGCTACCCAACTTCTCTGTGATTCATTTGATGTTTAGAGGTTTTATATGAATTTGCACATCTAAATAATTTTTTATTCAAAATTCAAAAACAACATTGCAGTGCTCATATTAGCACTCCGCAAAATTCGAAACAATCATTTGAATGTTGAAACATAAGCCTAAATGTTTTTCTAGATCCCCCCCCCCAACGATTCCCGTGAACCCGGAACCCCATCTCACTGTCGCTGATCAGTGATATTCTCCCCCGTATCAAATCGCCCCCTGGTTCAATGTTTTGTCTGTCAAAATCCCGGCGTTCGCCCGGTTGCCGCTACGTGACCGCGTAAAGGGAAAGCACTTGACAACGGCGGTTAAACGACCGGCTCCCGCAGCGCGAAAAGCCGTGTGAAATGGCGGTTCCGAATCGCAATGGGCTGGTTTTCCCACAATGGCATACTCCGAATAGAGGTTTTATGGGATTCTTCTTCTTCGGAGAGCGTGGATTAGGAAAACACGCGAAACGGGTTAAAGATCTAAAGAACAACGGTTTGCCAGCGTAAACGCAGTGCAGAATAATACCTTTGTGAATTTCTACAAGTCCCCATTTCTCAGACGAAATGTTACATCTCAACGCCAAAAACTTGAAATTTCATTGTTTGTTGAAAACAATTGCTAACGTGACAAAGTTGTTTGATCTACCAAGTAGATTATTACATTTGGCGGGTTTTGTTTAACATTTCAGCCGCGTCGCCTATTTGGTACGAGTTCCACTATCAAAACCCAGAGCGAAAGAGGCATTGACAATTTTGCGGCGCGCGGGTAAACGCAGTGCAAAATAGTGAAACTGATTGTTTTGAAAGTATATTAGGTTAAACTGAAATTTGGCTAAATGCCGATTTAGTACGGATGCCAGATCCCAGGAAGTAGTAGCGAAGTTAAAAGAGTTCAAACGAACTTTGATGAAAAACTAAAAATCATTTCTCGAGACGCGTGGTCGAACAAAGAATACCGGCATTCCAAATAAATAAAATTCGATAGTTTGTTGAAACATTATAATCAGCATGGAAGATCAAATTTTAATTGCGGTTTACAAAATTGAATAAAAGAAAAATTCAATTCAACATACCAGGGCAAGGGTTCGGCTTGAAGCGCCACAGTCCTCCGATGTCCTTCGATTTTTCGAAGCACACAACCTAAAATTTACATTTTGTTAGTTCTCATTCTCTTTTCATATTCATAAGTTCTTTTTACGTCAAATTTTTCAATATTGTTGAAACACTCACATCACAATTGTCTTCAATTGCGCTTTTGATTGCAGGAAGACCACTGGCTCCGGCGCCGATAACGGCAATGCGCCTCTTACGCTCCGATTTCTCTGCCATCTGGAAATGAAAAACTACTATTTTATACATAGGATTCAAGAAGATAAACAAAAATCAATCAAGAAAGTTAAGAATAACTGTATCAAGTTAGTATATCAATTTTTTTTAAAAAAATCTTACCGCATTGGTTATTGGAAAACACATTTTCAAGAGCTTTTCATGTTTCATCACACGTTTCAAGCAACAAGAAAGAGAAACTTAGATGAAACGTTTTGATTTGAGATGCTTAAATGTATTAAAAACAGAATTGTATATAAACGAAATATAAAACAAAAAACGTTTCTTAAGGCAATTTTTTTGTTGATTTTTTTAATTTCAAAAATTATCAAGAACGGAATACGGCCGCGCGCACAACCATAATCCAATGTTTTGTTAAAACACTAAAATGAACATTGAAAGCATACGTCATATCTTGATTGTTTTTAAACTAAAAAAATGGAAAATCAAGATTTGGGACGTATATTTATCATCCCAAAGCTAAAAATAGATGGCGTGTGTCCGCCAACTGAACTTTGCTTCCGATCACGCCTTTTCTTTGAAAACAATTTTCATGTATCATTTTGGAAAAAAGCCGTTTAAAAAATAGTTATGAAAACTGAGTTAATAAAATTGTGGGACGTTTATTATATGTTCGTTTATTATATGTGTGCCCTTCTATTGATTTTGCAGTAATAAAATATTATGTGCACGGACTTCAATGAGAACATTGAGGAAAAGAATTTTATGATATGACACAGAAACATTCGTAAAAAGTAACATACATTTGTCATTTGTTTGCTTTTTATTTTCGCGCTTTTTGGTATTAATATTTTTTGTACACTTCATCGAAACTCCAATGAGATAATAACTCAAACGCCAAATGAATTTCTTCATGCAAATGTGGAAACAGTTGCTTGACTTACAAAATTGGGGTTTATTTCGATAATAATCATAGGTAAAAACTTTGCGGAAATTTGTAATTCAGGCAAATTTTTCAAAAGTAAGTTTAAGCATTTAATTTTAAAAAAATAAGTTGGGTATTTCAAGTATGAAAATGTGGCGTAATAATATCTTCATTAATTGTTATTACAAACGAAATTCATTATCCAATGCAAAAACCTTTGCATGAATTAGATTTCACGTTCAAACTCCAAGGCAAAACTAGACATCAGAATTTTTTTAGTCAACAAAGAATTCTATTGTATACAAATACAAAAAACAATTTACATATTGCCTACAAAGGAATTATATTAAAATTTCCTCGTTTTCTTCGCTGACGATTAAAGCCGTAAACTATATTCTTCAATTTGTTACAACCTAAACATTCGACTTAGCTTGTAACGCGCCATTAAAGTAGGACGCCTGTTCTTTTTAAGGTTTCATGGAACTTGAATTTGTCTGTGCCCACAATCTCAATTAAACAGTTACTAGCATCAGCGTCTTAGCTCGCTCCCATCGAATTGGAAACCTAAAGAAAAAACTTAAGAATTTTATAAAACATTCATATTTATTTCAAAATACTTGCTGATTCACAAACCGAGCTCAGTGTGTTTGTCCATGAATTTTGTCATAGCTAATTAATAAAAAAACCAAAAATCAATCTAAAGTTTTATTATTGTCACGTCTTAGGAAAACTAGTTTATGCTTTGCATTTTGAAATTTTTAGCTCATTAAAGTATGTGCAAAACATCTGCTGCTAAGGAAGTATTTTACACACAACGGGAATTTTCGACCAAATGGATCACCGAAGTCGTCTACAGTTCCCCGATCGTCCCAGGACCATGAGAAGAAGCTGCTTCCCCCAAGGAGAGCTGTACCAGCAACTTGGTCAGGAGGCATTTGGAGCCGAATCAAAGGAGTATGGGAACAACCAAGTCAACTTCGTGGAATTGAAGTCGACAACTGTGATTCATTCTGGCGGTTCAGGGAAGATCCCTAGAGAATAAACCGGGTGTATGTATGTATGTATGTATGGGAATTTTCACACCCGCGCTTGCTCATGTTTTCTGGGAAAAATTGGTTTTCAAAACAGGAAACATTATTAATGATTTTGCGGCTCTAGCCTTATCAAATTGGTAACTTGAGACAAAGATTAAAATTTTTTGAAACATTCATTATTTTGTTTTATTTTTTGTCAAATTTAAGCCAAAATTTTACAGTTTGCGACTTGATTTTGTAACCATTTCCTTTGGCCCCTTTTGACGAGTTTGGCCATTAAAAGTTCGACTTTAATAGTTCCTGATAAAAAACAACGGAATAAAACGTTAATGCATCGAAATTTTTGAGAGCTAAAATTTTGGGTGAAATTCGTGCTGACTGGCGTTTGAGTTTGCCCTCGTATTTATCTGGTCAAAATTCAAAAACATTTTCCACCGATTATAACCGCTCTACACGTTCCGAAACATCCGTTTATAATTCATCAAAGGAAAGGTAACATTTTGAAACATTCGTGTTTCTCCAAATGGTCTAGCGATAAAAGGGTTCTTTTATCAGATTTTTTCGAAAATCTCTTTTTGAACTAAATCTGGTTATGTGAAAAGAAAATATTGGTTTACAAGATGCCAGATAGGAGTTTTATTCTACCAAAAGCTGAGTAAAATTGGAGAATCATTTTTATGAAAGTCCGTATAATCGCAGTTTTTAAAAATGTCAAAGTAAAAGAGGCAATTTGATACATTAACCGAACAAAACGCTAAATCTTTCGTTAAACTTCTTTTAAAAAGACTTAGCGATACCAACAAATAAAATGTAAAGCTTCGTAGCTCTTACATCTTAGATTAAAATTGTAGGGCTTAGTTAATTGGGAAAAATGCGTTGCACAAGAATTACGCCCTGTGGCTGTGGATGATGAAACTACAAACTGAAAGTAACAATTCGCACCATTCATACTGTAGCGGAACAAGTGATTGACTTTCGGCCACAAAAAGCGATATATGTACACAAACGTACATATTGGCGAAATTTAATAGGTTGACTTGAACACTAGTAATTTTGTAAAAGTCAATTTTTGGAGCAGAAGTTGTATGCTAGAAACATCGGTTTTCGAATCATCAAAGTAAAAGCAAACATTTTGAAACATTCATGCTTCATTAATTTGTTTGGGCGCAAACTGACTTTTTCATCTGTTATTTTTTCTTTCGAAAATCAGCTATTTGGATTTTCAATGATAAGGTAGATAAAATATAGTAACTTGTTTTTTGGCAAACTATAATGGGTTAGAAAGATTTCAGACAGACGCTTGAATTTGCCTTTCTCTTAGTTAACGCCAGTTCAACGACAATTGTTAAAACTTCACGTAACGTACATAGCCTGTAACAGTCATAGGTTGACCGAAAAATCATTGACAGTCATAATTGGAAAGAAATAATGTAAAATTTTAAACACTAGTACCAGAGGCAAAATGTTGTGATTTAAAACGGAAAACTGAAAGAAACTTTTTGAAACATTCCTACGGCGACGTTAAAAAACGTTCATGCATTCGAAATATTTTTCGTATTTAGCATCATTCTAAGTATTTTCACTGGACAATATGAGACGTACAGAAACTCCGAAACATCGGTTTCTGACTTTGAAAAGTGAGGAAACTTTTTGAAACATTCGCGTCACTTCAATTTGTTTACAGACAAATGGCTAGTTTGTAATCGGACTATTGAATAATTTGGTTTATTTAAACAAAAAACTTGTTATTGGTTTTTGGAATATAAATAAGGCGTTTTTTTAACATTTCAGACATGCGCTTGAATCCGCTTTTCTCTCAACGAACGAACGTGGAACTACAATATAAAATGGAGCTTTGATACAAATCGGCATGCCTCTTTTTTCGCTACTCGTTCAACTTAGAGTATCATTTTCAAAGCGTTTCTCAATTGATTCGCAGCAGAACACACATTTTTGAAAATTGTAAAGAGAAAGATACATTCTAAAACATTCATAAATGAGGAAAAAGCGATAAGTAGGAAAAATCGTTATGCAATTGAAATCGGTAAAGTGGTGTAATGTTGCAACTTGAAACTACAAAGAGAAACAAACATATTGAAACATTGATACAGTAACGGAACAAAACGTTAAAGCATCGGTTGACCTTCGGCCGAGGAATAAGCGATATAAGCACATAAACTGGTTGCCCAGCGAACAGTGGACTGAATCAGGCGCTGAAAAACATTCCGCCGAGAGTTGCGGTTGGCGGCCACCCGGCTGACCGAAGAGGCGCGGCATCGGAAAGGAAGCGAAAACTGGCTTCGGATGGGAAAAATTGCGATCGAATTGGTCGCGGCTGGGATTTGCGAATTGCGGAACACACGTACTTTTATACCGTTTGCAGAGAGGCCTTCCTGCACTTTATGACCCGCTTCTCAAACTGCAGCGGAGGTGATCTTTCGATAAACGGTTTGGGAAAATCGCACGTTTGCCGAAACAATTTTTAAGGAAAAATGATTGAAATTGCACGATACTGTCTGTAGCGAGAGATTATTCAGTGAAAGACTTCGTTTTTCTTTAGAATTCTTAGTTTTAACACAAAAAACGTGTTTTATTCGCATTTATTCGGAAAATCGAAAATCGATTTTTGCGTCGGAGTACTGTAATAGACACGTCGGGTACTGTAACTACCGTCAATATTGAGAAAGTCTTCAAAGTATGGAATCGATAGCAAATTTGGGTCTGACAAAGATTGTAATTAGCATAAAAATCGATTTCTCGGGCAGAAAAAGAGTTATGGCGTTTGAAAGTAACCATTTTTGAGTTTAGCAAATTCTTCTTCATAAAAAATATTTTTAAAGAATTAGTGTGAGTGGTATAAAAAACGCAAAGAAACACATCAGAAATTGCTTCGGATTCCAACCGAAGCTCAGTGTTTTATTCAAAACGGAAACAATGCAATTGTCTAGCGACAGCAATGAAACGAACGTCGAAATAAAAATTAATTATGAATTAGTTTCGGATTTTTGGCAACGTTCCAATCTTTCAGTGTTGCAAGTCGTTTACGTTATATGAAGATTTTGCGTTTTCACACCGAACAATGTAATCTTGGCATGGACTAAATAAACAGAAGAAAATTGTTCCGTTTTAAAAAAAAAACTATATTTGTTTGTATATAATATTTGTTTTGCTACCGTATTGTAATGTTAAAGACGCGGGACTACGACAAAACGTCAATCTGAAGTTTTCACATTCTTATTATTTTGCTAAAACTTTTGGGTGTGCAGAAAAAACAAATGATTAATGTTTTAAACAACAAAAATACACCAAAATCAACAAAAAAAAAATTGGGATACATTTTTCGGCAGGAGTAGTTTAATTGGTGAAATACTTTATAAAAAAAATTTTCTTCTAAAAATTTAGTCCTCCTTTGTCTACAAAAGCATGGGCAACATACATTTCCATTGCAATTGAAAAAGTTTCGAGGTTTTTTTTATTCACTTGTCGTTTTCAATTGCTCAGTATGCAAATATTTATTAAAAGCCACCAATCCATCGGTTATCTCAATTGTTTGCCGAAATACAGACAAAATTCTGGTTTACCAATTTTAAAGAAACAAATTTTATTTTTAACCAATTATTTCTGCCAATTTTTTTAAACCAATTTTCGCTCAACTAATTTTGGGTAACGTTAAAAAAAGTATAGACTCTAGCTCAACTCAATAAAACTGATTTCCTCAACAAAAAAACTGAAGCTGAAGGCAGCAACACATAAAAAACAACATTGGAGGGTAGGTAAACATTCGTATCGATTCGTTTCGGATTTCTGCAACGTTCCAATGTTTTAGTGTTGCAGGTTAAACAGTGAGTTGTATTTCTTCTAGTAATTGCCCAAGTGGCCAGGGTAAAAAATAGTGTTTTGCTCACTTTTTTGTTTTACTGAAGAAAATAGCGTCCGCGGAACATTAATATAAAAGTTTCTCATTCTAATCATTTTGCTGAAACTTTTGATTGCGCTATCCAAAATTTTGTAACACACCGGTTAAAATTAAAAAAGTGATGTTTTTTTCAGTTTCCAAGAGATGTTTTTCATAATTATTCTATGTTCTATATTCTATTTTTTTATTTGTTCTATGAAAAAAAAGTTCGAAATCGCTATTAGTTGTCAAAAATTTTGAGGGGGCTACCCGGAAATTCGCCGGTTCGATGATGAGAATTTGATCGAGACTACATTTGCGGGCTACTCGTAATTCGATAAAGTCGTTACGCTGGTGAGTCCAAATGTTCCATCATTTTTCTTCGGAAGTTGAAACATTTCTTGAAAAAAGTTTGACAAAGATAAGATTTTTCATCTTACTAAAATTTTTACTATTATTCGTCCGGAAACAGAAAACATACAATTCGATGTCATTTTAAAAATAAAATCCCATTTTTCTTTTTTTTTTTTATCAATGCACTGGTCTGTTTCAGAAAAGTGCTTAGTAAGCTAGTACTCATCAAGAACGATTGTTCTGACGGTGTATCTAAAAAAGAGAAAAAAGGATTTTCAATTTGCCCACCGTAACCAAAGAGCTCTACTGTAATTTATGCAAAAACTTTGTTTTCAAATTTTATTTTTAATAAATGGTAAAAAAACCTTTATAAAGAAAAAAAAATTTTATGAAGAAAAAGAATGATTGCAAAAATATATAAAGAGAAAAAAAACCAACTCAATACCAGAGAGCAACCATGGCAACGGGCCGGCCCGGCTTGCTCCCAAATTATTCACTGCCCTGCGCGGCCTAGTCCCGACAAAATTTTTTTTTGTTTTATTTCAATGTAAAAATGTTCTTTCTGGCAGAGACCAACTAATGTCCGAAATAAACAAGTCTTGCCTTGATTTAAAACACTGGGTTGAAAAAGGTTTTTGAATCAAATTTTGTCCAAGTTGACAAAAAAAGTAATAGTGAACGTTCATCTCTATAAAGACTGTAATGGAAAGTATAACAAATCCAAAAGAAAAAAAACAAGAGAATTTTCAAAGTCAGTTCCATCCGACTGTTTCGAAATTATCTTATTACTGAGCGAAAGAGATGTGTGTGCTCCTCCGGCTCCAACATGCCTGTTTAATCGCCAAATTTATTTTTTTATATGTTAATATTTCTTAATTGGCTGCAATTTTTAAAATGAAAATTTTTAATGCTTCGGCGCAAAGATAATTAGCATAATGACTTTGCACAATTTTTGTTCGTTTAGGGGAATTTTCGGCTGCTCCAAAAGTTGTCCTTTTCAAGGTTTGCATGTTCAGACTGTCATTTTTCGTTTGCAACGGGCCGTTTTAACAATTTCTTCCATCTCATTGCCATTCCGATGTCATGTGAAGAGAAAAATAAAACAAAAGCACGTCTGGTCGACCTACATTTGTTGCGAATCTGTGGTTAATACCGTACTCTGAAAGTGAGAAAAAGGTTCTGTATATAAAACGGGGTGCTGCAACATTTTCAGTGAAAGAGAAACGGAGCGCTGTTCCTTGTATCAAATTAAAACGTGATCTTGTGATCAGCGGAACAAGTGCAGAGGCGAGAAACAGTCCGGATGGCCGACGAGATCATAAAACGAGCAATTTAGAAGTGTTTGCGGGAGAAATCGGTGATGGGATTGGGTAAACGTAGGGACCGCAAGCCGAAATTTTACTATTGGAATTTCAAGATTTTTTTCAGCCACGGTTGTAGTCCTAAGTCGTAGCAGCAAATTTTTTTTGAATTTTCGTTAACTTTGAAAGGAGAAATAACAATTTTAGTGCGGCTTTTGCGGCTGCCGTTTTCAATTGAAACGTTCGAGGGGCGGGGCCAGATCGCAGTCTGCCGCAGGCTTTCCGCCTGGCGTTAAACAGCGGGCACGACATGTTGGCAACAAGCATGGCAACGGGCCGGCCCGCTCCAAAATTTTTCACGGCCCGACCTGGCCCGGCCCGGCCCGACTCAACCGAAAATTTATGCCTTTTTTCAATGTAAAAATCAAAGAAAACAAAAAAAAATTTTCGGGCCGGCCCGGCCCGCTTCAAAATTTTTCTCGGCCCGGCCCGGGCCGGCCCCAAATTTTGCCATGCTTGGTTGGCAAATGAGTGATATACCGCCTTAAGATGTTATGGCGATATTTATTTGTTTTAACATAATAATTATGTTCTAATATGCACAAATAATGAGTAAAATCCTCCCATAATTCTTTTTAAACGTCGTAATCGGAATTCAGGAAATAGCGTTTTGAAAATTTTGCTTTCCCGCGTTAGCAGCGGAGCACGGATTTCGCCGCTGGCTTTGTAAAATTACTTATTTAAACTAGAATTGCGAAAAACCGCCAACGTGAATTTTCGATTTCTGTACTTCATTCAAACCGCAAATATCAAATTAATAAGAATCGAAAAGCAGAAGTCGCGGTCCGGGTGTATAAACGTCGAAATCGGCCAAAAGGGGAAATGACAAAAAGTGAACCTTGTTCAAAAATCAATTTTCGTTGGTTTTTGTCGATTTTGGTGTTTTTACGTGTTTAATAAGTGTAAAACAAAATAAATGCTCAAATTGGATGGAATTCCATGCCAATTGAGTCAGTACCGCGGCTTTATTTCAAACAATGTTGAATAAAAAAAATCCGCCAACATGGATTTTTTATTTTTATTTTTCATTTTAAGCGTTGATTTGATTTACATCGGAAAAATAAAAGAAAACTCGCGGTCTAAAAATTTAAACCTGTTTTTTATCAAAAAATCGGTTTCAATTGCATTTTTCAGAGGTTAGACCTTTAAATTCGCAAAAACCACTTGCACCAGCGTGCTGCGCGTACGTTTTTACGCAATAGTCAATAGTTACAAATCCAGTTTTCATAAAATTGTGCGCGCGCGCCTAAAAAACCAAAATTTCTTATGGATTCGGGCTACCCGCGCCGACCCCACCTTTGCGGCGCCTAGGTAAACGGCAATTCTTTTGAAACGCACACGCACACACGCACACACGCACACACGCACACACGCACACACGCACACACGCACACACGCACACACGCACACACGCACACACGCACACACGCATATACGCACACACACGCACACATGCACTGAATTAATAGTTTCACAACATTTTTTCCTTTTCATAGGACTTTGGTGAAACATGACAATCGTGTTAAATTGCAATTTGGTAAACTTGAAAATAAAATGGTTATCGTTCGTTAAATATGGAAATAAAGCACAAAAAATTGAAAAAAAATTCTTTTTTATAATAATTTTTTTAAAAAATCATTGAAAGCAAAAACAGGGACAAATTGTTGCTAAAATTTTTTAATATCTATTTTTGGAAACGTTTTTTTTTAAAATTATTTTTTCTTGAATTGGAACTGGTGTATGTTTCATTAGCAAGTGAAAGAATTTGAAATCTTGATTTGATCTTGAGTCGAGTTAAAAATAAATTGAGACATTCTTATAATTTCAATGAAAAACGCATTAATTTGTTTGTTGATTTATAAACGCACATATCCACACAAAAAAAAAGAAACGAAACAAAAAAGTTGATTGTATGTTTCATTAAAAAGCAAATGAGAAACCGGCTTTTAGCGATTGCGCTCATATATTGATGGGTCGTTAGTCAATATGATCAATATCCGATGAGTTTGAGCCTCTGTTCTTTAATGCATGTTTGACGAATATCGGCAGCAAATTCCTATCAGCTGTTTCTCAAAACACCTGGTTCGGGCAGACCAAATGATATTTTTGAAACAAAAGTTATTTTTGAAGATATTTAGTGCAACAGGAAGAAAACCTCAGTTTACAATTTTCAGGTGTTTAGCTACCATTGTGAAACATGAAAATTGTGTTAAATTTGAATTTTCAAAAACGAAAAAAAAATATTTACCCTTTCACTAAAATTCACTAAAATTGTCCTGTTTCAAAAAATGAAATTCTAAAAAAAATTATTTAAAAATATGTTCCTAATAATTGCTTAAAAAAGTTAAAGAATATTAGAAAATGCCATGGGGCAACAGTAAGTAAGTAAAAAGTAAAGTAAAGTAAAGTTTCCCCCGTATCAAGGTTTGTAGTACCTGCGGGAACCACCGACTAAGCCCGGTGGCGGGGTTGAGGCTCTCTTCCTGGCGTTCTCCAGGCAGTAAAAAGAAGAAAAAAAAATAATTCTTCTCAGAATTATACTTCTGATCACTTGAAATATTTAAAGTCGTGGCGGCCTTTCACAAAAAATCCCAATTTTAAATTTCTCCAAGGTTGCCTAAGAATTTTTTTTAAAGAAATATTTAAAAAAGCCATGGCAGAGAGAAAAAGCCGTCACAAATTGTTGCAGAATTTTTAAATCTTTCTTAGATATCTCTAATTGAATGTTTCGCCACAATTTCTTAGTAAATGTGTAAATGCTGCTTCACTGTTGTCGGCACAAAGTCAACTGAAAAAGAAAATTTAAAATGTTTTTTTTTATAAATACACAGACTAATTCAAAGTTATTTCCGGTTAAGTGACTTTTATGTGTTCTCAGCAGTCGTATACTAAAATTTTTTTTAGTAAAAATACTAATTGAATGTTTCGCCATACCTTTTTGGTAACTATGACAGTGCCGCTACAGTCAATGAAAAATTTTTATCTTAAACGAAAATATGCAAAAAAAAATTGCTGAAAAAAAACGCGTTGAATGGTTTTTTGTTGTTTGAATGATAAACAGACATAATAAAAAAAATAGTCTGTTGTTGTTTTTTTTTTTAACTTTTTTTTCATGAAAAGTTGAATGTATTTGAGAAAATTGTGTTCTCCAAATTGACTCAAGAAATTACTACCAATTGATAAAGAAATTGAATTTTTTGAAAAATTAAAATGTTAACGTGAAAATGTGGGTTTCAACGACCATCCTTGAAATTTTGAAGAAAACTTTTTTTTAAAACGAAACCGCTTAATTTATTTTTTTCATGGGCTTAAAAATAATAATGGAATGTTTCACCACAATTTCTTGACCAAAAAGGAAATGTTACTTCAATGGGAAGGTCGAAGTAAAAATGACGTCCTGGTAAAGTAAAAGTCACAAAAAGACAATTTTTTAAAGTAATAAATAAAATGTATAGTATTGCAAATGCATGTTTGTCTTCTTGAAAGTCGTAAAGTGTACCCAGCAAAAACACGTCAAAGAACATCTTCCGATCGGAAAAACGCAGTACAAATGTTCAATGATGACGAATTTTAATTTTCGATGTTTTAGTTTAAAGTGGTGTCCTTTTGCAAATTGCGTGATAAAAATTTGAGAAAGCAATAAATTCAAGTTCAAAAAATCACTGTCTTGGCAGACGTGCAGGAAGGAAAGGAAGAACGACCTTCGTCTTTTTCCGAGATGCTAACGTAAAAACTGTAACGAGTCGAATCGAAAACTGGTCGTAAACAACGTATTAGTTATGGGGAAGAGCATTGGGAGTGCCAGAACTGGAAAAGTCATTAGGGAAAGGGGAAAAATTGACAGGACCGATTTTTTTTGTCTATGACGAATCGCACAATTAATTAAACTGTGCGTTTCAGCATATTTTCAAAAAACCGGCCAGATTTTTATGCTTGATCAGAGCCGAAAACGAAGACTTTATCTTATTGAAAATTGAAATATTGTGGCGATTTTCGAGAAAAAAACATTCACTGGATGACTGTAAAATCGCAAAAATACCAGCAATTTCATGTTTTTTTTTAATTAAAAAGCTTAGTTATAGTTCGTGCCAAAACTACTTAGGACCCACGTACAAATATTTTGATGTTGTTCCTTAAGCGTGCAATATGGGATACTCAGGCCATGTATGCAGCCAATTTGGCCGAAATAGATTTGGGGACGAGTATACTCCTCGCCCACGGACCTTTCCTAAAGTTTCGATGACCTGCACATCTAACGCGCGAAATAGTGTGCAAGTCGCGGAGACGCAGACAAAAAGCCGCTTGTTTCCCGCTGCCGGCTAGGAAAGCTCGCTGGGCGACGAGTATATATAAAGGGAAATAAGGTGCTAAAAACGCTTGTTAGTTAAAAACATGTAAACTTCCTATAAGTAAGTAAAAGGATTTTTTTTGCAAAATTAACGACCATTTCAAAAGCCTCAAATTGTTTTTTCTCTCTTAGAATTGTATGTTGTTACTTGTGCAGATTATATAAACAAAAATTGGGAAAACGCGCAGGAGATTTTTTATTCAAATTTCTTATCCAAAGCTAGCCAATGTTTCTAAAATTGAATAAAAACTCACAGAATTTTTTAACAACAATGAGTCGCAGTGGATGCATACAAAATGCTTTACCATATTTTGTTTAAAACATAAACATGGTTGTTTTTGTTAAATAATGTTTTCATAAAATTATTTTTGAAATATGTGTTTTTCATGTAGGACAATGAAAGAGGACGAGGAATCGGTTACCATAAAGTAGAATTTCACTAATTTAATTAGCAAAATATTGTGCAAAACATTTAAGAAAAACTAATTTCCAGAATTTTCAGAAAAAAGCACAGACAAAACCCCAATTCTCAATTATGCTCCACTTGAAGGTAACCGTTTAGAAATCGAAATTTTCTACATAAAAATTCAACTGAGAAGCACACAATTTCAATTTAAATGAAAATATTTGAGTTTCGAGGTTTATATGAAGAACTCTGAATCTATCAGCATCGAAAACATAAAACTTAACTAATTGCAAAGTAAAACATTGTAACGAGTTCAGAAATAATACCAAAAACTACACTGATAATATACGGGAAAATCAAAAATACCGCCAATTTCAGCTTTCGTACACTAAAAAGGTGGGTTCGTCAACTGTGCGCTAAAAAGTTATCAACATTTTTTAAAAAGTGAAAATGGGCCTTACAAGGTTTCAGGAAGTTTCATCAAAAGGTTTTTTTTTCTTCAAAAGAATTCACAAAGGGTTCATAAGATAAAAATGAAGAAAAAGCTGTTCGGAACGAGAGCTGTCGTGAGTGGGAATAGAATGCCATCGTCGGCATCCTACAGTGCCATTAGCTGTGGGCAGATAACGGCGTTTTATCTGATCAGGCAACAGACGGAATTCCTTTCGTAACGGTTACGAAAGTCACGATTCAGATGCATTAGCGGGGTGAATCCGAGGCTTTGATCTGGTGGTTTTTGATGTGAATCACTTTTGAAGCACTTACGAGTAGAAAAGTTGCGAAAGAATAACAGAAAAAAGCGAACACGTGTTTGCCTGACAATTATAATTGCGAGTAATGGAAAGACATTATCACCGTACCACGATATGCGTTGGACCAATGACTAAAACGGTCAACTGAATTAAAGCGGAGATATTGTAATTTTGGATTTGAACCACGTTTGACGCACTGAGAGTTGAAAAAGTAGGAAAACACACAAGAATTCGTCAGACTTTGTTTTTTAAAAACCCCAAAATGCTCTTCTTTTTTACGGTGGTTGAAAACAAAAAATTGCGTAAGCAAAAGAGCTTCATCGAACAGTCCATTTCCAAAAAACAGTCGAGGACTTTCCACCGACCTTGATCTCCACTCGTATTTAACCACTAGCAGTTTGAAACAATGAAGTGAATTAAGCAAGCGAAAGTGCACTGTAAAAGAGGAGTGCGCAGACAATTAAGAAATCGCGGTGGGACCAAATGTACCTAGTTCTTTAGGAAAATCCCTTTTTCCTTGACTCTTTATAGGAATACTTTCGCCCTATAAACAGGCCTAAACCTGATTTAACATTTTTATTTTCAAAAACCCTCAAATGCCCTACTTTTCCTCATAAAGAAAAAATCTAAGTATTGTTTAGTAATTTTCCGCGAGCTCGAATTATTGCAGTATTTAGATGGTACTCATATTATGAAATGTGTGATTCAATTGACATGCTTTTTGTAAAATGGTTGTTTATAATACTCATTAAAAGAAGGTTTGCTAACCAATCAATTGCGCAGCCAATGTTAATTTTAAAAACGAAACTAAGTGTTTTACGCGAACCGCGAACGATCGCGCCGCGGTTCGCGGTGGGGTACAATGTCCGCAGTCCTTTAAGAAATAGCCAAATCGTGTTCCGTTTTTTCGGATACTAACCATATAAAGAAATGATACATCTCTCCAGCTGGAATAGCTTGGTACAAGTGTTGCAGTTGTCCTGGCAGTAAAAAATGCTGCTGTTGAATTTCGAAGTATAATTTTCGCTGTCTTTTAGAAATCATTGAGTACATGGAACCACTACAGTTGGAAGTTGGCATTCGTATTAGGGAGTGTGTGAAACGGCCAACTGAACTGCGATGAGTGTCTTCGGCGATCCGGTTAGGGCAAGTTGACCGCAGCAAAGATCGCGACGAATCCAACACCTAGCGGTGATTTTTAAGCGGATTTGGGGATTGCGGTGGAGCGAATAATAGCTGAAGTGAACCTGTTGAGTGGGCGATTCGAGAGGATTCTCACGTGTGACTTCAGAGAACAACACACCGGGGAATTAGAGGCTATGGGTGGATAATACCAGGGGGTTATGTAAAAATATCTGTTCTCTGTCTTTTGCAATAATTTTTTTCAGCTATTTTTGTGTTGTTAAGGCACGTGATACATTGTTTTCAAAAGATTTAAGAGATTTTACTTAAGAGATTAAAAGAACCCTTGAGAACTACCGTACCTTGTAGTTCCTTTAGTTCCGTTTGTTATTTCCTGCCATTTTTTTCATTTCCTTTTTGTTTTGCCCGAGTTCTCACGTTTTCTCACTTAAAACAGATATTAAAAAAATGCTATTCTGAAAAGATAATGAAATTACACATTCATACCAGATATAGTCCATTTCCAACAAAGAGTCACGACTTTCCACCGACCTTGATAGGAACAATTTATACTAAAAAGTATTTTTTCCGTTATTTGAAACGATTCGTGCAACAATCTCAACAATGTGACCTTGAAGTAATAAGCATCAATTGCTTATTAAAATATATACTCTTCGCCCGGCGAGCATTCCGAAGCGGCTGACAATTTTTCTCTGCGCCTTTCAATTACGTGACCTATTTCGCTAATTAGATGAGCATGTTATTCAAAAATGACCATTTTTGTAGCCATGCTCGGTGGGCAGCGACTAATAAAGTTTGCCTAAAATCCGATGGAGTCGTTAAGTTTTTTTAAAATGTTTTTTTATAGTTCTTTTGCCATAGCCTGAATGTACAAAAAAAGTTTTCTTTGTAATTTTTCCATAACAAGTTGAAATATTCGATTTATTTTCATTTAATTATATCCATAATTTGTTTTTAAAAAAATCGTTTACACTTCAAATCCATACTTCTTCTTGTACTGTTCCATTTTTTTTTGAATTAATAATATATTTATAACTTCTTCCGTGCTCCTGAAATATTTTTGCGTAAGATATTTCAAGTTTAGAAGAATTTGCAGATGTAAAAAGCGATGTGCCATACTGATTTTAAAATTTCAGGAATAATTAAGTGAACAATCGATGGCGATCTTGATATTTTATCCCGAGCTTGTTCTTCCTGCTTTTCAAACTTTTTCGAACACTTTCTGTTTGGTTGGTGCACTTTTTTTTCTGGGTTTAACATGAATTTTTCATTTCAGTTCTGTTTGATAAATGAAATATGTATTAAAAAATGCAGTGATTTATTTTATTTCATCTACCTCAATGATCTGCTGACACTAAAAACTTTACATATTGGCTTTTAAATAACAATGATAAAATGTTTAAGTGTACCTGAATAAATTTTAGTTACAAAAACTAATTCTTTTCATCACTCATCTAATTTTTTTTTCAAATTTGAACTATATGTTTCAATGCGCAATATTTTTTTGTTTCAATGCGCTTACATTAAACTACAACGTTGGTTCCACCCTTTCCAACCGAATATAAAAATTTTGAAGCAACAATCTTAACACTAATTATATTTTCAAAGTTCGTATTTGCACAAGCAGGTATAAATTCATTTCTTAAATTAACCTTGAAAAATTAGCTTGTGAATGCTCCGAGGATTATTAGTACCATCAACTGCGTGTTTCAGCCAATACACGCCTACGAAACATTCCAAAACGATAAAAATTGAATTTAACAGTTATATTTTTATTAAGGACACTATTTTATTCTTAAAAATATTGACTATATTCGCTAAAACATGCATTTTCTGTCGTTTTCTCGTGGGAGTCAGAAACCTAACTTTTGTAAAACTTTGAAAAAAATGTTATTCTTTTGAAAAAAAAGAATAACAAAGCTGAAATCGTTATATATGCCAAAACTCCAGTTTTGCTGTGTGCAATTTTTTCGGTTCGATATTTTAATAGCCCCTGACACATGTCCCTGTTTCAAGGCGCAATCATGGAAACACTGATGAAAACTTCACCGCTGGTTACAGATTCTCTTACCCATTGTAAAAATCTTGAAATAAAAGTTGAACAGTCTCAATGTAATTTAGAAATTTTTCCTAAATTTTCAAAAAAAAATAATTGTTGGAAATTCTACTCAACAACATCGTATATCATCAACTTCGCGTTCTTTTCATATTGCGTCTATGAAACATTGAAAAATTAATCTTAAAAATTGCAAGTGTAAATTTACTATAACATTTCTAAACATAAGCGATGCTGAAAGTTCTTCAATTTTTTAGCAGACGTTTTTATGCATAACAATTGACAGGTTTTTAGAACAATGTTATTTTTTCATAATTTAAAACAGTTAGGTTTTTCGAAATTTTATACAAGAGACGTGGTTGGAAAACACTTAAAAATACATATATTTTCCATAGAGTTTCTTAAAAAAAAAATACATAAAAGTTGCGTTTTTGGGGAAATTACGCAATTTGTTTATCTGTTGCAACCCCGATTTATATTAATAACTTAAATGACTCAGGGCATTAGAGAGATTAACCTTATGTGAACTTTAGGAATACTCCCACTTGTTCGGTTCGTAGCTTATAGTTTACGTGCCGTTTACCTCTATTTTTTCTTGAGACGAGAAAAAAGAGTTTCTGTGATATAGAGTAAGATTGGGGTAGATATAGAGAGGTTGAGAGAGATAGAGAGAAAGAGAGAGAGAGAGAGAGAGAGAGAGAGAGAGAGAGCTAAGGAGAGAGAAATAATCTTTTGTTCCCGATGTTCTCTGTCTATGGGCGGTTTCAGATCTTCGACAATTCAAAACCAAAATAGAGGGAAGTTCTCAAATTTCCGGAACCTTATGATTTTTATATCATCGACAACCACAATATTTCAATATTTCATTTTACCAATAGTTTCCGTTAGCTCTTTGAAAAAACAATTAGCAAGAATTCTCTCTCCTACGCACAAATCACATCACAATTTCAAGTCAACTCCTCTGCTACAGTCATAGCATTTTTGTCAAATTGACAATTATTTCAGTTGCGCGATGTAACACTCAGCTCACTCAAAAAACATCAAAACTTCTGAGACAATGACAAGACAGAGAGTGTGTCAACGCTTCCTCTTGTTATGTAAACATTTATTAAAATTATTTACAAAGCAATAATTTCCTGCCAAAACAAAGGAAGATCCTTGTCGTAGACAGATACAGTATTTTCTCTGTTTTTCAGATAAACATTTTCCTCTCGTTTTGTCTCCCGGAAACCGTCTTCTTAAACGAATTAGAATTTCATTTAAATTCGAACTTAATGGGTGCATCGTTCACCTCATTACACATAAAATATGTATTTTTGATTTATATAAATGATTTGACTAAGTTGGGGATCATAACATAGATTCGCCTTAACAGTTGCTTTAACACTGAGCCTTGTAAACGGCGAACAGGTAAAAAGCTATAAAAAAAACTTGTTTCTTGTTCTTAAATACAAATTGTTTATTTAAGTTTGGAGAAAATACGCTGAAATTAGATGGTAAACATATACAACATTTTTTTAAAAAGAAATAAAAATACAATTTTATTTCAATAAAAATAAGAGAAAAGCTAATTTTATCATGCGTATTGTATATTTCATGTTGTTTTGTATTTACAAGTATCGACGGCCATTACGGATTTTCAGCCACTGAGTATTTTCTTTATTTCTAAATAACCAAGGCAACAATTTATCAAAAAAATACGCTTTAATCATTTTGTATTTCCTCTTAAAATGTGGCAAAAAGCTTCTTAGTCGTGTAAATAGCGGACAGTCGAATAATATGTGATAAAAAGACGTATAGTGGTGCCAGTTGAAAAATGTTTTTGAGGGTTTTTAGAAACCAGGTTTTAAATAAGCCTTGAACGTGTGAACGTTTTGGGTTGGGTATTAAAACAACGTTTAAGCGATTTTACATTCCGTAATTCGTTTGACAGTCTTTACAGTTCAGTCGGAAATGATTTTTTTCTATCACAACAAGTTTGTTTGATTATATTTAAATTTTTGTTTGAATGTTTCATGAGCATGGTACATTTTTAGAATTATTGTTAGTCTACTCCTGCTCGTTCCAATCACGTTGTTATAACAATAACTAATACGCTTAGTTAATGTTAGTTATATGAAAATAAACAACACCATTTCGTACTTTTTTTAAACACTTGTAAAAGTACTTTGATGATCCCTTAAAGGAAACGTTTCCATTTGAATTACCATGCCTTATTGCACATCTTTGCTCGAAAATTACTGGGGCATAATTATATTATTTTGCCGGAAAAACGGTTATTTTATAGTACATTAACGTGTTTTGTGAAAACACAAAACAGTGATTTCACTTGCCTTTTCGCTAATCCGTTTGTTATTCTTTGTTTTAACTCCCTCATCCTCTTTTGTACTTTTGTTTTGTTAACTTAAGGTTTTTTTCTTCTAATGAAGGTATTATGTCCGTTTTTGGCTGTCTGCTGTGTTTTGTGACTCCGAACCGTTTTAGATCACTAGAAAATTAAAAATCGTGTTTTCGCTTTTTCAATGTTTCGCGTTATTGTGATTTTTATCCTAATTTTCAGTTATAAAAAGAATATTCAACTACCAAATTGCAGACAAATTCACCAGCTGCTTTACGGCTCCTAAAAAAATTCTAACAAACTGTTTAACAGACAATGAAAATTTATTTTAAAATATACACATCTCACCAATGTTTCCGTGTTGTGCCTTTAATATAGTCTATTTCCAACTAAAGGTTTGCGACTTTTTTAGCTACTGTGAAATCCCCTCGTATTTGACCACTAACGATTTGGAACATTGAAGAAAATAACGTTTGGGGGTTTTGGCCGAAAACAGGTGCCGTTGTTCGGAAACCCACTATAGTGAATAGTGAGAATGTGACTCAACTAGTGAATTTCAGCAGCTAAATATATATCTTCAAATTTGTAAGGAAAAATAAAAGAAAACAGTAAAATTTCAAAGCTGTGGTTTCTACTATTTTTTGTTTCCCTTATTTTAAGGATTATTTTTATCAGTTCAACTTATTTACACTACTTTTATTCGTAAGAACTGATTTTAAATAATCCAAATCGCACTTCACTTCAAGGATAGAAATATTATGAAAACTGCAGACAATATACAATTTTATTAAATGTAGTATTTGTCTGTTTCAGTTCTTAGGCTTTTCACTTTTGAAATCACTATCATCCCTTTGGAGTTTATCGTAGCAAGATCATAGAATAAAGTTATCGAATCTTTGATTCGCTATTTTTTGTTTCACCTAATAAAAACACATGCCGTTCCAAAGTTTAAGTGTTATAGTTATTGATATGTTATAGTTAGAAAACGAATTTGGTTAATTGAAGTTTGCCGCGAACATAAGAAATTCAGAGAATGGTTGCAACCAAAAACGACAAAGTACATTTGGTTTGGGAATAGCATCTTTCAAAAAAAAAAAAAATGAACGCGAAAACTCATATTTCTGCCTATCAATCAATACATTTCATTAACATTTTCGATTACACACAATTTGCTGCAATTTTTTGGAGAACTAAATGCACCGAACCAATGTTAGTATTGTGTGTATCTTAGTTTTTATTTGAAACTAAAATACTTTGTGAACATGAAACCGAATTATATTCACTAATTTGAACCATTATAACACACAATTGGATGGTAATCGAAATTTTGTGTTTGAAGTTTAAACATCCTGCGAATGTTCTAATATTTTAGTTTTAGAAGGCAGGGAGGGGCGTGATTCGTAAGTGCTTGATGCAAAAAAAAATATTTAGAAGTTTGCAGAGAAAATTGACGTATATGTCAGCAGCTCCATTTCAATAAATTCAATTTATTTACATGCTATTTTCATAAGAAGCGAATTTTATTAATACGAACTAAGTTTTCCCCATCAATTCGAAGATAGAAATTTCATGAAACACTCCACTGCTGAAAAGTAACCATTTTTAAAGGTTAAAAAAACTCATAGGATACTCAGGGAATTGTAGTAGCAAGATCAGACCAAATGGGCAAATCTTTGGTTCCCCATTTAAAAAAATAGTAAATTGCACGCCGTTCCAATGTTTAACTGTTATCGTTAGAATGGATGGGTAGGAAATGGAACTGATGAAGCTGGGCAACTCAAAAACCTACCCGATATTCGAACAAATTGAGATTTTGTGATTAACATAGCTTACTCAGTTTACTGTATTAGCCAAAACTTTCCAAGAAATTTTGTTAAAAAAAGACCTGTAAAGGTCGATTATAACACTGTCGGAACTTTTCAAAATGCTTCGATTTTGCTGAAAATTTGTGTGCAATCTTCATATTACCTAACAACCATAACCTGAAACTGTTGGGACGAAAATTGTTTTTTTTATCCGGGTTACGGTAGGGGCCCAAAGGGTACTTAAGAGTTTCAAACTGAACACAATTTCATTTTGAAAATCGCCTAGAAAAGCTAGAAACAATCAAATGAAGAAAACCATTAAACTATTATAAATGACGCCTGAAACCTTGAAATGCGGGTAGCCGAAAATTGAATTTTTGTCATTTTTGGGCCATATTGGACGTTTTTTTCCCTTTCAAGTAGATTTTTTGGAAATACGGCAACCTTTGATTTTTCATTTCATAAACTTATTTGACGCTAACAGTTACCTAGAATTCAAAAATAAAACAATCTTTTTTCACAAATCTTATTGGAAGGTCGAACGCCTCGAAAATGAAGCAGTTTTTTGAGTTTAACTTTTCGTCCGATGCGCATGCGTCGCAAGCCCGATAATTAAAGTTTCTGGAAATTGTCAAATTTGATTCAGGTTGAAATTTTTACATTACCAAATTTTTTCCCTAACATATAAATTTTCAGCCCAATCGAAGCATTTTGAAAAGTTCTGACACTGTATATAACGCCCTTGCTCGAAATTTACAGATATGATCTTAAGTTGTCTGGTTTTCAAACTCATATTTCTGCTTTTGACTATCAATTAATTGTTTTAATTGACGTGCGGAACATTTCAGTAGAGAAAAAAGTTATAAACAATTTTCTGAAATTGAAAAAAATTGAAAACCAAACAATCTTCCCAAAAAATTGGTTTTTCTTCATCTAAGAGATTTTTTGTATTATTTCAAAGAGGCTTTGAAATGTTTCATAAAGAATAAACATGGAAACGCTTGAAATTTATATCAATTGCAATGCCGAATCGTTGTGACACTTTTACAGGTTGGAATTCTAAAGACTACAATTTTAAACATTTCAAACTCCTTTAAACTTTCTTTCCCCTTCCAAATATCGCCGTGACGTCCAAAAACGTAGTGCGTAATTTTAACCTACGTGCGTTCCCAAAACTCGAAATTGTAATTGTAGGCTTACTATTCTGCAAATTTCACCCCTTTTGTCCTCTGTACACCCTTGCGAATGTGATTCCGGGTACAGAATATAATTGTTTTCCAGAATGCTAACAATTTTTTGTACTCCTAGCATGTGATAATTATGCTACGCAACACAAACTATAAAACCGTTTTTAATGCATAGAGTGCGTATTTCCTTATTGGATAGTTTTTGCTTTGAGTCCTCATGTTTACCATGAAATAGGTCAATTCCAACTTTTTTTATCGCGAAAGTTAACACTAACCAAATCGGTTACGATATTTTTAAACCTATTAATCATTTTGTTTTGTTGTAAACCGATTAGATGTTTTCAATGGAGCAGAATGATTTTCACCCAATTTTGAAGCAGTTACATGACGAGATTTTTTAAGAGTATTTTCTGGTTGCTATGTATCTGGCGATTTCAAAAGAGCACAAAGCAAAAGAAACGCAGAGAGCGGAAATGTTTCAGCGATTTCAGAAATCTTGTCAATTTTTTTGTATGCCAATTGTCCAGTTTAACGAATACCTTTATTTCATCTTCTTCTTTTATTGCCAGCTGATTCTTTTCTTCAACATTTCAAAAGCACTTTTGGCGATATTTAGTGTTTTATTTTTATTTCAAAGGGTTTCCAGGATCCAACGGTGAGTACTGTTATGTAAAACTCTAAACAAAACCCTGAAACTTTGGCATAATATTAACAAACAAAAATCTTTTACAACTTCGATAATTGCAATATTTTTTTGAGGCTGATGTTGTATGTTGTGGGGTGAGTATACCATTGTAGTTTTGACCATTTGCCTATTTGTTACCCGTACCAAGTCGGCTGTGCTTATTTTTAAATCTTTTTTAACGGCAATTGCGATTTTTTTAACGGTTATTGCGACCACATTTTAAAACAAACCAACTTCAGAACGTCCAATATCAGTGTGCATAATGTTAAAATTTAAACACCATACTGCAACATGGGCATGATTTGGAAGAAAAAAAATTATTTAAAAGATAAAGAAAATAATAAATGATATAATAAACAAGTGACACAATTTGAGAAGAACAAAAAAGTAAAAGAAACAAAGAATTTAATTAAATTTAAATTTAATTTAAATAAAGAATCAGTAAATTTCAGAAATGTTTTCTATTTTTTGCACGGCAGTAGGTAATTTCTGCCTCCTTTGATCAGCCTCAATAAGCAAGCTTACATTGCTAGTTTTTTTAACCAAAAGTTATTTTGAACTCCTAAGTATACTCCATTTCCAACGAATGGGAAAGGATTTTTACAAAGGACTAGGTACCTTTAGTCCTGCAACGATCCGTTCAATTTTCTGCGCACTCCTCTTTTACAGTGCTTTTTCGCTTATTATATCTCTGTTCACTTCAATGTTTCAGAATCTTTCGGTTAAATACGTCATTTTTCCATAATTGCCCGAAAGTCCAAGACCTTCCCTTGGAAACAGACTATAAAAAGGTTCTACCACTGATTTCTATTCGTGTAAACTCTAACTCCAAAGTTGCAACATTCAAAACAAACAAAAAACACACAATGCAAATTCGCTTGCTGTTATTGTTTTGAGGCTGTTGGTTCATTTTGTAGGCTGAGTAGGTTGAATAAGCAAACGTATAATTGATATGCGGGCGATTCTAGTTTTGAACCAACTTTAATTTTTTAGTGCTTTTTCTTTAATTCTGCGGCGATGTTTAGTGTTTTATTTCATTGAAATGGTTTCTTGGATACAGCCGTGCTCACTGTTATTTAAAACTCTTACCATAACACCGAAACATTCGCATATGACAAGCAAACAAAACAACTTTTCCGGTTTCGGTAATTGGTATATTTTTTAATTTTTTTGTAGGATGAGTAGAAAATTGTAGTTTTTGAGCCGATTTCCTAATTTTTAAACGTTTTTTGTTTGGTGATAGTTACCCGTACCAAGTCGGTAGTGCTTGGTTTTTAATTTTTTTCAACGGTAATTGCGTTTTTTGACAATAGTTATTAGTTTATTTACAAATTAGTTTATAAATGTTTGTAAGAACAATTTCAAAACGACTCTTTTAAAAGAACCCAACTGCAGAACGTACATTATCAGTGGTATAATGTGAAAGGTATAATGAAATTTGATCAGCCAAAATAAGCAAGGTTACATTGCTAGTTATTTTTTAACCAAAAGTTATTTTAACGTCGAACGAAATTGATTCTACCACTGAGCAGAATTCATGTAAACTCTAACCACAAAGCTGCAACATTGAAATCATTTTAACAAACAAAACGAAAACAAAATGCAAACTCGGTTGCTGTTATTGTTTTGAGGCTGATAGTTCATTTTGTAGGCTGAGTAGTCTCACTAAGCATACATTTATTTCATATGCGGGCCTTTACCCGTACCAAATCGGTAGTGCTTGGTATTTATTTCCTTTTGCGTTGATTACGATTCTTTTCAC
This sequence comes from Oscheius myriophilus, assembly GCA_964057215.1. NCBI lineage: Eukaryota > Metazoa > Nematoda > Chromadorea > Rhabditida > Rhabditidae > Oscheius > Oscheius myriophilus. The sequence continues at coordinate 13,184,801 of OZ059906.1, forward strand.
TATAAAATTATTTTTAAATAATAGTGTCACATGACTTCAGTTTAACTTCAAACTTCAGTTTATACCATTTTTTTCCTTTTTTTTTGTGCAAGAAGGTTTCCCAATATCGTTTCCGTAACCGTTTCATGTAATTTTTTTTAAAAAAAGTTTTTAATTCACAAATATAATGTTCAAATGAAGTTTCTTGCTTTGGAATTTTTTTAGCTTTAAAGAAGCTTCTTAGCTATTTTATCCTATTTTTGAAACAACGGCTGGTGTTTGTAAAACAACGTTAAAACAACTTTGAAAATTAAAAAAGTAACTTCTGGAATTTTTTTGTAAATAAAAATAAACATGGAAATTTTACTAGAAGTAACAATTCACTCCTGTATCCCATTTTTAATTTTTTTTTTTCATTACAGTTTTCAGCAATAAATAAATACATTTGAATTTTTATCAACAATGCTCTCAAAATCTCATTTCTCAAAAAAAGTGTGTGCGTTTTAAAATTTTTTTTACAAGGTTTCCAAGTGGAAATTTGGCAAAAATTCTGTTTTCGATGGTTGTTCATTGCTCTTGGAATTTCTCTTTGTCATTTCATAAACCGACGCAATGTTTCACAATTTTGATTTCAAAACATTGCATTTTAGTCAACAATAAATGTGGAAAATACTTAAAATGATCTGTGTAAGCCAGACATTATCACAAGATCACGCGATTTTTATAAAACCCTACGTTATTTGAAAAAAATGGCTAGATTGCCCGAACGCTTAAATGATATTTCTGTTTGATCTACGTGTTTCCAAATAATTGTGGTTTTCAAAATTATGTGAACTTGTCAAAAATACGCTGACTAGATTAGCACTAACTGTTAACATATTACGTGAGGTCTGTTAAAAGTGATGGTTAAAACGTTAAAATATATGTTTTCTATTCTTTTAAAATTATTCTATTAAAAACAGATATTGATTTTTTTTATAGAAATTCATGTAGTATTTATTTAATGTCTAAAATACATCATGAGTGGGTTTCATTAATAGTGGGGTGAAGCTTAATTGCAACATGAGCACTTTATTGCCATGAGGTTACTTTTGCAATTTTTTCCGTTCTTAAATTCTCCTTTTCAGAGTTTTAAAATACCTAGCAAAATTATTGCAGTATTCAACCATTAACAGAATTTTTTTTGAAATTTTATCAGTCGTTCTCTGAAAATCTCATTAAAAATTATTTTTTAATGTATTACAAGGTTTCGAAATAGAAATTGGGCAAATTGATATCTCATACGAACCAATATGTGCTCGTCTCTCCTATAAAAGTCAATCTTTTTTTTAAACCCGATACACTGTTTTATAATTACAATAAATGAAAATTGTGTTTTGGCCATTTGGTACATCGTCGTTAAGTGTGGAACATTCTTAAAATAATCTTTGTAAGGCACACATTATCACAAGATCACAATCCAGCTATAATCCCTACGTCGAATGAATTAATGGCTAAAATGCCATCTGACTCTTATGATATTTCTATTCGACCTATGTGTTTCCAAATAATTGCGGTTCTCAAATTAATGTGTACTTAAGGCTACAAATCATATAAATCCCTCTCATAAGTTCTCTTACTAGGATTTTCCGTTTTGAAGTTTTGATACACTTTATTTAGACGCACTTTTAAAGGCAGACAATCCAGCTGTCCAATTATTCAGTTTAGTGTTTTAATTTCAGGGTTTGATTTATGACTTGAGTTTTCAATTTTGCACTATTCCTTAAACTTAAATTGTATCCTTTGAAGAACTTTGAACTGAAATTGCTTTTTACAACTGTTATCTTCAAATTATGTATACGTTGTGTACCGTTTTTTGTAACAAAACCAGAAGCCAAAGCCCCGCTGCGCGGGTCTTCGCCTTCTGGGTTCGGCGGCCTTCGGCCGCCTCAAACTGCGATCGCAGCCTGCGGTCGCTCAATTTGGCGGCCTACGGACATTTTTTTAAGCAAGCTTCAATAAACTGTTCCCCATGGTCGAGTTGGGGGGGGGGGGGGGGAAAGGAAGGGGTGTACCTATCCGAATATTACGTTGCGCTGCTAACCAACAGAAGGACAACCCTCTAATGTTATAAAGGGTGTGTGGAGTTTTACAGAAATTGTCACGTTTTGCAAAATTGAAAAGCTTTTTTTTTTCAAAACTTTTCCGTTAAAACAAAACAAATTCAAAGAAGAAATGAAATTGCTGAATCGTTTTCAGTCCGTTTTACAAAATAGATACGCAAAAAAATCAATGGAGATGCAATAAAACAAATTGTAATTTTTTGTTGTTTTTTTTCTTTTTGAATTTTCTTGGATGTTTCTGTGTGTTTACAAAGTTCAACGGCCTTGCATTTATAAAATCCGAGAAACAAGGTTCCGCAGCGAAACGGGAAGATAAAAAGTGATCCCAAAATAAAACGCGAGACAGTATTCGCAACTAAGATAGTGCAGAGAAAACGGCAAAGTCGTATTTGAACTCTGTTTCTTTTTGGTAACAAAAGGAAACTTGCTCAAATCGTTATGGCCTTTTCATTCCGGCCAATAAATCGTATCGAAACATTCATTATGTTTACGCCACTTTTACGCATTCAACCGTGATTTTTTGTTTCAAATGAATTTTCGTTATTTTAAAATTGTGAGAAGAGTCTCTTCATCGTTTCAACACTGTTTGAAAAAATTTATATCAACAAAATGAAACAGTGGCTCGATCTTTAATTTTATATAAAAATTTTTAGCTCAATTTACACATTTCGAAATATATTTGAATGTTTCTGTGAGTTTTCAAACATTCAGTTCAACGCAATGGTGTGATGAGCCTAGGCAACACTGCACAAAATAAATAGATAAAAAAGCTTCATTAAATTACGCGATTATTTATTTGTATCTTTGTTTTTTTTTAACGTTAAAGATCAATTTTTGGCTCAATTGTGATAGAAAAAACTTGCAGACTTCATTTTCCGTTTCACTAATCTTTAAAAACTTTGAAAGGAAATTCTTCGGAAAAGGCCATAATGTTTCAAAGAACCTTGCATAGTTGTAGTTTGTTCTTTCTAGAAATTGCTATTTTTCTTCAGTTTGAAAGAGATTTTTGTTTTTTTGCGGGGTTTGTACTTTTGAAAACGCCTATTTTAAGTACAAAAGAAGTCGCGGAATCATCTCAAGTTTGTGTTATAAAGCAAACATCAGTGGGCATAAATTGAAATTGAAATTATTTTGTATTCGTGTTCTAAAATTGGAAATTGTTTGTGCTTGTTTGACAATGATGTTATTATAAACTCGGGTTGTGGTCTCAAAATACTAATGCGAACTGATTTGCTACCGAGAGATTAAATTGTTGAAACCGAAAATTGTTTTTTTTTAAAAAATTTTTTTATTCTTAGCGTTTTTTTCGCATTTCTTTCCGACAAAAGGACAAAAAGAGAAGCGTAATGGCTGTCCCAAACAATATATTTTAACAGGTTTTTTGCTATTTTTCCTTTTCTAAATAATTTACAAGAATGATAAATTTTTTTAAACATTAGACCTGATTACCTAGAATAGAAAATCCTATCTTTCGCAGACTTCATTTTCCGTTTCTTTAACCCTCGAGAACTTTGAATGACCATTCTACGGAAAAGGCCATAATGCTTCAAAGAACTTGCAAAGTTGTAGTTTGTTCTTTCAAGAAATTGCCATTTCGCTCTAATTTGAAAGAGATTTTTGCTTTTCGTGTTTTGTACTTTTGAATGCTTTTTTAAGTACAAAAGAAGTCGCGAAATGGTTTCACGTCTGTTTTATAAAACAAACATCTGCGGAAAGTTTCTCCGTTAATTATTAAAGCTTGTGTTCTTTGAATGTTTCTGTGTTTTAATGACTCTCGAAGAAAATGAACTTCATACTCCACCAGTGACTAAATTCAAAATTCAATTAAATTTTTTTGCCTAATTTGCAACAATTTATCACGGAGAGTCTACTTTTAAAACAAATTTTAATAATTTAACAGCAACGATTTTCAAAGAAAAAATTTTCCTTGTCACATAACTTTTTTAATTAAAACTGAACTTGGTTCGTTAAAAATTGTGAAATTTTAAAGAACTGACACGGTATGTATGATTTTATTTTTTAAGAAAATTTTGTTTTTATAAACATTTTCTTGCATCGCATCAATAACGTACTTCAATTTTCAATGAGTTTATTTTGTTTCTATAACACCCACTATCAGACAAAGTAATAAATGCATTCTGGGACAATTGTTTTATAGAACAATTTTAAAGGCAGAGGCCCACGAAAATGAAAATGGACCTGTCCATAGGGTAGCGTAGGTTAGAGAGTGTCATTTTCAATGGTGAAATGTAGAGAATTTTATGATTAGCATGGACAGGTCCCCCTCTTCATTTTACGTGGGCCTCTGCCTTTAAACTAAATGTTTTCATAGTTCCGGTTCAAACACACAAAGTTGAATTTTTCCTTTTTAATTTAAAAATTTTCCGTCTAATCAACTCTGAATGAGCATTCTTTGGAAAAGGTCATAATGTTTCGAAGTACTTTGCAGATTCGTAGTGTGTTCTCTGTTCAAGTCGCAATTTTCCTCTAGCTTGAAAGAGATTTTTGATTTTCGTGTTTTGTACTTTGAAACCACCGATTACAACTATAAAAGAAGTAACCGAATCATTTCAACTCCGTTTTATAAAGCAAACCGGAGTGAGCGGAAAAAATGGGTTCATATCTTGGATTTTTTTTACTAATTCTGGAAATTAAATGTTTTTTCTGCGTTTCATTATGTTAACAAACTTTTTATGTTGAATAAAACGTTGATCGTACTTGAGTTACTACAATTTGAAAATCACTTTTTTTTGGATTACAACATTAAACTAAAATAACTAGAATTCAAGTTTAAGTACATTTTGTAATAATTTAACTCAAAGATTCCATTTATAAAAGTGCCTTTTCGCACCTGTGAAAACTTAAGTACTGAAAAATCGCGAAATGATTTCGAATCGGCGGAACTTATTTTCTTTAGGCATATGAATTTTCTTTGAATGTTTCTGTTTGTTAATAGCTTTCATAGAAAATTAAGACGTCGTCTCCATAAATGTCGAGCATACCACTGTCTTAACTTTTCGAAATGCTTTGTTTGAGCTGAAAATTTTTGTACAACCTTCCTATGGCCTGAAAACCTTAACCAGAAACTGTTGGTCCGAAAAAAATTTTGTTACCCGGGTTACGGTAGGTGCCCAAAGTGTACTGTAAAAATTTCAACGTTAACGAAATTTCAATTTAAAAACATCATTTTGTAGTTAACGTTGACACGTTTGAAGTGTCATTTTTGAAATCAGCATGAAAAAATGACCTAGTTTAGTCCCATTACAGATTTTGACTCAAAAACTCATAAATCGCGTCTGAAACATGGAAACGCAGCGACCGCAAAATTCCAATTTTTACCCATTTTTGGGCTGTTTTGGTCGGTTTTTGCACATTTAAGTGGATTTTTAACGAAAATAGTCGTAGATATTTACTATTTTTGAGACCTTTTTCGACACCAAATTATGCGTAGAATTTGATGGTATAAATAACTTTTCTGCACGAAATTTTGACTAGCGGTCAAAATCGCCGAAAACCTGTTTTTTGAACGGTTTCCGTGAATTAATGTTTTTTTTCCAAGAGAAATCGTAATAAGTCTAAGAGTTAAAGTTTTTGGAAATGGGATTTGCTACAAAATGGTGTTTTTAAATTGAAATTTCGTTAACGTTGAAATTTTTACAGTACACTTTGGGCACCTACCGTAAGTCACAAATTTTTTTTCGGACCAACAGTTTCTGGTTAAGGTTTTCAGGCCATAGGAAGGTTATACAAAAATTTCAGCCCAAACGAGCATTTTGAAAAGTTAAGACAGTGCATATATGTCCTTTGCTCGAACTTTACAGAGAAGGCGTCTTAACTTCATAATGTGTCCTTGAGTTACTGCAGTAAATACATTTTTGAGATTATTTTCGATTTTATACACATTTTATGGGATATTTTACATTCAACAAAATGGCCTGATATGACACCATACATACGCTCTCTTTGCATAGGCTCATTTTGCAACAATTTCGCTCAGAGAATCAAATTTTAAACGTGTTTTATAATTCGAGAGCAGCTGCGCCTCAAATAGCAATTTTCGTTTTTTCGCTTTACCTCTAAAACTTGCGTTTGAAAGAGATTTTTGTTTATCATGTTTTGTACTTTTGAAAACACCGTGTTTTAGTGAAAAAGAAGTTGCGAAATCATTTCAATTCCCGTTTTATAAAACACCAGGAAGGTAAGCGCGGCCAAGGCCGCGCTTACCTTCCTGGTTGCGTGGGGTCCTGTCAGTTTTTATAGTTTCTATTCTCACAGTGACAACTTTACAAACATGAGAACCACCTCTAACAATTGGGAAGTCGTGGTGGTGGTTTCAAATCCGGCCGGTGGTTTAGCAGGCACCTGTACGGCCGCTGGCCGCTAAACTGAGTGGCCGAAGGCCCCGAATCTGTGCGGCCGTAGGCCGCGAATATGTGCGGCCGCAGACCGCTTAACTGAGAGGCCAAAGGCAGCGAACCTGTGGGGCCGAAGGCCGCCAAACTATGGGGCCGCAGGCCGCCAAACTGAGAGGCCAAAGGTTGCGAATCTGTGCGGCTGCAGGCCGCCTAACTGGGGGGCCGTAGGCCGCGAATATGTGCGGCCGCAGGCCGCCAATTTGAGAGGCCGAAGGCCGCGCACCTGTGCGGCCGCAGGCCGCTAAACGTACCTTCGGGGGCGAAGCCCCCGACGAGCGGCCGAAAGCCGCGAGGAGCCAGGAGCAAGGACCGCCGAAGGCGAGCCCCTCTAGCAAAATCAAAGAGCAAAGTCTCACACACTTTCACACATTTAACTTTCAAAAAACAGAGAGAAAAAAATCATTTATTTCACAGGACGGGTTCAAATGACGATAGAGAAAGATACGCCCGATATGGAGAGCGCGAGAATGAAAAATTAGAATGTTTACTTCAGAATAATCCATCTCACTCATTATTTCGCCGAAGAAGGTTGGCACTATAGACAGAAGGATAGAAACAGAGACAGGAAGACAAAAAACAGACAGATAAAGAAACAGAGAGACAGAGAGAAAAAGAGACAGAGGGATAGAGACGGAGAGATAAAAAGACGGAAAGATAGAGACACAGAGACAGAAAAAAGAAGACAGAGACAGAAGAGGCACATAGACAGACATAGAGACCAAGAAAGACATACAGAGACACAGACAGAGAAAAAAGATACAGAGAGACAGAAAGAAAAATAGAGAGACAGAAAGAAAGACTGAGAGACAGAGACGCAGACAGAGAAACAGACAGACAGAGAAACAGAGAAGGACTCAGAGAGAAAGAGAGAGACAGAGACATATACAGAGACAGAGAGACACAGACAAATACACATATACAGAGAGACAGAGAAACAGAGAGGTAAAGATACACAGTGATAGAGGCGCAAATACAGATACACAAAGGTAGAGAGACAAAGAAGACAGAGACAGAGGAGACACAGAGACAAATACACATAGACAGAAAGACAGAGAAACATAAACAGAGACGGAGGCAAAGAAACATATTGACAAAAAAGGCAAAGACAAAAAGAGACAAACAGAGACACATACAGAGAGATAGAGATACAGAGACACACAGAGACAGAGAGACAGCAAGACAGAGATGTAAAGAGACACAGAGATAGAAACGCAGAAACAGAGACAGAGAGAGAGAGAGAGAGAGAGAGAGAGAGAGAGAGAGAAGACAGAGACAGAGGAGACATAGAAAAGCACATATACCGAGAGACAGAGATAGACAGAGACACATACAGAGAGACAGAGAGACACAGAGACAGATACACATAGATATAGAGAGCCAGAGAAACAGAAAGAGACGAAGACATAGAGACAGAGTGACATAGTTACAAATAATACAGAGAACAGAGACAGAGAGAGGCAGAGAGGCAGAGAGACAGAGAGGCAGAGAAAGAAAAAAAAGAGAGAGGAGATAAGAACTGACCGGAGAGAGAAGAAATGAGTGAGTGAATGAGAATGAAGGGTGCTTTCACGGAGATTTCACGTAACGGACGGAAAGGAAAGGACCGGCCGATCTCACCCTCCCCTTCTGAGGAAATGAACGCGTGGTTTTACGCTGATAGACCATACACACACACACACACACACACACACACACACACACACACACACACACACACACACACACACACACACACACACACACACACACACACACACACACACACACACACAGAAACCATAGCGTTTTATTATAAGGGATACATCAGTAAAGAGAAAAAGTTTGCCTGTTTGACAATTTCAATATTTTAAAATGAAATTTAAATTTTATTTCAATGTTTCATAGTGTCATCAAACTTTTTTTTCATAAGCTTAGTAGTATTGATGTGAGCTACATCCCTAAAATAAAATTAGCAAGTACAATTTTTAACCTTTTTATGTTACAACATTAAAAAAAATTGCAGCTGTTCAATTTAAAGCACAATTTGCGACAATTTTGCTCACAGAGTCTATTTATAAAACATACTTTTTAATTAAACAGCAGCTCCTGATACGACAATTTTTGGTTTACCGCTTTTAGTAAACTTTTATTGGACAACCTACAAGAAATGTTTCAATGAAAGCATTTTAAAATTTTCAATCTGCATGAATACTTTCCACGGTTTTGTATAATTTGTCGAATACTCAGTGAACATAAGCAGCGAAATCATACAAATAGTTAAATTTGTCTTTTTTACAACAATTTCTTCAATAAAATTTCAAGGAGTGTTTTTTTTCGGGGTTTAAATGGAATTTTGTTAACCTTAAAAATATAACATAAAAATAGCAAACACTCCATTGACAAGCGAATGATTCGAACTATTTAATATTTATTTTTTCTGAATCCAATGCGAATTCAAAAATATAACTTTTTCAAAACCTGAAGTTCTATAATATTTGGTGGTTCCTATTTTCTCTTTCAATGTTTCGGTGAGTTGGCATACATTTTATCTTATAGTCTTTCTTAATGATTCTACGATTTTCCAATAAATTAAAATTGGCAGGTGCACTTGTAAATATCTCGTTGTCAACGAAAATAGATTTTTTGCTGAGACGACATTTCTTAGCACAATTTGCAACAGTTTAGCTCACAGACTGTACAAATCATCTTCTAAATTTCCTTCTCATTTTCAGCTACTTCAAAAAAAAAAAAATTAAAAACACACGGCTCATTTAATGTCATTATGCGTTTAATTTCGCGACATTATCAAATGGATGAGAATCTTTTTTAATCACATCATTTACTGTTAAATGTTTCATACTTTTGCTATCCATATTTTTAACTTTTCTTGCAGTTATATGCTCATTAAAATTTAGAACTTATTAATTGTTTTTGTATTTCGTTTTCTAAGGGTTTTAAGGGAATTTTTAAAACTTGTTTTAATATCTGAAATAAACTTATTTTGACGAAAATTTCCAAACGAAATGTCAAGAGGAAAATTCTTTTCAGACGATTCAGGTGCTTTCATATTAGATATTTATGGGCATACCACGTAAAAGGAGTACTATTTCAGAGAACTACATTTCCTCTCGAAACGAATTCTTTGTAGTTTGAATTAGTTTTTTTCGTAGTTTCTTTTTAAAATCTTTCTCTATCTTTACATGCCTACCATATTTTACTATACGCGCTACAAAAACGGAAACTGGCAAAACCTTTAAAATTTAATAAAACATTGGCACTAATTCGTAAAAAAAAAAATAATGTATTTTAAAAGAATTCCCATTTTCAGTCAATATTGTCACACTCTGTGCATTCATTCGTGAATTCTAAGCAAATTTTGATTTTGGAGTTTGAAAATATTCACAAACCACAAATTTTTACTAAACTAGCCTAAAAAGACGTGAGAGAAATTTTTTTTTCGAGTTTAAAAAAACTTTTAAACGGAATTTTGTTTCAGACACCTAACGGGATTTCAACTTTGGCGCACTATTTCTAAAATACTTTATTTCTTTTTTAAAGCATTTTTTCGCTTTTTAAATTACCAGACGACCATATACTCACTAAAGTACCCTAAAACACCAAAACTGATAAAAACATCGAAACATTGACACGTTGTAAATAAAATTCTATAATTGTAAACATTATGATTTAAAAAAATTCATCGTTGAACTTTTTCTCGAACTTTCGCTTTTTCCAATTATCGCCTTTAAAAGAAATCTTCTTTTTCAGACGAATTTTCCGTTCAGCTGCTTTCAGATTAGTTTGATGGATGCACTTCATTATGATCATGTTTTCATAGAATTTGTTAACTAGAAAACTTTTTCAGAAAAAAACCTTTTTCTTCCCGGACACCTCCCTCAATTTGTCTCTTTTTTATCTCTTTATAAACTTTTTTTTTTATAAAATATGCTTTTCAGAAATATGGAAAATTATCGAAACTGCGAATCGGAGGGGCAAGAATATATAGAAAGCAAAGGTCTAAAGGTACCTTAGAATTAAGACTATTTTTTCCAAAAATATTTTTAGGTCGCACTTTTTCTCCAAATAATATGCAGTTTTATTGCAATTATCATAAACATTATTTTCTTGAAAACGGATTTCAAGCAAGTCTATTTTCATCAAAATGTTAGGGTAAGTTTTTAAATTTCAACTATTCAAAAATGTAAATTTCAGGTAATTATACTGTCATCAGCGGCTTGTAAAATTATTCACAGTGTATTTTGTATTCTTTTACAGGTTTGTGAAAAGAAAACGAAAAGTGGGGAAAATCCCTTTTTGCCTGTTATGATTTTTTTGGAGCTTACCATCATAATTATTCATTAATAAAATCGGTTGATGATACCAACATTTTGAAACATTTGTATTGTTTAATTCCAGAAACGAAAAAATTATCATAAACGTGATTTTTTGTTCACGATTTCACGAATGCAATTTTATTCAAATTTAGTTTGATGTTGTTTTTTTCACACAGGAGAAAGCTAGAAATTTCCACTTGAACCCCACAAAACAGAGATCGCATTTCATCAAAAATCACGAAGACGTCAAAATTGTTTTATTTGTTTCTTGGTTAGTGTTTTTTTAGGCGGATGAGTTAAACGTCAGTAACATTAAAGTTTTTTTAAACATAATTATTAAAAAAGCGCAGTTTTGTGAGGAAAAGAGGTATAGCCGTTAATTGGCTTGACTATAACTAGAATATGCTTATTGTGAATTCAAAACATTGATGTGACATACCTTTTTCTGTCAATTGTTTGGTATATTACTCTTTATTCAACATTTGTGTGCTAGTTTTTGAAACATTTTTTGCGTCTGTGAAAAATCGAAACATTTTTTGCGTCTTTATTCTCCTAAATTCATGATTCTTATTTTTTCGGCCTTTCAATAATCAGGAAACCTGTTTTATGTTCTTTTTTTAATTTGTTTTTGGAGTCTTATTATAATTTTTCCTTATTGTTTGAAACATACATTTGAGATCTTGAGAACCAGGCGCTCTGAGAAGTGTTTAAAAAAATTGTATTCTGCAACTGCGGGGCAATCTTTTTTACTTCACTGATTTTTCTAACTATAAGTTACTCGGATTCTTCGTTTAAAAAATCGGTTGATGATACCAACATTTTGAAACATTCGAAATCCTAAATTTTTTCTTTACCTAAACTTAAAGGATGCAAAATCGTATCGCCCAGCATTAGAAATATCTGGTTTCTTTTAAAACATTTACCTAAAGCATTCAGATGATGAACAACAATTAAATTTCTTTACGTAAACTAATAAGCGCCTTGAGTGGTATTCCACATTTGCTTCTTTAACAAAATTCGGTTACAAACAAGTTAATACCTAGAACCGGGGTGTGCTCGAGTTTTACAGAAACCGACTTTTTGCATAAAACATTTGTATCGATTTTTAATTTTTTAGCCTTTTTTACATTAAAAAAAATGTGTCGGTAATCTTTGTAGACTGAAAAAAGTTTAAAAAAAAAACTTTTTTTTAATTACACTTATTTCACCTAAGGGGTTTTTGTTAACAAGATTTTCAATATTTAACAAATCTAAGAAAAGCAGCATTTTTAACAGTTATTTTTTTCGAGAGATATTCTCAACCAACGCTATGATAAATTGATCTGTCTTTTATTGATGGTTATAATGAAATAAATTGAAACATAGTAACAATCTGTTTATTTTAAAGGAGCAGTAAGGGGGCTTTTCATTTCTTTTTCGATCGTCTACGGTCAGAAATTATGCGAATAAACTGCGCTAAATTGTCTCGCACCCTCCTCATTTCCAGCGCTCTCTCAGCCAATTAGAATAAAATTCGGCTCATTAGCATGCCTTGTAAATCCCGGACACGCAGGGCGTACTGCCCGTCTACAAATCTGTAGACGGAGACCCGTTTTTGACGACTTTAACGCGTATTTCCTCTAAAACGATAAAGAAAGAAAGAGAGAACAGCAAAGACATCGACATAAAGATCCTCATTTGTTCAAGGGAATCCACCTCTACCTCTACAATTTCTCCACCAACGGTTGTGACATCTACGTGTCCCAGCTCTTGTGTTTGGTCCTCCGCAGTCCCATAACCTTCACAATGATCTCCTTCGTCCCCCTCAACTCTATAATCGTCGTCGAACGTTTAGTTGCTTCTATGAAACTTCACGCCTACGAACTGTATTCAAGGCTATTGGGATTTCTGTTATTAGGTTTTGCTGTGAGTTTAATGATTTTGTAAACAAATTATATCTCTTTTAGATACTTTTCTCTTTGGGTTTGCTTATTTTCGGTATCTGGTATACACCTTGGAATGAACCCACAGCCCTTTGTTTACTGACTTCGAACTATACTTACCATCGGATGTCGATAATTAGCGCTGTATTGATTGGAATCGAAGCTTTCGCAATTGTTGGATTTGGAGTTCTTTGGTGGTTCAACTATAAGTGGAAAAATATGTGAGTCATTAAATAAATTTAAAAATTTCTTGCTAACCGAGCCTGTTTAAACATTTCAAGTGATTTGTGATAGGTACCGGTTTCGACTAATCCGATATTCATGCCGCTCGTATAATCTTCGTAATTAACTCTTTCCAATTATTAAGACAAATGTCTGAGGGTTCTGAGCAGCCTGCGGGCAGATTGGCAATTTGTTGTCACCGATTGAACTTTTATGTTTACTGTAGGCTATTTGGGATCCAAAAAGTTGAAAATCACTTCACATTTCCATTTTCATTTTACACAGCGAAACAATCGCACGTTCGGAGGTTCATTCGGTAACAAATTGCTTGCTGATAACAGAAAAAGTTAACTTAATTCTTGATTTTCAGTTTGGAGCTATTAAAAAAAATCAAAAAAGAAAATTTGTGAAAAAATTTGCTTTTTGGATGACCACGGGTTTATGTGTTGCGCGCCAAACAAACTGTTTTGATTAATCGATTCTCCATCAAATTCCGCCCAGAATGAACTTTTAAAGTTTAAAGTTGAAATCTTGTATTCCAAAGTTTTGAAAAATTTGATTGAAACGTCGAAAACTGCTATTTCAGCCGATTTTTGGAGAGAAAGCGTCTGACACAACAGTTCCCGCTTTTTGTCTTTTTTGATTTTTTCGATAGCCCCAAACTCAAAACCAAGCCACTGTTACTTTCGTCTGTTATAAGCAGACGATTGTCTAAAAATTTGCCCCCAAACAGCCTGATAGCGCAATTTTTAAGCGAAATATGAATTTTCAATTTAAAGTGCCAATGTTTCGCTGTGAAAAATGAAAATTGCAATGTGAAGTGATTTTTCATTTTTTTGGGTCTCAAATAGCCTACAGTAATTATAAAAGCTCAATCGGAAACAAACATTTTCAATCTGTCCGCACACCGCTCAGACCTAAATTTATTTTTATCAAACTAAACTGGAATTCAAATAAAGCGAGAGAGCCACGTCTGTAACAAGAGTAAGCGCTGTTTAAAATTACGTACGCACTTTGAAATATTGAGACCATTTATTCTAAACCCGAAAAATTTACGTTTTTTGGTACTACAGTTACTATTTGAAAACCAACAAAGATAATCAATTTTTAATACAGTTTCTTGTGTTTAAATAATTTAAATGTGCTTTTTTTGAATGCTTCACAAATTTTAAAATATTTGGGAATTGAAAAGAAAAGATTTGTTATGTCAAAAGTTTACTCTGAAAAAAATTGATCGATGGAAAACTAAGTGACTGGAATTTGAAGGTAACAAACAGCTGATACAAAACATTTAATCTTATTAATAATGTAAAAATAAATATTAAAAGATCTTTTGAACATTTTGTGTATTTTTTCAAAGTACCTACTTTTCTCTATTAGCACCTCAGTGTCACAAGTTATTGTGCAAATCGAATAAAGTCGATAACAGCGGGGGTCGATTGCAGCGCACCGTTCCAAAAATCGATAATTGATTTTAATCATTGTTTAAAATGTTAGAGGGCCCTAAGTAATTTATGTACATAGGTTGGGTTCGATTAGACCCCTGTAAATTTTCTGTCCAGAAGTAACTTTGAGATTTCTGAGATAACGCTTCTTAATAAAAATGTATTTTTTTAAATATATTTTTCTAGAGATTTAAGATTTTTAAATTAAAAGCGTTTTAACCTCGATATTTATGTCAATGTTTCATCCTATTGGTTTGAAATTTTAATCTGAAATCTAGGGTTGTTAGTCGAAATTAGATATCACTTTCAAATCTACAAAAAAATTTTGAATGCTAAAATCTGAATGAATAAAATTTATTTACAAATACAGTAATTAAAAATACAAATAAAATTATTTACAAATACAGCAGGGTTAAATTACTGTTTCAGCGATAAAGCAAATGCCGTGAATTTCCAGTTTTCTTACTTTCTTCACGTAAAGCTCTCAAATGATGACTTTAGAATAGCAAAAAAAAGTGGACCTATAGTTATTTTCCGCAGTGTCTTTATGAGGTAGGATCCAGTTTATCAAAATCTTACAACAACCCCTTTCAAAAAATAAACTTAGAACATTGGTATGATGTAGATAACCCCAAGGATTGTTTTTGTGTGTTGAAAATTCCACATTTTGAAATGGACCAACTATTTGTTACAAACAGACAATTATACGGAATTTTCGCAAATTAGTTGCAAAAAATGCCGCATCATTTCAAAAATGGTGCAAAAAGTTGGAATTCAGCCGAGAGAAAAAACGGCGTTTCAGAACCCGGAGCCTGCTGAACTTTTATTCAGAAATTTAAACTTCTTTACAACATTAACTGGTTTTCAATAAAGAATTGGCGGTGAAAAAATTAGCCTCCGAAACATGACCAAGCATGGCAAATTTGGGGCCGGCCCGAAAATTTTTTTTTCGTTTTCTTTGATTTTTACATTGAAAAAAGGCATAAATTTTCGGTTGAGTCGGGCCGGCCCGGGCCGGGCCCTGAAAAATTTTGGAGCGGGCCGGCCCGGTCCGACCCGGGCTGGCCCGTTGCCATGCTTGACTAAAAAATGAAACAACTTGAGTAAACCTTGAAGTTGTTTTCATAATTTGTGCCATTTATACACATTCTCTTTTGGCTCTCAAAGCGTGTAAACTTGACCCTTTCAATGTCTTGGCGGTGAAAAAAAACTCACCAGTTGCAAATTATATGATTTTTTTTGTTCAGAAAAGTGAAAAATATGTATTTTTAAGTCCGATGAAATTAAAACCGCTATGTCCTAAACCCAACCAGTCAAGTTGCACTTTGAAATTACGTGCTCATTTTGAAATATTGATATCCATTAGAAACACAACGAAAAATTAAATTTTTTTCGGTAGCATATGCAAATACAGCAAAGATGGCTGACTTACGCTATATATCTGCAGAATGTATTTTTCAAACAAATTCCGTCGAAAAGCAAACTCATAATTTTTTTTATAATGTTACAAGTTACTTTATATAATAAAAAAAGAAAAGTGGGTTCCAAAATTGTATAGATAATTGGTCATCAACTTTTATATGTATTCGGATGTTTTACTTTGTTGGCTTCAATGTAAAACTAAGAAAGTAATGTTGCATCCTTAATATTTCGCAGTTTGAACTCATTTTTAGAATTAGGGTAAAACAATTGTGCATGCTGAGTAAACTAAAAAATAAAATCAAGAATTAAAAGAGCATTTATCTTAATTATCATATTCAACTTTTCAGGCGAGTGTACGATGTGAGGACTTCCTACCAAGTACACGAAAACATCGGAGTCCTTGCCTTATTGCTTCCGAGGATGATTTTCCACCTCATCATTTTCACCTGCTACCATTTTTCAAATCTTCTGGTGCCCTCTTTCTTCTGCTGGGATGACGTCATCTCAATTCGAACTGCCTATGCTTCCGTTTATGTGAGTTTGTAAAATGATTGAAAATAATTTTTTACCAAACCCATACTAAACTTCCTTTTCTGGATTGGATAAGAATTTTTTTTCGGATTCCAACGCACATTATAGTTCACTTGGGAACTTATGGATTATCGCACATTGAAATCTTGAAATGATGTTATATAACAATCATTCCTTTTTTGAAAGTTGTTATATTTTTGGTTTTTCATTCTTGCGTTGTTTTAAAATTTAAAAAAAGGACACTACCGGCTTTAGTTCTTTATTTTGCAAAAGTGCATTTTGGTTTTTTTATCGCTGCCGTCGGAAACACTGCATATTTCATTCGAGTGAAATATTATAGCTATAATTAAATATCTTTTTTAAATATTGTAGTTTGATTTTTTTAAACAAAACAAAACTTTGATTTCAACCTATGCGAATTGAAAAAAATCTCCCAAGCACATGACTCCCCGCTATAAAACATGATGACAGTTTAATAAAACGTTTTCTCCTGAATATTTAACATTCGTAAAACTTGGAAAACAAATCTCTAAAACTGTGAGATTCCCTTTCTTATGCCCTTTATATTATTTTGAAAAATGAAATTTAGTCATAAACAATTAAGAAAAATTGTTCGTGAGTATATAAAAAAAAATAGGCGGCCCTTTCCATGCATCACTTTTAAAAAATTGTCGAAATTTGTAAAAAAAATAAATAAGTCCATTATAGAAAATTTAAAAAAAAAATTGTTGAGAATTCAGTCTGTGATACTTAGTGTCATGAAAATTCAAATAATACAAAAAAAAAACTTTAAATAAGAAATTTAAAAAATTGAAACGAATGTAAACAACGAGAAGGTTGAATCTTAGGGTTAGTACATAAGGCTTGAAATTTCTCGTCTCGAAACATCTGTTCTCAAATTTCACAAAATTCTAATCTCTAAAAAGCTTTTTTTTAAATTTTAATGAAGTGTTTTGTTTAGATAGTCCCTCTCTACTGCATGCTCTCTCCCTTCCTAATGTCCTGGGTCGTCGCAAAACAAAAGAAACGCCGAGCACAACAACTCCAAAAGCTTTCAACAACAACAGCCACGGCAGAAGCATACCAAAACTACCTCAGTCTCGTTTGGTGATGTTTCTTTTCGCATTTTACCCAATAAAAATACTTTATTACAAATAAATTCCTTTTCGTGTTCATAAATTATTGTTTTCTTTGGTCTCCGGAGCAAATATCCTCAATTTCTTATCGGTAGACCTTGTAGCAAATTCACAGTTTGACGGGTGCCATCTGAAATTTTAATTTCCACGTTTCAAATATTCAAACTCACGCAATTCCAGTAAATTTGTTCAATTCTTTGACAGTTTTCGAAGGAAATGGTAGCAAAGAGGTAGAAAAATCGTTTAAATTCACAATTTGAAGCCTGAAAATTGCAATTTCACAGCTTTAAAAAAATATATTTACTTTTCACAGTCAGAAATCGCAAGGAATCTGGATTTTCTGGAAAATGATAAATGACAGGGCTGGGAATCCAGGATCTTCTTTCTGAAAATGAAATTTTCCATTAGATTTTCTAGTAATCAATTAATTACCTAGTAATTAATTTGTGAGCTCCTATGTCGTAAAAATCCACGAGGCCGTCAGGAGCGACTAGGGATAATAAACGAGCACCGGAGTCTACGGAGAAAATTGATCGGCCTAAAAATGAATCATAAAGATATATTTTGTTTATCGCCTTTTACACAATTTAGGTGCTTTTTTGAAATATATTTCATAAAAATTATGAATAAAATTCAGTTGATTGTTTCATTTTCAAGTAATCAGAAGAATTTTCGAGATGCCAGCAATTGGATGGAAGTAGGAAAATCTTATGTAAACTACGTGGTAACAAAAAAATAATTTGAAAATGTTTTAAAGATATTTTTGTCTTTCAAAAAGATAAACCTCGAAAAATAAAATTAATTGAAATTTTCGTTTTTGTTGGTTTTTATTGTGCAAATTGGGTAGTTTTGTGAGGCTTGGCTTTGTTTTGAGAAAGGAATAAAAAATATTACAGGGTTAATGTTTCATTATTGTTTAATGCAAATTATTTTCGATGTAACACAATGGAGTTCGGTTGCACAGCAATAGTCGTTGCAAACGAATACGAATTTTGAATACGAATTTTTAATGTCAGTAGAGCAACAAAATTTTGGCGAATTTAGTGACAGCTGAACAATTTTTCAGGGCACTAATACTCTTTGAAAAGTCGTTGCTTGGAGTGACGTTGGAAAAATTTATTTCAACTGAACTGGAGAAATTAGCATATGGCTCACTCCAATCCTCTCTTATACACTTCTCTTATGGGCTCTGTGTGTGTGTGGTGTCCCACGGTGAAACTGCGCTGAGTCCGCTACGTGTCTGCGTCTCTCCAATTCTTCTGCACTCTCTCTTACGGGTTCTAACTCCACGTCAATGTTACGGAAACATTACGGAATTTGGCCATTTCCACGGTTCATTTCGGGGCGCAGCCCCCGGCGAGCGGCCGGAGGCCGCGAGCAGCCAGAATATTCAGGACCGCCGCAGGCGGGCCGGAATTTTCTGGTTTTAAAAACGCCCCGGACGGTCCCTTCAAAGAAGCGACCAAAAACAAATTAATTATACAGTTATTCTATATTCTTGTAAACTTTTTGGTTTTTTTTTTAAAATTTTTAAAAAAAATACAAATGAAACAGTTCAAATTTTTATTTTAAATTTAGTTCAAGTTAGAACTGTATTTGTCTATTTGACAAGGAATTTTGTTTTCTTCTGGGAACGGTTTTTAGGGAATACTAAAAGTTAGGATTAAGCAAGAAAAAAAACACTGTATTTTTTCAAAATAATGTATTCATTTACTTTCAAATATTCATTTACTTTCAAATAAAAGGAGAATTGCGCTAAAAAATTTCTTTTTTGAACTGACACCGAGCTCTATAAACATTTGCGTTCAACGTTTTTCCCCCGTTTCGGCAAACTCACTTCGATGTTTTTGCTAAATATGAACTTTGTGCGTGTAGATACTAAAGCGATCCACCTGCTCTATAAAAGAATTTCGGATATAAGAATAAAATTTTTACATAAAAACGAAAAAATGCAGTAGATAAAAAAAATATGCAAATTACCTGGTTTTTGTTGTCACGATATGGAAAATTAGCAAGCTTTTGCAATACAACAAACAATCTTGTGAAAAATTTAGGTTCCTAGAAAAAAATGTTTTGCGCAATTTTCTAACTCACTTCGGTGTTTTTGCCCGGTCTCATATTTTTTGGTGCCTGATATTTTCATTATGTTGTTGTACTGAGGTTCAAAATTTTCAACTGGGGTTCTAAATTTTCAACTGGGTTCTAAATTTTCAACAACAAAAAAAACCTGCCCCAGCACTCCTTTTTCCGAAAGTCTCACAAACTTGAGGTCTGTTATTGTCCCAAAGACACACTTCTTCTTCGTCATTTCCACTCACTTCGAATTGCCTTGTTATAACTTTGAAAAATGGAACCCTAACAATTTTGTTTTGCATTATCAAAAAAAAATGTTTGGTTGGCTTGATCTACTTTTAAAAATTTCTCACGGCTATTTTCCATACTCATTTCGGTGTTTTTGCTTGGTTACAGGAACTTTCAAGTTTCCTAGGTTTTCGCTAACGGAATAAAAATATACTAAATTTCCAAGGAAAGAAAAGGTTTTTTATCTTTTTGACTACGTTGATTATCCGCCATTTTTTAAACTCACTTTGCAGTTACTGTCTGATTGTATAATTTTTCGAGCCTTTCAACTTTAATTCTCTACTTTCGGTGTTTTCTGTTCGGTTTGTTTGTTTTCCTTTCTTTCCCTTTGGTGAAAAAAAATTTCTTACCTGCCCCAGCTGTCCTTTTTCCAAAAGTCGCTATAACTTGAGGCCTTCGAATATCCCAAAGACACACTTCTCCATCACTAGTTCCACTCATTAGCATACATCCACTCCAAGAATACAGAGATGTGAAAATGGCTGAAATTTGATCATTCGAATTTTGTTAATTTCCCCCACATTTAGACTCCAATGTCCTAAAAAGGCCGCCACTTTCGATGTCATGAACCCGGATTCCTCTTCTTCCACCCATTAAAAGAAGACATTGTCTGCTTCTTTGATCTTCAAGAAATGAAACGCAAATCGGTTTTTCAGAAGAGTGAAGGAGAGAGGAGATTCCTGAAAAATTCCATTTCTCCTAAATAGAAAAATTTTTGGTAAGAAAACACTCCTGGGTTCGAATCCGCTTCTAGATTTGAATGATTGAAAAAAAATGTTTCATGAAGGTTCTTTTTTGTTTTTCTTCAAATTTCAGGGTTTTTCTACCGACGTACTAAACTCATTTGGCGCATAAGACATAAATAGGTATGAAACATGAAATAGAATTACAAGGGGCTTCTAATGATCAAACAGTAGGATATCGCTTTGTATTGCCTATTGCTACCACATATCCAAAGTAGGGCCAAATCGCTTCAGTGGGACGTGAGATACGAAATTTCGTGCCAGGACCCAATCAAAAAATCGATATATTGATCAAACAGTAGGATATCGTGTATGAAAAATGATACGGATTTACAAATTGATTTTTAAAATGAATTCAACAAAAAGCGTTCTTCCTCAATACTACGCTAAATACCAAAATATGTTAGGAAAATATTCTCAATGTTTTAGCATCATTTTGAAAGGTTTTCAATTGCATAAATCATACTCTGAGACCGACCCAACGATGCAAAGGAAAAGAAATGGCACTTTTACTTTTTAAATCTTTCGCAATCGCATTGAAATGTTTGTGACTGTCCAGGGATGTCAAAAGTTACTTTCATATTTATTTTTTTTTGTTCGTCTTCAAAATTGTTAGGAAAACACTCCTGGGTTCGAATCCCCTGTGGAAAATATGGTTTTATGAAAGTTCTTGTATATCTGTTTTTTTAATTTCACCTAATTTTCTATTCAAACTGAACCGAAATGAATCATAAGGAATAAAAATCAATATGAAACATGCAACGGATTTACAAATTGTTTTTAAAGGTGCAACCTACAAAAAATACAAAAGCGCCGTTAAAACTAGGCTAAATACAAAACTTGTTATTATTCAAATAGTGCGAATGTTTCAGCATCCAATTGAAAGCTTTTCAATTGCACAAACAGTGCTCTGCTGATAACCGTTGTTTGAGAAAGGAGAATAAGACCATTTATAAAAAAACTTCGCACTTTAAGTTATAGCATGGAAATGTTTTTTTTTTAATATGTTTAAGTTTTTCATTGTTTATATCATTTAACGATGTGAGGAGATCTTTGCCTTCAGAAATCCATGTTCTTTACAATCGAATTTCGCAAAATGCACGATGAGTTTCCATTGCGCTTTTATTTATTAAAAAAATGGTGATAGTTAAAAATAACAATCGACATAAAACGTAAAACGGATTTTTTTTTTTTACAAATTAGTATTATTTACAAATTGTTTTTGAAAATGCACCCTACCAAAAAAAGCCCAGCCTTGAAAATAGCTTAAATACCAAAACTTCTTATTATGCAAATGGTATGACTGTTTCAGCATCGTTTTCAAGAGTTTCCGTTTGCGCAAACCATACTCTTCGGCTCAACGATAATTGAGAAAAGAAATCGCCATTGAAAAAATTCGCGCGCAAAAAATATTTTTGACCTACCAAATTTGAACTTTTTCCTGATCAAATCGATGGAAAAATTCATCTTCAAAGTCGATTTTCGTTAGGAAGGTCACGGAGTTTTTCAAACTTCAAATGTTCAGAATGTGCGCAAAAACACGGAAAATTCAACCGTGATAATCCCATTTTGCGCAACTTTCATGTCAAAGGTCGAAAAATGCGAAAAACTGCAATTTTAAACGCAAAATTTCCCTTCTTTGAGGTTTTTAGACCCCTGTGTAGCAATGCACGACATTTTCGTCAATTGAGTGAGAGATCTACGCACTGCATAAGTTATCAAATAAACAATAGTTTCAATCATTTTGACAATTTTTAAAAATTACGGTACTTTACCGTAACCTGGGTCAAAAAATCGATATTGACCTAAAAGTTTCGAAATGTCCTATATGGGCCCTAGGAAGGTTACAGACCAATTTTGGACCAATAAGACTATCAACATTTTCCTAAGACAGTGGCTTTAAGGACGCCGCTCGAATCTTAGTTAAAGCAAACAGAATTAAATTTTAGGACATTAAAATTGATATGAAACATGAAACGGATTTAGACAAACAAAATTAACAGTGGTTTGAATGGTTACAATACGAAAAGTGACTCGAAATATTACAACAATTATAATTATTTAAACCAATGTTTCGGTTCTGTTTTGAAAGGTTTTAATAGCGCAAAACGTACTCTGCTGCTTGTCGATGATTCAGAAAAGAGCTTAACGTTAAAAACAGGTCTTTTACTTATGCTAGTGGTTACAATGTGTTTTTTTCGCAATAAAAATTGACTAGGCCCGAAAAAGGAACTCGACAAAACAAAAGCTTATAGAAAAATTGCAGCGGTTGCAATTCAATTTTTTTAAATTTGCTATTTTTAGAAAATGGCTTGCTTGCTCCTAACATATGCGCGGCAAGATTGAAGTTTTTAAAAACATTTTGAAACATGGGAATATTTTTTAATAATACTACTTAAAAATAGAAAAAGACGCACTCTTTTCGATTATTGAACCCTGAACTTTCTATGTTCAACAAACGATAAGCAAAACGTTTAGAAGTTGTTTGTTTTTCTATATATATTTTTGTGGAAATTGATAAACAATTTAAAAACCGCTTACCAAATTTTTTGTCTCCAACTTCTCCAATCTGAATATCATTCGAGCCAAATGAAGTACAAGCAAACATGTCTCCGCTGAGATTAACAGCGATATCAGTTATCCGTGAGTTGCATAATGAAGTGGAGTCAGAAATTGTAGGAACCGAGCTGAAAATACAAAATAGTTAAACGAAAAATATAAGAAAATACAAAACGGCATAATTCATTAGAATTTCTTAGAAAAATTTTGCTATTATTTCCATACGACACTGATGAACATGCCGTAATGGAAACAACAAAAAACAATTCCTGCTTTAATAAGCGCAAATTACTATTAAAAGCTTTATGTAGCGGAGATGCATTTCAAATCAAACTCAAATGGTTTTTTTTGTTTTGATGGGGTCAAAACGTGCAAAATGCATCTGTGTCACTTTTTGTAAATTTGCAAAACATTAAACAAATGCATACATTTTCAAGATTTTCCCATTTTAAAGACTTTCCCATTCAGTTTTATTTTTAGTTTGCTTTTAATTTTTGGAAAATTTTGAGAGTGTGACTGAATGTTTCAGCTTAAGCACAGAATGTTTGGAAATTCATGCAATCAATCGACGCTGATTAGAAAATTATGCAATCAATCGACTCTAATTATGTCCTAGCACGAAATTTGGTTATGCCCCCAATCCCAATATACATTTGGTAGTTTCTGTCTGTTAGTTAGCAGCGTAGCGTTTAAGGCAAAGTGAGCCATTTCTAGAGAGGAGATAGGGCGGTGGGGTCGGAAGCGAGGAGAGGGTACCAAGGGCGGCCGGGAACCGCTCTGGCGCGAAGCGCTAGAGTGGTCGGCCGCCATTGGGATTGGGGGGCATAACCAAATGCCCCCACCCAGAAGTCTAAGACCCGTAGCGGGGCTTTGACTTCTGGTATATCAATACCAGAGACGCATTGAAAAAAACAAATAAGGAAACAAATACACAACTGCTGAGAGAAAACGTCGCAGAAAGAAAAAGCGACTGAGCAGGTGGTCCATGGAAATAGTGCAACAGATAAAAACTAAAAAATAAGTGCTCACTTCGAGACATTAGAAAATGTATTACAATGACCTAAATTCATATTCAATTCAAAAGTTCTATATTCAATGGAAAAATGAAAAAATTAATTTTAAAAAAAGTTTAAAAAAAAATTCTATATTCAAAAGTAATTTTAAGAGTCTGTTCTTGATTTTTTATATCCTTTCAGAGTGCTGTGGAAGGTTTCACTAAAATCGGAAAATATTAAAAAAGAATAGTCCGATCAATGGAACCTTTTTGGATATTTATGGCCTAAAAGCACGTTGTAAATAGTGTATAAAAAGAATCTTTCAGTTAGAATTCTTTGCTACGCGATCTTGTAGATTTGAAAAGCATAAATCCATTTTTTTAAAATTTCTCCGTTGGTGTGTTTTTCGACTGATGTACGGAATTTTCGTTTATATGTAAAGTTTGACATTGTATAGAGTGTCAAATATTTAGAAAAAAATCGTAGAAAGTTAGCCAATCCATTTGCTTAGCAAAACAATAATTTAGCACCTATTTCTCCACGGTTTGTGGTCTTGTTGTTTTTTTGTCGTTTTATGGCTTCATTTTAAAAATGTTTCATTTTTGCATGGTTGTACAGGCTCAAATATTGAAATCGTCATTGTCCTACCGCAAAAGTGAAATTTTGATGCCGAACTGGGAAATCACACTTCGCCTAAAAACTGGGGCAGGCCCGTATGATAATGTCATCATTCCGACATAAAGTATTCGATTAATATTTGCCTTCTTTTTTCAATTACAGAGCCCTAATGAATGTTTTACAAAACACGGAAAGAACTTCAGAATAGGTTGTTATTTAATATTAACATCCTTCCGCCCCTGAAACAATTTGGAAAGCAAAATCTGAATCGATACTGTTAATAGAATAAGAAAAATTGCAATAGATTTTGCAGAAGTGCGAACATCCAAATTATTAAACTTTACTTTGTGAAAATCATGTTTTCTCTTCATGAAAAACCCCAAGTAAGATATTTTCATGTCTATATGAAAACTTTTAAACAATTGTTAGAATGCTATTGAATGCTACAAATATCTCTAGTTTTTTAGTGCTTTGTGCCGTTACGTCAGCAGATTTTGTGGGGAATTATATGACTTTTACATTTTTTCAATGATGATCCAGAATTGAATGAATCACGTCAAAATACTCTATTATTAGACCAGTCAACAACTTGAAAACACAGATAAGGACACAACTGCCCAAAGAAAACAATTGTTCCAAAAAACTTTTCGAATGGTTTGACGCACTGTTACAGTGAAAAACATGAAAAATCTGCTCACTTTGAAACATACACATTATGCAGATTCCCTTGAAAATCTCCAATTAAAAGATTTCCACTTGGTGTCCATGTTTGAGCAGTTATAGATTCGGAAAATTCTAGACATTGTTCATTGAATTCAACCTGAAAAGCTGTGTTTCAATGGAAATTGTAAATTTCCTTGTTTGTAAACCAACCTCATGAAAATTCCTTGCGAAATTTTCGAACGACGCCCGCATACCTGAAATGGATAGAAATTTCAGTGTTAGTTTTCTAAGAATTAACAAAAAAAACAAAAAACAGGATTTTTTGAGTCGAATTTTGAAGAAGAATGAACGACGGCTGTCGCTGTAAGAATCGCATTACAGCGGACAACTGAACGGCACATTAGTCACCAACCAGTCCGGCGCCCAGTCATTCGGCGACCGGAAAAGAGGTTTTAAGCAAACTGTACTATGTAAACGCAATACAATACAAGTTTATTACTCTAAAAATTCATTCTTTTAGTAAACAAATTTGCTTTTTAGAGAAATTTTTAAATTATCTTTTTGGGCTAGAATTCCATTTTTCCCAAAATTAAAAACGTCTGAATGTTACAATAAGGCAACGTTAGGTGACAAACAGTGCTCGAGGTAGTAACTTTAATATCCATTTAGTATTACTGAAAAAAATTGATTATGTAAACGTAATAGTGTAAAATTTTGATACTATTTTTATTTTATTTTATGTCTAGAAAACCAATTTTTCAAATTAATAATTTTTTAATTGCCTGAATGTTACTTTAAAGGATCGTTAAATGACTGACAGGGTTGGAGGTAGTTCATTCAGGGATCTAGTCTGCATATCTTAAAAAGTGATCATTCTTACGTCAGAATACTGAAATGGTCATGAATGATTTAGAACTCAATTTTTTTACATTGTTAGAAACAATTTGTTTCGCATAAAATAGTTTTTTGTTGCAATTTTCACACTACTTTTAATAGGCTTTAGTGATATGCTTTGTCAAATGCACACAGCTCAGAACAATTTCATAAAACTGTTATTTTCGCATCAAGTAGTCCTTTAACATTGAAGAAGGTTTCGGAGATCCTGTAACACATCTTAATAATTTTTACAACGGTCGACTCCAAAATTGGCTCAATGGTAGTTTATAAAACTGTTGTTTTAAGAAACGATCCTTTTTGTTCGAATAAGTCTTGAACTCTAAACATCAAGTCGAATAATTTCACGCAAATAATTTTCCTGTCTACGCCGCTAATATTTCTTTCCGAATAAAAAATAAAATTACAAAAAGGAAAGTTTTGGGGGTGAAATTGAAGGGAGGGGGATCAAGTCTTTGAATAGCAAAAGGGAGAGGTTTAATG
Source organism: Oscheius myriophilus (assembly GCA_964057215.1). Lineage (NCBI taxonomy): Eukaryota > Metazoa > Nematoda > Chromadorea > Rhabditida > Rhabditidae > Oscheius > Oscheius myriophilus. The sequence goes on from OZ059906.1 coordinate 13,211,604, forward strand.
ATACTATACATAGGCAATTCAGTGCTTTTTGCTTATTATAAAAATTCTTTTTTTTTGCCTAGAATATCATTTTCAGATTAAAATAATTAATTGTCTGAATGTTACAAGTGGGCGAAGTTAAGTTGTGAATAGGGTTTCATGTAGTGACTTTTGGAATTCGGTCTGCATAACTTAAAAAGTGATCATTCAAGTGTCAAAATAGCGAAAGAGTCATGAAATTAATAGCTTCGTTTTTTTAGATTGGTAGAAACCGCATATTCGCATAAAATAGTTATATTGCAGTTTTAGACTAGCTTTTAATGGACTTCAGTGCTATACCGTATACTTTGTCAAACTTACACAACTCAAAACAATTGTGGTTCATAAAACTCTTATTTTCGCACCAAAAAGTTATTTATCTTACAAGAATGTTTTGGGGATCCTGTAACACAGCATTCTAATTTCTTCAACGGTATGCTCAAACTAAGCCCAATGGTATAAAAACAATTTTTAACAAACGATCCTTTTTGTTCGTATAACTTTTACATACCAAACATCTTTTGGTTGAATGTTGCGAAAATGTTTCCAATAATGTGTGTATCTTTATTGTCGATCTTTCTACCAATAAGATGTGCAATTATATTTATAAAAAAAAATAAAAGGGTTGGGGTGAAATTTGATTTTTCACACTTGATTTGGGAATTTGTTGAATGGCAAATGAGTGAGATTTTAAGCAATCCGTACTATGTAAACGAATGCTGTACAATTTTCTTTTTTTTAATGAATCGTTCCTTTTTTATGCCTAGAATACCATTTTTCATAATTCAAAAAAATTCCTTGCCTGAACAAGATAAAACAAGATGGAAACGTTAATTGATGAAAAAGGTTTGAGGTAGTCATTTCCGGAACTCGGTAAAATAACTGAAAAATTGATCATTCGGACGACAAAATACTAAAATAGTCATGAAAGATTTGGTTTCACTTTTTTACATTGTTAGAAACCGGATTTTCGCATAAAATTGTTATATAACAGTTTCCCTGTTAATAGACCGGAGTGTAAACTGTTATTTTTTGTACAAGAATGTTTCGGGGATCTTGTAATACAGAATATTTTTTTACCAGTTGGTGTGCGGTGTTTTAAATACCTTTTAAGGTATTAAAAAAACATTTGGCTGTTTCAGTCTTATAAATAACGGGCAATCGGAAAAAAAAATTCTGGTCGACGGTGAAAAATAGTGTAAAAAATATCAAATAAAATTTTCACCGGAAATCTGATGGAGACAGCATCGTTGCCATATTTAAATACCGCAATACATGTATACCGCAAAAACGAACCGTAGAATTCATGTTTTTTTTTTTTAAATTGCATAGGATTTCATAAATTCTTTCATGTTACCGAAACAAAACCTAATTTACAATTGTATCACCGCTTATTGAGTCTTTCGAAGCGCTTGATGTCTTCCAATGTTTCAAAAAAGAAAAAAATACAAAAATCTCGCAACCTTTTTAGCGAGCAAATATATGAACCAGAGAAAAATAGTAATCTTTCAATTAAGAACAAAATACAATTATAATGGACAATGGTTGTTAAATTAAAGAAAATTATTCATTTAATTATTTTCCAAACTAATGTTTCAAAATAATGTAATTTGAAATGTTATTTTTATTTGCTCGTTACGTCGAAGGAAATGCTGCACAAACTAGGGAAAAAGCAAATTGAAAATGCGTAAAAATTTAATTTAATGTTTCGACATACATGCTTTCGAATTTTTGTAAGTTCGAAGGTAATACAAAAAACAATTTATGTGTGTGAAGTAAACTAGAGAAAGTAAGACAAAGTAGTACCCTTCTCTCGATGGCGCGGCCAATTGGGTGGCGCAGAAACGTTCGAGGTCATCGGCGGAAAGATCCGATATTGCTCGACAACTGTCTCAATAATGCATGGCAAGTTTTACACGGCGCGTCAGACCACCCAGTTGGGAAAAATCGAAAAAAAAAACTTGTAATGAAAAATCGTGTAAAAAAAAGTTTCATAAATTTCTTTACATTGCTTTTGTTGTTTTAATTGTTATCAACGAAATGATACTCAGTGAATGATAACTTTTCGAAGTGGTATTGAAAAGAAAATGATTGACATTGTTTGCTTGAACGAAATGTCCACCTTTTTTCATAGTTGCCTTTACCAAATGTAACAAAAAAAGTTTTCTAGGTATTTTAAAGTTTTTTTCTTTACAAAAACTACTTAACAAATTAACAAATTTTTTTTGGTTTTTCTTGAATATTTGATTTAAAAGCCGTAAAAACTACAATTAAATTTGTTTTTTTCCAGAAGCATTGCGAAAACAGTAGTGTCGGCAGTAGTGATTTTTTCTTAGTTAAAGAGACCGTCAGGAGCCTTCTCGAATTGCAAATGTACGGTATGCAAATCACATTATTTTAATTGAAATCATTTTCCCAAACACCGCTCCAGCCAACGGTTATGCGCAAAATTCTTGCCACGTCCTCATTAGCATGCGATTGAGAAAAGGCCTCTGACGCGTCCTTTAAATTTAAATTAAAAATTTTAAAAAAAAGTGTTTGAAAAATTGTATAGTCGTCGCCAATGCTACTTCGCCTAATTTTGCTTGTGTAAATAAAATATTTCAATGTTTCAAAAACATTGGTAGCACTATGTTGTTCGCTGAGTCCTTGATTCTAAGAAGCTATAAAATTTCTTAAATAAAAAAGTCGAGTAAATTAGCAGCTGACAATTTTGACACTAAAAAATTGTGAAAAAAAAATGCAACACAGTAAAACGTTGGTGTAAAACTTTGACAAAAACAGTTGAAAGTTCAATCGAAATATATGCTGATGTTATATAAGCAGGGCGTCACGCTTTTACGACGGATAATCTCTTGACAATCGCCTTTTCTCGCCAAGTAAGGCGATTTCCCATCTCAGTAGAAGCCAACTCTAGAAAATTAAAAGGCAGGGCGGCAAAGTTTGCCAAAAACGCCTGTGCACGTAGGCAAAGTAAACAAAAAACGGGGCAGGGCGGTATCGCACAGAAACGAAAGCGGAGATAAGAGCAATATTTCGGAAATTTTGGAAATGTTTTCTTTTTTGTTGTGGGTTGATTATTTCGAAAACGGCCGATAGTTTGAAAAAAAAACGGATAAATTAAAATCGCGTTTACGTGTTAATACAAAATTTTAAAAAATGCATTTTTTTGACACGATAAGATTGTTCCGATTGTTTTTTTCAAAATTAACCAGAGACAAAAAATGATAATGAACTTTTGTCATTGGTCACGCAAATTTATAGTGTAAAGTGTGCATACATATTTTTGTTTGTTCTTCTTTTTTTTATAATCAGTGCCATTTTTGCCGCTTTGGCGAATACATGGCTGAAGTATTTTTAGGCCCAGAAACGAACAATATTTTTCGGACATTTCGGTAAGGTTTTCTATTTTTCAAAAATTTATTTTTGAATAATGAATGCCTATCTCGAGGTTCCATAACAAAGTAAATTACTGGTTCGGAAATTTCGAAAAATGCCTGTGGATTTTATTTTTGAAGGCAAAATTTTGTTCATTGAAAAATTTCCTAAAGGCAAAAAACGGGACATCTATTAACAGAAAAAATTTCTTATATTCTCGAGGGCAGCTTAAACTATTTTTTTCAAACGTTTACCCATTATTTTTTTTACACTGAGTATTGTGCCACCGGACGATCAGCAACAAAATCAAGGATGTGTTAGTTCTGCGTTAGGGAAACATTCAACCACAAATGATGGAATATAATAGAAGTTTTTCACTTGTTTCTGGCAAACCAAAATAATAACAGGGGAAATTTGAACTTTATGTTAAACGCAACAATATAAGATAACTAAGCTTTTTTGAACTCCTTTCTTTGATTTGTTTGCAAAGGGAATTTATCGAAGTTGTGCTACTTTTGACGCAAAAGCTACAATATGGGAGCCAATTTTAAATTCTCCAACTATCCTTTTGCATTAGCCTGTTGGTGACAAAAAGGTTATTATTGTTGTTTCAGGGGTACACTTTTGCTGGGCTAAGAGAAATTTGAAGTTTTTCATATTTCCATATTTGTTAAACTGGGATTCTTTTTTTTTTTTAAATTTTTTTGAGAAGAACCTTGCAAAATGTCTTCTGCTTTATTGTTTTCACAATCCGCAAAACATTTACGTTCTGCTTCTTCAAGAAATCCATTAGCTGAGTACGATTCTTGCTACTTATGTGAAACAGTTAATCAATAAGGTTGGAAATAAAACACATTTTTCTGCGTTAAGCGAAAAGGAACGTTTACTTGTTTGTAAATAACAGCCCAGAATTTAGATGTTACAGCGTTTCGCGCTGTTTGCGTTTTTTTTTAGATAAGTTCATTTTGTTGTATTTTTTTCGTCAATCACTGAAATGAGGGACTCACATGAGATTAATTTTATTATTATTATTATTATAATACAAATACAAAATATTAAATAGAATTAGTGCTGATAGAGATATTGGCCACATGAGATTCGTCTTTGCTGATCGGCATAACAGCTCCATTTCCGTGATTGAAGCTGTATTTATGAATCCTCGACTTGAAAGCGAAAGTTAGGATCATTCCACAAAGCAGAATTAGCAAAACAGTAGCAAAAAGCATAATTTCAATAAGGTTGAAGCAAAGTTGCAACTCCTGAAAATTGGTATTTTTCAATTTTGTGTTGGGAAAATCACTTTTTTCGGAGACTCCTGATTTTCGGCTGCACTGAGGACATTTTCCGTCTCATCCATCACTTCTTTTAGCTCTTCCACGACTTTTTCTGTGACTGTTTCATCTTTGACTAGGTCTTCTTTCATGCTGTCAACCATGCTGATGGAAGCGGCGACTTCGACGGAACCGAGGTCTGAAAAATGGAGTCACGATTTATATTCTTAATTTTTTAAGGTTTTTTTCATTATTCATATGTTGTTATTATTCACTATTCACACTGGTAAGTGTTATAAAACAGAAATGACTTGTTAAAAATGTTAAAATCGACTTATGCTGGGAGCAAGTTTAGAAAATACCAAAAACACTTCGTCCGTAAATTGTTTCTTTTTAAAGTTTTCCTCTGAAAACCATTTTTTTTATACTTTTTAGGCTTGCTAGGGAGTAAGGAACTACCTGAAGGCCAAAAAGTTACACTTTTTGAATTTGGCGAAACATTTGACTACGCGTAAACTTCAGACTTGCCCATTGGCACAGCTCTCCTCTTGAGGACAATGAGCACTGAGGAATTGTTTACTGAGTTGTAACCAGAAAAGTGGCAAAAAACTGTTTTTGGGAACAGGTTGACAAAAAACAGATTTTTATCAATGCAGTGCTTCACATAATTGTTTTACCAAGAAATGTTTCACTGTTCGGTTCAGTAATAGGTGTTTGCCGCAAAACCTCCGGTGATAGTGCATTATTTGGCAAAAAAAAGATCCAAAAAAAACCAAGGACACAAAAAGTCTTTAAAAAGTCGAAAACCTTCAGTTGTAGTTGTCGATTCGAGATTTGCCTTTTCATTGTTAGAGTTTCCCAAAAGCCATCAACTGCAACTCAAGCACCTATTCATATCTGTGAGTTCAATGAAACAGTTCGGTAAGTGTAACTTTAATTTAAAAAAATACACGGCTAGCCTAGGATTTTAGAAATGCATTGTGCCACCAGGCCTTCTTCAACATTTTAAAACTAAAATCAAAAAAGTTATGGTTAAAGACAAATTGGTTTTGTAAAAATTGCAACATAACTCAAAGCACAAATGATGCTATGTTTTACTGTTGCTAAATTATTTTCAATTGAACTTTATTTCATTGTCATACCGCTGTTTCTTTTTTTTTGCAAAATGTTTATCGCTGAAAATTATTGTTTGTCGTGAAAATTCCGATGTAATAGTGCATAAGTTGCCAAAAACGCAAAAAAAAAGACACAATAAAAATATGTCAAAATCTGCAATGGCATTTGTGGACTTCGAGGTACATTTTGGGCAAGTATTCAACTTTTCATTTGTTTTTCAACAATTGTTAATGTTTCACTGAACGAAACGCCGCAATCGACTGTAAGTCAAAAAAAAACTATTCTTATTTGTGTGTTTAATGAAACAGTTAGGGAAGAGTAACTCCGCTTCATAAAAAATCCGTTTAATTAAATGTTTTGATCTTGGCTCAACATTTGGTTGCGAACTGTTTTGAAAAGACAATGAAAATTATGAAGAGTTTAACTAAAATTGCGTAGTGGATGTTAAAGACAAAAAAAGCCGAAAAAAAATCAATAAGTCCAAAACTAGAGTCGTAGTTGCAGACAATGAGAAGCATTTTGGGAGATTTTCAACGTCTTATTGCTTAGTATTTCAATACAAGGAAACCTAACGAAGAACTGCGAGTCTAAGTTTCAATTTAAATTTGCTCGTTCAATGAAACATTTATCGAAGAGTAACTTTATTTTAAAAAATACACGGCTAGCCTAGGATTTGATAAACATTGACTTTTGTAAAAAATAAAAAGGGATTTTCAAAGAAGTTTTTATTATTATGGAGAAGATGTTTAGAAAATATTAATTAACTTCCCTAATAAATTGTTTGTTTAGAGAGTTACCCCGTGGAAACCATTTTTTTTTCAATACGAGCTGCGTCGTACTAAATAAACGGTATAGTTAAAGTTTTTTGATCCTGACGAAACATTTGGTTGCGCTTGACTTGAAATTATTTGTGAAATTTGTTAGAGGAATAACTTTGAATGAAAACATATGAAACAGGTTTTTTCTGGCATACAAAAGTCGTTGAAGGAATGACAAAATTAATCAAAAATAGTAAAGTATTTTTGTTAACGTTTTTTTCTCAAATATCTGGCAACCTAACATTTTGAATGGAAAAACCATGCAAATGGTTTCGAGCTTAATTATATAAATAAAAATCTATTCACCTCTGTGTGAATAGATTTTTATTTATAAAATTAAGCCCTAACACTTTAAAATATTGAAGTGAAAATCGTTTCGTTTTATGTAAAAAATTGAGTTTGAAAATGTACTCTCTGTGTGAATAAATATAAAATAGAGAGAGACAAAGAGAGAGAGAGAGAGAGAGAGAGAGAGAGAAAGAGAGACGACGGGAAAAATAACTCACCCGTAGGAATAGCTCTCCTCCTCCTGAGGACCCTATTTGGCTGATCCCTGTCACACCTGGGTGGCGTGATCTCTTTGCATTCTCCCATCGTTCGAGAGCAAATCTAAATTTTTCTTTTTGTTTATTTTTTAAAGTGTGATACAGCTCACCTCCACAATGCATTCGTAGTTCAACACATTGGTGTCGCTGAATTTGTAGCCATAGGTTTCAGCGATTGCCTGAAATTCAAGTTTTTCTTTGCTTTTTTTCGGTTTTCAAAATTACCGTGTTAGTTTCATCGTTGTAAGTTAGATCAGGCTGGATAACCGGGTCCACAGCGCAACCGTCGACGTCCAACTAAAAGTTGCATAAATCTGTTTTGGTTTACATGGAAAGCAATTAATAATTACAGCTTTTCCTTACTAGATCGAATTGGAATCCTCTTCCGTCGGTAACTTTGCATGAATGAACGAGGAATCCCTTTCCAGGTGCGTCGCAGTGCCAAATGTGGAATATTTTGGCTCCGATTTCACCGTAACTGAAAACAAAATATGACTAAGAAACTAAAAGGAGTTTTGGTTAGGCATGTATTAGGAAAAACGTTTTTTTTTAATGTTTTTATTGGTACACTACTCTTCGAAGTTTTTGCCAAATGTGAACAAAATTCTTGAAAACGGAAAACCTTGTATTCGCCGAAATGTTTTATACAACTATCATAGAGAGGAAATTATCGAAACACCAATAAAGTTGTGCCAAAAAAACCTCACTGTTTTGTACAATTAGTGTATAGACTTTTTCTTTAAGTCACCAGTTTTATTTGTGTTTGTTTTGGCGATTTTAATTAAACACAACAGGCTTTTTTGAAAACAACAATTATTCGCTTTGAAGGTCCTGCCAAGAAATAGGAAGCTCTTAGTACGCACAAAAATTTTAATAAAACGCTACCGTGTGTGTCTGTGTGTGTGTAGTGGATCAGCGGTAGTTCACGCGTTCATTTCCCCCCGAGAGGAGGGTGAGGTCGGCCGTAGGCCGAGTTTCACGTGCTTCACGGCCGAAGGACGAGTAATGAATGGCCGTAGGCCATGAATCTGCGGCCGCAGGCCGCCTAATTGAGCGGCCGAAGGCCGTGTGTCGGTGCGGCCGCAGGCCGCAGACCAGGAGGGTGCGCGCCGTTGGCGCGCGTACCCTCCTGGTTTTTTATAAATTCCATGTTTCACACATATATTATGAAGAAGTTTTCTGAACCTTCCCGTCATAAGCGTGTGGTTCTTAAAGCTAGCATATTTGGTTTAAAAAATAACAATTGTAGACCTTATGGTTAGCTCAATTGGTGAAAACGCTTGTTAACTTTCGTCTTCAAACTTATACATAAAATCCTTTTAAAGATTTTTTTCTTATGTACCGTTATACTAAAATTTTAAAAATATTTTTTTTTTGAAGAAAATTTAATCCCGTCAAAAAAAATTTGTATATTTAGTAAGACAATTTTTTCTTTCAGTTCCTTATCCAAATTGGACAATCAAAATCTGTTTTTTTCTGTTTTTCTGTTTAACGCTTTATTCAACAGTTATATATGGCCGTGCAGCGCCAAGACATCAAACCAGGTCTTTTTGTCGGATGCCTGTCTGAGGAATGTCGGGCCGATCTTCTGCTGGAACTCGTCTCTCCATCTTGCACTTGGTTTTCCTCTTCCTCTGCTCGGTCCTCTCGGGTGCCACTCCGTCACCGCTCTTGCCCATCTCCAGTCCGCCATATTCGCGATACGTTTACACCAGTTGTACTTTCTCTTAGTACACTCCGCCACAACGTCCTTTACTCCGGTTTTCCGTCGCACCCATTCATTCTGCCTTCGATCTAGTAAAGTCACCCCTACCATGAACCTTTCCATCCGCGTTTGGGCTACCCGTACGGTATTAAGAGTAGCCTTAGTCACAGCCCAAGTCGCACCCGTTAAACAATTTTTGCCTGATCTTCATAGGAATTGACTTATTAGTGAGAAATGTGTGATATTTTTTGTGAAATGATCCTTTGGCCGCCCGAATGCGCCGCCGGATTTCGCCGTCTTGTTTGCCATTTAGGGAAATTTCCGAACCAAGTTACACAACCTTGTCGACTTGCTTAACTATTGAACCCCCAACTTTGACTGTTCTAGACTTTTTCAAGATCAAGATCTAGGCTTGTTCAAATAAATAAATAAATTTTTTTTCTCGAGTTTTATTTCTAATTATCCATCAATGAAAATATCCATAAACTTATGAAAGAACACTCTTAAGTGAGAAGGGAAAGAAATAATGAGCAACAAGAATTCTAATTTTGCATTGTACACTTAAAATTAACTTCTATTTTTATCTTATATCCTTTTTTGAAGTTTTCTTAAAAGTCAACCTCAAATAATTTTACTTTTCTGTTAAACAAACGCTAAATCGATTACTGTTCTTAATTAAACATTTTGAAAACATTTCCAATTTCACAAAAAGGCGAGAACCGAAATTCGTCTAACTGTATCTTTTTTTTTTGCTCACCAATCACATTTTGTTCTTTCTAAATAAATAGAAATTGGCTGAATTAAGTAAAAGAATCTACTTAGTTTGGGAATGGAAACGCGCTATAAAAAACAATGAAATTTAATAAAAAAAACACCCCACTGTTTTAATTGTTTAGTAAGACAATTTTTTTCTGTTAACCCCGTTCAATACTGGTCTTCATAAAACAAAAATTTGTTGAAAATGTATTTCACTGTTTCGGTACAAAGATGATTTCATCTTTCGATTACCGTTATCCAGCAAGATAACCGTCTTAGGTAATTTTTTTGTTGAAGAAAAATAAAAACCCACACAACTGGCGGACCATCTGGAGATCCGCTCCTGATTTCGTATGAGCAACTTGGAGGAGCCATGGGATTCAGAAGTTCAGTTGTTCCAAGAGGGCCGATTTCTGAAGCAATTTTTAAATAAAAATTCATTAAAAATTTCACTCACGAATTGAGTTCTTCAGTGTTTTCTGATTTCTGAAGAAGCAGATGCAGCGGAAGGCGCGATCGGCCTTGGTGACAAATGTTCCATGGAAGGAGACGACGACAGTGACCGAGTACATTAGGCCCTAAAGTGTTTAGTTAATTTTAATCTTTTTTTTTCAACCGCAGAGACGCCACAGAACAATTTTTTCCTATGCAACGTTTTAAGTCATATCATTGAAACACAGTAGCGAAAAACCTGCATTTCATATTTTTCCAAATTCATCTAACTCTAAATCCGTAATGTTTTTTGTTCAGATAATATTCAAAATTGTCTCATTGTTCCGAAAAAAATTTCAAAGTTTTGAATTTTTACCTGTTCCGTTCAATTCAATCCAAGTGAACCAAGTCAGTTGCTTCACAACACAAAGTTGTGGTTGAGTACTATTTCTCGCATCCGAATTTTTTCAATGTTTCTATTTTTGTTTATTTTTGTTTTATTTTTGTCCGTCTTTTGAAAATGAAGTACATAAATAACCTGTGCTACCGCTCAAAAGAAGCTTCAGCAGATTTGGCTGCGTATGTTGACTGAGTATTCTTTAAACAAAAGCTAAACTTTGGCATAATTTTCGAATAACTTTCGCAGAAGATTTTCGCAATTAGAGAACTTAAGAATCAATGTACCGAAAAATGAATTTTCTGTAACGTAAACTTTATGTAGTTTAACAACATTAATTCAATCAGATTTTATTAAATTTATTATTAAACTAAATCTAAAAATGTATTATTAAACTAGTTTAGTAAAAAAAATTAATCTAAAAATGTATTATTAAACTAGTTTAATTAATGAACTACATAAAAATCCTAAAAATGGTTGCTATTTTTTTTAACCACCGTAAACAACATATCAATTTTTTCAATCGAGACTGTTAGCCTACTATGAATGAAACACAGCAGCAAAAATAAGAGACTGGAACAACTTTTTTCACGCTATGTTTTTACTTCGCTCAATGTTCCGAAAAAAATACTTAAAGTTTTGCATTTTATTTGCGTTTTATTAAAAACAATAATTACACAAATTCATCAAAAGATCGCTGATAAATTGCCCCATTAATCGACTTTGTTGAGTTTTATAGAATATAAATTTTAGAAAAAGGTCAAACTTTTAGAGAACTTTTTTTCTAAGCGTGCGCATGTTTCCCAGTTTGTCTCGTTTTTCTCATTTTGCAAAACATTTGAAGCGGACAAAGATCTCGGATCAATTTTTTTTTCTGAAACTAACCATTTACGGACCATCAATGAAACATGAAAGCAAGGAAAAATTCTGAGTTTGATTTTTTTTCTCAATATCCTCCATAAATAAACAAAATATCCACAATTCTTGCGGTATGACCGAACTAAATCCGAACTCTTTTTCGCATCCTATCCTGATTTGTCTCACTGTTCCAAACGAAATCTTAAAGTTTCGATTTTTGACTCGTTCATTCGAGCTGATGCTTTCTAAATCTTTTGTCTGTTGTTTAAACTAGCAAAATATTCCAACGCAACTCTATTATAATACACTTTTAGTCAAACCGGCATTTTTAAGTTGTAAAACCCGCCTTACTGTCCCTTTAAGGAAAATCGGCGTCGAACGTTATTTTCCCCACAAATATTTCCTAAAATCAATTGATGGCTTGCTTGATTCATTTCTTTTTTTAAAGTTTGAATTCCATAAGCGCTGTTTTTCTCCGAAATTACACACTCATTTGTATCGTTGTTTGCATCGTTGTTGTACCTCAAAATGAATAATCGAATTTTTTTAAAATTTTCGGTTAGAAAACTGGTAATTTCTGATTGCATATTCGGATTTTATTTATGTGTGCCGGATTACCATTCTCTGTGAACAATAAATCATCTTTTAAGTTGGAAGCGGTTCCTTGTCATTTTTATAAAAAAAACAGATTTTGGAGAGAACCAAATTTTGGTTCAGTGCAAAGTCCAATCTAACTTCACAATTATATCACCTCTGCAACGCCTGATTGGCGCAATATGCCAGGCAAAATCATAGCGAAACGGACAGGCGAATTTAGAAATTAGTAATATTTCACTGTTTTTCCTTCGAAAGCATTGGAATTCCTGGTCGTTTTTGTATCGGTTTGGTTAATCAAATACTGCATCTTCTCTTAAAATCGGAATCCAGATGAATTGATTTGTCACAAAACTCTTCCTTTTTTTTCTCAACAAGTTTGTTTTTTAAGTTTTCAGCAAAATTTTTCCGTTAGAGATGTTTTCGAACAAAATGTGCGAGGAAAGTGTAATTGTTTTGGGTTTGAATCTCATTTCCATGTCACTACCTAATTTTCTGTTCATTGGGACTATGTGGTTATAGAAGGATAACAATGAAAACTCAGATTTCAGTTGGGAAAACATGGCTTACTTCCAATTTTCCAGTGACTCGATGCCTTTGCATGGTGCAGTCTCCAGTTTTCACTTGCATTGACATCCTAAAGCATAAATTCCTGAAAGTTTTTAAAACTTTGACTACCTGCTCATGTTTCGATTGTCTACAAAGGCATTACTGCAACGGTCATCGTCGGAAAGACCCTGAAATTGAAAATAGCAAAGAGAGAGACAGAGAGAGAGAGAGAGAGAGAGATAGAGAGAGAGACTTAAATTCAGACCCACCTGAACATAAACTCTTCCAGTAAACGGCTTCTTCGTCTTAAAAGTTAGACCAACTAAAGCATCCTCACAATCAACCTAAACTTTTCTTCCAGATTAAACAAACTGTTGAAACCCACAGATGGTTCCCCAACAATTTCATTATCGATGGGAAATTCGGCCAACCCAGCTGTCAAAACACAAAGAGTTATTATTGAAACCCGCATCATCTGAAATTCAATGAATGGAATGAACTTGAAATTTATTGGAAAAAACATATAGAATGTTTCTAAAAACTTTGAATTGCCGTAGAATATTCAAACACTATTCTGTCTAAGAAAAGCTTTCAGATGAAAAAGAGTTTGTCATGGTTTATTTTTTAAAAAGTTCGAATGTTTCAGAAAGTTTCTAAAACTTTTAGAATGTGCATTCAAGATTGAATGGTTAAGATAAATAATCTTGATGAAATTTATTGGATTTAAATTATTTTAAAAATAATATTTTAAAAATTGATAGGAATGTTTCAAAAAACTCTGAATAAATTACGAAATTTTCCGAAACAATAGTTGGCGCTGCTCTGATCCAAATGAATGTGCTAACTGACAGCCGTATGCTATCATTTATGCCATCTCTTGTTGTTCGTCGTCGGTGATTTCAGATACCATCGGATCAGAACGCAGATTTACGCGCTAATAATGACCTTCGCCGCGTTTTCGGGACACCTTTGCTCACCTTTGGATACGGGACCAAACTGAGGAACAGAACCTAAAAACAGAAAAACGAGAAAAAACTTTTTTCATTAAATGCTTCCGCGGCGGAAAAGAAAAAATATTCATTATCTTGAAACATCTTGAAAAATCAAAGCTTGAAAATTTTCGCTATTACTTATCCAACGGGAACGCCCCCACAAAGTATCGCCAATCCAAGTCCCAACATATCAGAACTTGACAAAACATTTGGCAAATCTAAAATTAACCCAATTTTTTCGGCTGATCGGCAAAAATAGATGCCATGAATATAATTTCTCTGGGTTTTTTTATTTGTAGTTTTTCCTGTATTTTGTGATTTGATTTATTATAACGTAACACGTTACAATAAATATTTGATTTCTTTTTCAGCAATGGTTTTTGAATTGTGAGACCCATCCTCACAGAGAATCGATACCGATCGTGCTTGTAATTTCCTTCTTCCCTATTGACAAGTCTTTTCTCTGTAAATCTACAACTGTTATCACTTCCAAACGGTCAGTTTTGAAAGGTGCATACATATAAGAATAAATTCTCTAAAAAATAAAATTTTAAAAAATTGCAATCAGATCGAGAATAAGAAAGAAAACAAATTTTGGTAAAACTTTTTTGGTAATCGTATTTTTAAAAAAATTAAGGCAATCGCCAAATGAAATTCGTTTTAAAAAAATGTTTTAAAAACAATGTTTGAAAAGTTTCTTTTTTTTTTTTTTTTACAAATAATGAGCTACGTAAACGATATTTATAGGGTGCTATCAGAAAGTTTAGAGATTTCAAAACTTTGTCTCAACGCGAAACGTTCAAACAGTCTTTTTATATTTTTTTTGGGACATGTTTGATCCGAAACAAAACGATGTTCATTCACAATTACTTTTTTACCATGTTTTAACCCAGTTATACCACACTTCAGTAAAAGTAGTTTCACAAAGTTTATATTTACTTTTTTTTAAAAATAATTTTCACACAAGTGTTGCATTTTTCCTAGTCGATAATCAGAACTTGTTGAAAACATCGCCAAAGCTAATAATAAAATATTTTTACCAAGGGATTTATTTTCACAGCAGCTGCTGCGAATTGTGTATTCAACTCTTTCACACGCTTCCTTTTCAGAGAATCAATACCGACCGTGCATGTAATTTCCTGTTTCGCCTTTGAGAGCTCCCTTCTCGTTGAACTAATACGTTATTGAACTAACTAAACTTTCAATGTTTGAGTGTAAAAATTTACCTTTGAATGTTTGTAAAAAAAACCTCACAAAAGTTTGAGTTTTGTGAGTTTCACATTCCGTTGTGACTCCAATGTTTCATTGATTTCTAAATATTGAAACATTTTTCAACTGGCAATACGTTGTGCTGAATTGCAACAAAATATCTCTTTTCGTGACTACTTTTTCTATTGATCATCCCAACGACCATATATTCTCATTTAAATTTTTCAAAATTATATCTTCGAACGAATGACTATTCTCCAGCAAAATGTCATTGAAATCACCACCTAACGAAACATTCACATGCCGGAAGAATCCGTCCGCCTCGAATTTAGAATTAATAACATATAGAAAAGAAAAATCAAACCTGAAGATCAAACCTGAAGATTGTGACTTTAATTTTGGTTTTTAATATAGTGAATTTTTAATAAAGAGATTGTTTCATTAGTTTCAAAATATTGAAACAGTTTTTTTAAACAGGCAATGCTCTCGATGGCCTGGTTTTCAACAATATTTCTTTATTATTCGAAGTTTTCCATTGATCTCCCTCTCCACGTCAACATATTATGAAAATATCAGCATATTTTCTCGTTTTCGCCTCCCCGTAACCAAAACAACAGCGGAAAATCGATATCTGTTGCCAAGCCTTTCCATTTTGTTCTCTTCGTCGCTTATCGTCGCTGGGACCGAAACGGGCAAACAATATTTGCAGGACGGAGCGTCGGAAATGGTTCCCACTCGGCCGAAGAGCTCATTTGCTTACGAATACCATCGATTAGAAAATGAATCTTTAGATAACGGAATTAACATAAGGCTGGAATCTAATGAACAGCCGAAACGATCATTCTTCCAAATGATTTCCTTCAACAAGGTTGGTTTTTCTGTTTGTTTAAAAGTTTGTAAATTTTCAGAGATACATAGCTATTGGAGTATTTTCAATTCTTCTATTGCTTTTCCTGATGTGGCCTAAAGAAAATCCTCAGAATCCGAAGTTACTTTTGATTTCATTTGATGGATTTCGATATGATTTGCTCAACAAAACTATGGTGAGTTTTTGTAATTTTCTCGCTAGAAAATACAATTTCTAAACTTCCAAACACATATCATTGAAAATTACCAAAAAAATTAAGGAAAATGTAGATGGATCCACTGTTTCTTAAAAGTGTTAGCAGTCAGAATTTTTAATGAATAATGCTCAGCTGAGTATTGGGAAAAAGTAGGTAACTGCTTTAAACTTAAAAGCCTTATAAAAACACCCTTTTCTGGAAAACAATTTTCTGTTTTTGAACGTACGACGAATGTTTTAGAAGTTCTAGTTCTCACGGGCCGGGCCGGGCCGGCCCGCTTTGGCCCGTCCACTCGAACCACCCAGTCAAACTGTCACTCACACGACCAAGGTTCGATCCCGGTCGGGACACTTTATTTTTGCTAACTTAAAATTAGTTTAAATGTGTAATAGAAGTATAATGAAAGTGTTTTCGGGGTTTAAAAAAATTGACGTGAGCTAAAATAACGATTTAAAGAATTTTTAATTTGACAAGTTTACAAACCGGGCCGAAACGGGCCGGGCCAGGCCAACACTTTTCTCGGCACGGCCCGGCCCATTTTGTCCCGTCCTGGCCCGGCTCGGCCCGCCTCGGCCCGCGGGCCGGCCCGTCATTTGAGAACTATGACTAGAACTGCTGGATGCCTAAGTAGTTGAGGTTTGTAGGTAGTTAACGTAGTTAAGGTTAGGCAATTAGATAGATAGGAAGGTAATACGGCAGATAAGGTAAGACAGGTTTGTCGGAAGGTGATGATAATAGAATTCAAAGTATTCTACTCACCCATATTCTAAAACATAGTCTGCCCCCTCAACTGCGAAATCCCCTAATTTTTGGAAAACAATAGTGGCTTTTTCACAAATTTCCTCAGTTAAACGTAAGCATTGATTGCAAAGAACCTTCCAAAATGAATAAAATAATGTTGTACGATAGTACGCCGCATTTTTTTCCAAGGTTCATTCCCTGAAAAGACTGCATTGGAATTCCTTTTTTTTGCTTCTTAGCTACATGCAAAAAAAGAAAAAAAATTAAATAAACTTCTATTTCTCTCAAAATCGTTTTTTTGCCCCTTTGTTTTACCACTTTGGAAAGTTAATAAAACTTCCCAATTACTTTAATTATAAAATCGTACAAACAGAATTTAATAATTAGAAAATATGCAAGCGGTCGTCATTACAGTGTTTCGTTCCATTCATTATTCTAAAAATAAGAGAAACAAGTACTAACCACTTCATCGAGGAAAAAACAGAAAGTTGAATCACCTCAAGGAGTTTCCATAAATCGTGCCATTGCGAAAAAAAACGGGTTTTGCATGATTTGGACACAATTAAAGGTGAATTCCTGCAGTTTAAAAAAACAATTAAAATGATGAATTTCCGATTTGGAAAAAAACACAAAAAAATGACCTGTGAGTCCCTTCTGCGGCTAAAACTATAGCCGTCGCCAAACGAGCATCGGCTGTTAAAAGCCGCTTTTTCTCTGCGTCTGCGCTGCTCGCACGCTATTTCCGCCTGAGTATCGAACGGCTGCTGCATTAAGGCCGTTTTTGGTAGGATGCTCGTTTGGCGACAGCTATATTCATAGAATTTCACAAAACTGTCTTTTAAAATATTTTTTTGTTGAAGCCTTCATATTAGTATAGAAACAGTCATTGTATAAGAATAAAACCACACAAAAAATTAACAGATTACGCTAAAAGTTACACTAAGAGTTTTTTGACACTGAATTACCTCAATGTTTAGTTCATCGGCCTAGGGCAGGTGAATTAGAACATAAATACTAGGACGTCCGCGTTGAAATAAATGGCGTAACCTCATGGAGTTTCAATACTCCGAAGATCAAAACTCTTGAACCATTAAATATTGAAAATTGAAAAAATTAAAACTTGAAAGTTGAAACCAGATAAACTGTATTTTTTGCAAATCATTTGAAAGTAAGTGGTGACATTTTTTATATTTCATATTAAAACAAAATATATAATGAATTAAATTTAATTGGCCAGAAATAGCACGTAAATAGTGGCACTAATGAAAAAACTTTTCAATTTGCCAATTATTAACAGAAATTATAAAAAAAAAGATGATATGACTTACGCATAGAAATCGCTATTAATATAGACTCTTGCCTTCCCCTGTCACATAGTAATTCATTTTCACAAGACATTTATTATTTTCCTCTACATTCACCCAGGTAAAACTGATTGACAAACTTAAAATACTATCTAAACTTTTCGGTGAAACATTCAACGCAGTTGTGTAAATTTAACTACAATCGCTTTAGGTAAGAATGTTTTTGAATTTTTTTCGCGACATTTTTTATGTGAAATGAAAAAAGATAACATAAAACAATAAAAACTGTTAAAATGATGTAGAAAATGGCATGCCTTGTCCCTATGTCTAATATTTTTTGAATTTAGCTGAAGAATTTGTAATCGTCAACCTAACCGCACTGAAAATAGATTTTGGTTGTATTTATTGCACAAACTGAAAATCTTTATTAAAATATAATTTTTCATTTCTTTTGACCATATTTTGCACTTACGTATTGACAGCCACTTCACTATATTCCTCGAAAATCTTTTCCTTTCCCTTTCCCCCCCCCCTCTCTCTCTCTCTCTCTCTCTCTCTATGTTTGTGAATATGTACTTAAAAAAAAACCGATGTTGCAATTTGCAGGTTCCAAACATCTATCACTGGGCCCAACGCTCCACTTGGTTCGTAAATGGCTCAAAGTCCCAATTTATGACCATGACAGCACCAAATCACCTTTCCATAGTCACAGGTAAATGCCAATTTTTTCATTTATAATTTTGCTTAAGGGCTGTACGAAGAGAATCACGGTGTGACAGGAAACACTTTCTACATTGATAAAGAAACATCGTAATTTTTCACTTTTAAAAGCATGCATTTATTTTGTATTTAAGAATTGACTATTACGGCTCTCCTGATGCTCAGAAGCGGTCTCAGAAGCTGGTTCAGTCCTCATCGTACCTTGAAGGAGATCCAATTTGGCTGACGAATGAACGGTAATTACTAAAACACTGAGACATTTTGGGTTACACGCCGGTTTTTGGAGTATCCACTTGGAGAACCCATTGTGTACGCCGTACGCAATGTGGCGTCATGCTGAAAATGTCAATTTAACATTACTCAAATCAACGTTTCAGTGCTGGAAACGGAAGACGATCATCTGTGTATTTTTGGCCATTCTGTGAAGCTTATTTTAAGTCGGCGCCTCATCAACCTAAAGTTTGCGAGTTTGTTTAATTTAAATCAAAAACGTTTAAATTAATTTTAGGCCTTGGAAAGAGTACGGGACGAAATCGA
The DNA here is from genome assembly GCA_964057215.1 of Oscheius myriophilus. NCBI lineage: Eukaryota > Metazoa > Nematoda > Chromadorea > Rhabditida > Rhabditidae > Oscheius > Oscheius myriophilus. Next base: position 13,230,608 of record OZ059906.1, read on the forward strand.
AGCTTATGATTGAAATTGACAACATCGCCGAAGAATTTGCCCGTTCCAGTCAGGCTACGAATTTTGTTGCGTGGTGAGTGAACGTTTCATAGATTTTTTTTAATATCTATCGTAAAACCTTTTTTTTCACCAGAAAATTACGCAAAAAGTACAATCGCTTCACTAAATCTACGATCTCCATATTCTCATGTGCATTGCAACATCGACCCGAACTAAATAATCAATATAAATTAAACTACTTTTTTTCAATTTTATATGAAACAAATCCACTTTTTTAGTGTGGTTACCTGAATTGCACTTGCCGACACTTATCTCAGCTCGTAATGAAACGTAGTTTGTAATTTTTAATTCAGTTTTTGTCAAAACATTGAAACCAAAAAAAAACAACAAAAAAATATTTACAACGAGAAAAAATTTACGTTTCCTTTATTTTCAAGTTATTGTTTCTTATATCTGAACCATATGTTCAAAAACCGTGTAAGAATTATATGTCGGTTAGGGTAAACGTCAATGAAAAACTTTCAAACTGTTCTTGTTTTGCCGGTTCGTTTTGTTGTGTAAAAGTATAATTATAAACCTATAAAGAACGTTGTTGGTTTACCAATTATATTTTGTTAGCTACAATAACTCCCGCAAACAAAGCTTCTTATTTCAAAACGCCCTAAATTTTCGAACAATGCTCCAAACATTAACTTGTTCGGTACATTTACGTGCATCAGAGCCATAATTGTTGTAAGCAAATGTTATGAAATTTTGTTTGAATATCTGTTACAAACTCTAGGGTTTCTCAAAAGTTCTTTTTATCAGGAACAAAAATCATGGGAAAGATGGACTACTGAAATTGCAGTCCCGTGAGCTTTATTCTTGTTAACCTTGCAACATTGACCCCACCTAAGCAACCGATATTAAAACATTGTTTTTTAATGAAATGTAGTTTGTAATTTTTTAATCAGTTTTTGTCAAAACATTGAAAGCCTTTTGTTTCAGCGAAATTCAACAACACTAAAAAAATTATATGCAACGATAATTTTTTTTCGGTTATTTTGAAGTAATCGCTCATATAATATTTATGCTTATATAAAACCCGCGTATATATGTCGCTTAGCGCAAACATAAATTATAATTAAACAAAATGCTATTTTTTCGGTTCTTTTTGTTTTGTTAAAGTGTTGAAAACGTAAATGGGACCAATAGGTATGAAAAGTAAAATTCACTAAGAAAACTTTTGCCTAACTTTTTTTGTAAGCACAATCACCTAAGACGATATTGGTTGCACATGGGAAAATTGCATCAAAACACTTCTGCGAAACATTGACCATTCCTAATTATTTGCTCTTTTTTTTCTGGTAATCAATGATTTTATTTATTAGTATCAATAGCATAACAAAAAAATGAGTGACAATTGAAAATGTAGAAAAATGATGTTTACTTCATTGTTACATTAATGCGAGATTTGAAATTTTTCGCTCTCACATACGTTCGCCGCTTGTTTTTCCTTCTGTTTAATATTTCGTAAACTTGTAGAAACCTCTTTAATTTTGTTACAGATTAATTCATTAGAATACATGTTTATTTAGACAAAAATATATAAAAAGAGCCTGAAATCGTGTGTTAGCTTTCATATTGTGTGTCCCATATAAATAAGAGGTTTTCAGGTACGTAGATCAACCGGACACTGTTCTCCATAAAAAGGGTTTTTTCACCGGTGACTTCGAAAAAGTGATCAAGGAACTGGATTTCGTATTCAACTACCTTATAACGAAGTTTGAGGAGAAGCGCCTTCTGGATAAGGTTGACATCATTCTCACGGCCGATCATGGGCATACAGAGGTAAGTGTTTCAATCTTGAACGAGTTCTTGTACAATGAGCAATGTTCAAAAATACGGGAAACGTTGAAGTGAAGTAACAGAGTCATTACTGTTTGCGTCGTTGGGCTTCCTGACTTTCCATCTAAAAATTAGCATTCTTCAGCCGCATTTCAGATCTGTATCTGTCGAATCTAGCGATCTACTCCTTTCGCTGCGGGACCAAAGCCCTAATATAATTCAAGCCGCAAAATGATATATTGTCGAATAGGCAATATATATTTGGGATCCACTGCTCACTCATAATCTCATTATTTTTCAAAATATTTTGTAACATTGACGTGAATGTCTTATTTATTTTTATTAGCTACTTCACTAGTCATCCACTTTTGGTATTCTATTGTTCCGCTCCTGCAGTCTATTCTGTTTTTTTTAAAAGAAATTTATTGTATTTTCAAAAGTTTAGTCCAAACATGTGGGTTGTTGGCGGAATAGATCGTTAAACCGATTCACTTTAAATAAAATTCAAGTTTCTTAAAATAAGTAAGCCCGCTTTAAAAATTTTTGGAATAAAGATGGAAGGGAATAACACACAAAAACTATGTGTGAATAATTCTTTGCGAAGTTAGAGACATTCCATTTCAATTTCTCCAATTCAATTTTCACACACTTGTATCTTTTGAGTTGAATTTGTTTTAAATGCATATGCAAGTATCATCTTGAAAATGCGGAGGTTGTTAGCTACGGCTCTAAAATTAAAAAAAAATCAAGCCAAACGAGAATTGTGATTTTTGCCCTGTTTATGAAAAAGTCGCAAAACGATCAATTGTCGGTTAGACACCAATTTTCGAGCTGCATTGTTCATTTTCATTCTCGTTATTGTTCAATATATTTTGTAACTTTGATGTCAACGTCTCATTTATTTTTATCCGCTCATTCACTAGTCATCCACTTTCGGTAGTCTCTTGTGTCGCTTCTACTGTCTACTGTTTTCTCAAGAGTTTTCTATTTTTAAAAGTAATTTATATATTATATTTTCAAAAGTTAAAGCCTAACAAGGGTGTTGACGGTATCGCTCGTTTAAACGATTTACTTTAAATAAAATTCAGGTGTCTTAAAAAAAGTAGGCCAGCTTTCAAATTTTTTTAAAGTCTGACTGCCTGCGGCCCAACGCTTAACGCAAATTTTTACAAAGAAAAGGAAACACTACACAAAAACCATGAATGAATCTTTGTCCGAGAAGTATGAGGCATTCTTTTTCGACGCGTCAATTTAGTTTTCATACAATTGTATCTTTTGAGTGAAATTCATTTTTATATGCATATGCCAGTAACATTGTAAAAATGCAGAATTATTCCCAAACATCTGTAACGTTCACGTGAAAGCTGATATTATAAAAAATGAAATATTTATAGCTCTCACCAAATTGGAATAATGCCAATAACATTAGAATGTCCGAGTTATCCTCTGTTGATATTGAAACTCGTAGTCTAATCAGTCGTCGACAGAGCATACTTTGCACGTTTCCGCAATTAGCATATGATTTTATTTTGGCGATAGCTATATTCCGAACGCTGGTTGTTAGCTACGATAAAAAACATAAAACCTAAATAGTCATTTAAGAATTGTGATTTTACCCGTCTCTCAATTTATCACTACAGTTTACCTCACCTTTTCAGTTTACTACATCTTACTACATACTACATCAGTTTACGTTTACTACATCGCAGTTTCGTTAATGATATTTGCCTAACCTTGAAGGTTAGGCAAAATATCATTAACGAACTTAGTTTCAATCTCCGAATGGTTCAAAACAATATGAAACATTATGTCGACGTTGTGCATATACTGTTTTGCCAATGTTGGCTCTTATTTTATCTCACGCCTTGCCATGCAAATTTGCTATCATTAAATAGTTACGTAGTGTCACATACTTTTTTCCATACCCCAACAATACCCTCAGTCCCGTCTTTGTTATTTTTTGAATGTAATCGGCAAGATAGAGATATTCCTAACTATTCATAAAATTCCAATGACTGACTGGTCTTACAAAATACCAATAAAATTCAAATACATCTGAAACATCTCCCAAACGTTCAGTTATTTTGATTTTGCAAAATTTTTGAATAATTAGGTTTTTTAGTCATTTCTAATTTTATTGGGACATTGTACATGCCCCGAAAGTTTGGTTAAAGTTTAGATTTTCAGTAGTATATAGACAAAACCAATCATTGCTGGAAAACAACCAGCGTTTTACGCAAACACAGAAAGAGAAATTGTACTCAAACATGTTAATATAGAACTTTGAAGTGAAATTCTGTGTTTTACTGAATTGTGTCACTCGAATACTTGAAAGCAATGATTTATATTTAAAAATTATTTTAATTATAAGTTAACAACTTTGTTTAGCAGTAGTTTGAAGGCGCCCTTCGAAATGTCCTTATTCTTCCTAACATTACTTTGTTATACACATGCCAATATTGGAACCCAAGCCTAAATTGTTCAGTTTTCGGACGAAGTTCACGAAAACTGAACATAACCATTGTGTAACATTGAAGTGAACACAGCCATACAAACTATTTCTAAGCCATAGCGCTATCAGTAAATTCATGAATCTGTATTTCAAACTTTGGTTATAATGCTTGGTTATTAGACCTGCGTTAAACTGAAAATGATGAATAATTTCGTCGTGGTTGCTAAATATATGTAACATTGCAAACCTCATGAAAGATCGAGCAAACAAATAAACTAAAGTTTTACTGGTATTGCTAAAGATTTGTAACTTACAAGCTTACTTCATTAGCATTTTTAAGCTACGGCAATATTCAAGGTGAAATACATGAAAATGTTCGCTTATTTTGACTTTCTTTCATGTAATTTTTTTGTCATAATTTCAGTGACGTAATTAAACAATGACTTCCACTGACGACAAAGAGCTTGGCTGATTATTGATTCTAAGAAGATATTGTACCTTTGAAGTGCGTGTGATTTGGGTTAACTTCGGCACCCAAAAACACCATATACTTTAAACTTATTAATATCTTAGCATTTGCAACCAAGATCACACTGAGATTTTATGAGATTTTATAAATAACGGCATTCTTTCTAAATAGTTGAAACTTTCAAGTCATTTTTTTCGATTTCAAGTCATAACGTTTTGTATGTTACAAACAGACTATGCTCTACTTCTGTGGCATTCTTTTCTGGGAGCTGCTGTTTTTATAAAGTAATATAGTGCGTTTCCAAAAAAGAGACAAGAAAAAAGGGATTTTCCTAAAGGACAAGTACATTTGGTCCCGCCGAGATTGCTTATTTGTCTGCGCACTCCTCTTTTACAGTGTTCTGTAAAATACGGGTAGAAACTTACGTTGAAAAGTCGTCGATTCTTTGTTGGAAATGGACTATACTGATAATGTTTTTTGGAGTACAAAAATTTTCTGTTTCCGATTCGGGATCTAAAGCACTGATTCAGAGAAAAAAACACAGATTTCTGTATATGTGAAACTTTCAAATATCTTTGAAGGTTTCAGAACATTGGCACTGTTAGGGCGCCGCTATCTTTCGACAATGTTTTGTTTTGCTTAAAAGCAGGAATAATTGGACTTTACCATTGTGCTACTTTCTTGTAGCTTTTAAGCTAACTTTTAAAAAGTTCAGATTCCCGACTACAAGCACGTCCTCTGCATCAGAGACTTTGTAAAAGGCGAATTTCGATACGGTGACCTCAAAATCTACCCGGAAAATGAACAACACGAAGAAGAGATTTATAAAAATTTAACCGAAGGAATCAAAAAAACCAATCTCAAAGTCAATGTCTATCGTATTAAGGTAAAAATACAAGGAATTTTTAAAAAATCAATTTTCAGGATTTTCCCGAGAGACATCATTATAAAAACACCCCGAGAGCTGGTGGAATTGTTATTGAACCTGAAATCGGCTACACTGCTACGTTTAAATGTACCTCGGATGATCAAGAAAAGTGGGTTTTGTAGTTTGATGTTATGGTGACAAACTACAAACAATTGATTTTTCTTCTTTGAAATCTGTTTTTTAGAACCTTCGGTCCGGGCGGTAGCGAATTCCACTCATCTACGCATGGCCACAACCCGGATAATAAAGAAATGAGGGCGTTTTTGATAATGGGAGGACCCAGTTTCAAAGCGGCAAAACAGGTAAAATCGATTTTTCAGAGTTTTAAACTTTTATAGAATTCAGATTTACGATATTCCTGAGAACATAGATCTTTATCCTTTGATGAGTAAAGTTTTGGGAGTTGAGCCATCACCGAACAATGGGACAATGAAAGTGGTTGAAAATGCCTTGAAAATGCCTTGAAATGGTATAATTTGTGATAATAATAAACGGGTTACTTTTATTGTTTGTTGTAGAAAAATACCCACTGTGTATTTTAAAAAAATTACTCAAAGCATGGTTTTTTTCTGTAATTGTTTTGTTTTTTAGGGGTTTTTTTTAAAATTTAAATTTGTCCCATGTGAAAAGTGTATTTTGCGCAACGTTTCATATTTTTTAACCCCAAATGTTATAATTTTTTATAATTAAACTGTTGCTTGAAACATGACTAGCATTAGATCGAAAACGACTATTTCAAAATGTGGCGAAACATTGAAATGGTTTTGAAATGAAGTTACCCACTTTCAGTACGAAAATGCCCTGAGACTGAAATTAAATTGGGTAGAAAATACGTTTAAATTGGGTAGAAAACGGTTTGTTATTGCTTTCTTTATTGTTGTTGTTTAAAAAAACATGTGGTTCTTAGGTTGTATTATTTTTAACCAGTTTTTTTTTTTTGAAATGTTGAGTTGTTGGCCTTGCTTCAAAAAGATAAAGGTTTGCTTGAACTATTATTTGTCATAACGGCTTTGTAAATAGGTTTTAAAAAACCTTTCTTGTTTTAGATAGAACCTATGTTTCTAAATTTTTGTCAATTTTTTAACTACACTTTGCTGATTTATCCTGTTTATATCTGATTCAAATTTTATATAGCATCGATGATTGCGGTTAGAAAAGCTTGCGATCTGTGACAATGTGCATTATTTACGATGGAAATAAACGTGTCACTTTATTTGTTTTGTTTCATGTAAATGAAAATGCAAACACACTCAAAAGCAACGCACAAGTACGCTTTTTTTGAATTTTTGGAAACTCTTGTCGAACTTTTTCATCACTTATCTACTCATGGCCACAACCCCGCAAATACTATGTTTCTTTGTTAAAATCGATTGCAGGTTTTCGAAACTTCTTTGTGTTTATATTACCGTTTTTAAAAGCTAGACATCATCGAATCGTTTGCTGAGGTGTGTCAAGATGATTCATGAATTCATAAAACCTTCGAACGCCGAACACATGAAAATTATGCAAAAAATGTAATTGTTCAACATGTAAATTTGTTCTGTAAATGTAAAAACTGATTCTGTCAAAGACCAATTTTCAGAGAAAAAATTTATCCAATGAGTGAACTACACAAATATTTATGTTGGGGGTTTTCAAACTTTTTAGATTTTTATTCAAAATATCGCTCGGTTGCTGTTGGGGAATGGTTTGTTGAGTTCTAACAAAAGTTTTCACAAATTTTTAAAACATTTAACCAACAAAAAATGCAAATGTATTATTGGGGTTTGCAATCTGCAAACTTAAACAAAATTTGAAGTGACTTGTTGACTTCCAAAAATTCCTGGGTTCACGGTATTTTCACGAATGTTTAAAACATCGATCCACTCTTAAATTTATTGAGAAATTTGCCATAAAACAAATTTATGGGAAAAATAGGACGAAGGGAAAATCTCTAAAGCATCATACTCATTCATGTCTGCGCCACAACTACAACATTTTCAAACTTGCGAAATTGGTTGATCGAATTTGTTTTGTTTTGCTCATATGTTACTTAATGATTTAACTTCAAATTCAGGTTCGCTTTTATTCTTGTTCGTTTTTTTCTGAAAAATAAACACGCTCGCTGCTTGTGAAAGTAATTTTGTTCATTGGATTTTTTATTCCTTGTTACATGACTGAAACACTACAACGATAGATTTGTACGCTTTGTTGACTCTTTCGCCGAATATTCGCCTACCTAAAAAAACCTTCTATTTCGCAAATAAAACATTAAAATCGAAAACAAAAAGAAAATTATCCTAGTCATTTACTATCGAGCTTCTTTTGATGCGGCCAAAAATTTGTTTCTTGATTTTTCGGTTTTCAAACTTCCAGATTTTTACTCAAATTATCGCTTTGAAGACGTCGGAGGAGCCTTCGTGGAGTTTTAACAAAATTCACGAATTTTTAAAACATTCAACCCAACTAATGCAAATCCAATAAAGTGCTTTTGAGCACCGAATGAAGTTTTTTTAAAAATAAATTTTCCCCAACTCTGGTTTTCATTGAAAACCAATAATCAAAAAAACGAAGTTATTACCACCAAATCATCGAGTTGATAGGAAAGTGTTTTCAAAATTTAACGTTTATTTTTATCACACTCACATATTTATGCATCGTTAGATAAACCGAAACATCTGAACGCATAAATAAGTTCAGTGATTTCGTTCAAGTAGATTTTGTTTTCGTTCATTTAAAATGCTGTCAAACCACTCAATATTTTAAAAAAACACACATGTCAACGTGTAATTTGGCGCACAATATTCATTCGCATCGTACAGTTTTCAAAAATTTGTGGGCGTGTGTGTGTTTTTTTTAACCTTCTATAGCTGAACGAGGCATTGTTGCTTACCAGGTTTCTCTATGTTGCTACATGGAAGAAACCTATACCTAGAGAATGTTATCAAATTTTCGACCTAAAATACAAGTGTATTGTGAAAACTGAAACCTGTTATTTATTAGTTGCAAAAATTATTACATTTAATTACGCATGAGGGTATTTGCTTGGTTCGTTTTTTTGTTTCTATCGCAAATTTTCACTTTCGACCATTGACCGATTTGCCCCAAAAGTTTTCATATATTCAAAAAACATTCAACTACTGTACTAGTGCAGCTTTTAATTCTTACACAACTAAAAAAATATATTTTTTTGCTTTAAGCATATTTCATTTCACTTTATGCTCCGAAATCATTTTTTCCAAAATAAAATTGTTTTTCCAACTCATATTGGTGTTTCACGGTGTTTCTCTTTAGATAGTTTGCTAGGTTTAATGGACCTGAGTCGTCTCAAAGTTTATAGAAATGCATCTAAAAGCAAGAACAAAACAAATTGCAATTTAGCAAAATTATTTTTAAAAATGTACACTAAAAAAGAAAAAAATGCATACCTAAGCGTCCAATATGATCCTTGGTTACTGTCTCTACTTCTCTCTCACACTCTCTTTCTTCTTCTTGTATACTTTCTCCGTCTCTCTGTCTCTCCGTCTCTCTGTCTCTCTGTCTTTCTGTCTCTCCGTCTCTCTGTCTCTCTGTCTCTCCGTCTCTCCGTCTCTCTGTCTCTCTTTTTCTCTGTCTCTCTGTCTCCCTCTCTCTCTCTCTCTCTCTTTCCGTATATAATTCTTCAGTTTTTCTATTATCTTATTCTTTGTTCGAAGTTCCCGTGAAAAACGAGCATCTCTAGTGTAAAACACCCCCTTTGAAACAACGTTGTTTACCCTTTTGTCTGATGACAGCTTGCAATTTCCCTTATCTCCAGTCATGCTTCTTGTTGTCCCGGTTTTAAGGAACCACGCGATAGGTTTAAAAAAGGAGACTTGTTTGTTCACAATCATGCCACTACGAACAACACGAGTAGATCAAAAAACAGTTTTATCATTATTTGAGAAGGACCATCACGGTCCTTTCCAACAACATTTCAATGCACGGAAATTGTGCAGTTTCTTGATAAGAGCCTGAAATTCTTCGTTACGCTGTTGCAACAATTTTTGGATCGACGTCTCGCCAAATAAAAAAAGTTGACTGATACAAGGGAAACAAAGGCGGTGACGTGACTGGCCTTTGGTCCTATATTTTTCCTTTCACGACTGACAATTTTGGTTTGTTTTTGTTGGTTATTGGTGTATATCGGCGGGAAAGAATGAAGATGAGACGCGTAGGAATGGAAGAGTAGATTCGAAAAACGACTATGCCTGAAGACAAACAACTAAAGTTTTTACAATTCCGATAAATAGTGTCTTTTTTCGACGCATTCATCTTAGTTACATGATCGAAACATATAAGTGATTTTCTTGTCTACATACAAAACTCATTTTAATTGCGGAGCTTTAAACTTCTAGTAGTTTACTTATATTGAATATAAAAATTTACATTTTTGAACCAAAACAAATTTTCCTGGGGGACGCATCATACTTTTTGCACAAGACATCTACGACTATCCGCTATTAATAAAGCTCAGAAAGGCTCCGTCAACATAATGCCAAATGAAGGTGCGTCTTACAGTTTAGAATAAATAAAAGACTCTTTGAAGAATGAGGAAAACCAAAAAACAGTACGAAGTATAGGTTCTGGAAAATTCCCTCAAAATGTAAACAACTTTAAGCATACAGGTAATATGTACAGTGGTGGCTACCATCACGGTTGCAATTTTTTAATGTTTTCTTTTTTAAGTAACTTTTTTTTAGTCAATTACAGTTCCAAAAATAAATGGATAGTTGTTTTGTTTTTTTACAACAAATTGTTTTTTTAACAACAAATAGTATTTTTATTTTCAACTTCAGTCTAGTCATGAAATTTGTGTTATTCAATTTAAAAAAAGTAAACGAAATGTTGTTTCCCCTAAACGGCTTTAAAAATTTTATTAAAACAATTTTTAACTTGATTCCTTGTTCGACCGAATTTGTGGTAGTTTTACTTCTTTCAGCGAAGCCGTAACTTCCACAAGGTGTTTCTTTTTTCATTTTCCCTCTTAAACTCGCGCAAGAGTAATTGTAGTTCGAACCATTTCCCCAAGGTAACAGAACAAAGCATTGAATTAATGTTTAGCTGAGTAATAGTAGTTGTATGTAACAAAATATTTACTTTAGTTGCAGAACTTATTATTTTTTTTTGTTTCTAATAAAAATTTCTTTTAAGACAATAGTTGTCTATTCAATATTTCGCACACACATTAGCTTTAAACGAGTACTTCAACCGTGGTCTCAAAAAAACTTCAAAACATATTGATTCGTTGGTTTAAAAATATTCTCCGACCACCTGAAAGGGACAGTCAGGGTTTGTTTTTTGTTACAGCATTGGCTCATCTAAGAGAGAAAAATTCGTTGATCAAGAAAGTGTATATGACAATGAGTCGCAATTGTACAGTTTTTAATAGATATGGCTTCAAAGTGTCCAAAAACGGCCGACCATCCGCAGATTGTGCGGATGGCCAGTAAGCCCTGCGTGTCCGGCTTTTCCAAGGCATGCTAATGAACCAAATTTTATTCTAATTGCTTGATTTGTGAGATAGCTGTGTAAATTTGGAATTTAGTATTGTTGACTCGCATAATTGCCCACCGTATCCGATCAAAAATGGAATGAAAAGCCGCCCTATTACCCTTTTAAAGCGACTGGGTGCTTTCGCTCCACGAGGTGACATCGCTGCAATGCACATCCATCAAGCAGTGCCTGTCTTTGATACATTTTATTTCAGATAAACGTACGAAACACATAAGTGATTTCTTTGGCTTCTTGTAAGAAAACAATACTTTCTTATGCTTCTTATCAGATATCCTGATTTGGCTAGGAGCCGAAAATTTATAGAGATTTTTGTTTAATTCTTGTTCATTTTTTTCTCTAAAATTCAAATGTCCCTCGAAAAAATGAGCTATTAGTCAAGTGTTTCACCTATGTTTTTACCAGAGCTGGTCTTTTACAAAATACTATGACAGGAATTGGAGAAAAAAACAAAACATTTTTACGCTGTAGTAGAAAGAATTTCTCAGACTACCTGAGCTTGTGGCACAGATTTTACTCAACCGAAAAAGTAACTATCAAAGCCCATTGTTAAGTAAATAAAAGCTGTGTAATATAAACATCCACCTCTTCCTAACAATTTCATCATCATTTATTTTTCGAGTTCGTAGAAGAGATCAGAGTTTTTGCGATCGCCGCAGAAGCTCAGGAGGTCCAGATCCGAGCACTTGTTTGCGCAACACGCGCGGTGGAGGCTCGGCTGGTCGCCGTGCTTCGAGTGGAGAGGGGCGAAAACGATATCAGCCGATCTAAATAAGAAAACTATATTTATGTCATTTTTTCATGCAGATAAAATTGGATTCGTTGAGTGATGTAGCAATAGAGGTTCGCGCAACAAAAAAGCTAATGAGTGCGCGAAACATCCGAACGCAACAATTTATAATTTAGGAAATTTTCTTCATTTTTCATTCGGGTTATTTAAGTTACTATAATAGTACTCAGCCAAACTTAGCAGCCAAAATGGCATAAATTATTATGGAAAATTATAAAATTAGGTGACTTACCCACTGCAAACTCTGCTTAAAGCAGAGATCAGTTTGTAACCACAACGGCGGTGTGGAATTGACATTTCGAAGAGAACTTCCTCTTTTATTGATTCTTCCAGAGCCACCTAAAAAGGCAAATTTATGGGATTCACAGAGAAATTCTACCAAGTCGATCGGTCGGTGTCTACATGCTATTGGTTGGGCGATGATAAAGAAGATGAACAATGGGAAGAGAAATTTCATCTGAAAAAGGGATTTTATAAAGAGTGATTAGAGAGAGAGAGAGAGAGAGAGAGAGAGAGAGAGAGAGAGAGAGAGAGAGAGAGAGAGAGAGAGAGTAGGTTCACTGAGAGACATGGGCGCACGCACACGCACACGCACACGCACACGCACACGCACACGCACACGCACACGCACACGCACACGCACACGCACACGCACACGCACACGCACACGCACACGCACACGCACACGCACACGCACACGCACACGCACACGCACACGCACACGCACACGCACACGCACACGCACACGCACACGCACACGCACACGCACACGCACACGCACACGCACACGCACACGCACACGTAAACACACTCACACCAAAGAGAACAATCAGGCAAAGAGACAATTAGAAAAAAGGTCTCCGAGAGACAGAGACAGAAGTAGAACTGCGTTCTTGCAAATTATCCTTGAAATGGTGTTAATTGAGTAAAGGGAGACTTGAAATTCAATAGCCAGACGGGCAGAAAAACGGAAATTGGTCTCAAAGTTCAAGAGCCGTTGTCTCATGTTCAAGAGTAAACAAAGCAAAAAAAACGAAAATATTGTGAGAATGCTAGGAACTGAAAAATGTAAGCTGGGTGCACAGTGCATTAGGGCTTCCCCCGTCCAATCCCACTCTTTATCTTTCCAAAAACTGTGCTCTGATCGCCCCGGGACACAAACAAGGTCATTATTCGGAGAACGACTTGTACGAATGGGGAAGAGAGATAAGGGATAGCCAAAAGATTGGAGTGGTTTCAGAGTAAAACAAGGGAAACGCCCAGGGGCGGGTTATTTCTCAGACTGATAAAAATTCTCTCTAAAAAGGGTGGGAACGTGAAAATCTTGTAACAGGCTTCTTATGTACTACGGTATACTGTCATTACGTCAAATTGTAGTTATTATGAAGCACGGTGTGTTTAAGAAGAAATAAAGAAAGTGCCGCATTCTGAGATCATCAAATAGGGGAGGTGGAATGTACTATGATAAGGTTTATGGCGGCAAACGCCCACGGGCAGGGGTCATTTCCATGTCATTGAAGGAAATAACGTGCAAAACAACGTGAGAATGGCGAAGACATGTGATTCAGGCTAATTTTAGATGTTGAACGATAGAAAGAGCAAGTGAATGAGTGAGTGAGTGAGTGAGTGAGTGAGTGAGTGAGTGAGTGAGTGAGTGAGTGAGTGAGTGAGTGAGTGAGTGAGTGAGTGAGTGAGTGAGTGAGTGAGTGAGTGAGTGAGTGAGTGAGTGTGTGAGTGTGTGAGTGTGTGAGTGTGTGAGTGTGTGAGTGTGTGAGTGTGTGAGTGTGTGAGTGTGTGAGTGTGTGAGTGTGTGAGTGTGTGAGTGTGTGAGTGTGTGAGTGTGTGAGTGAGTGAGTGAGTGAGTGAGTGAGTAATTGAGTGAGTGAGTGAGTGAGTGAGTGAGTGAGTGAGTGAGTGAGTGATTGAGTGATTGAGTGATTGAGTGAATGAGTGAGTGTGTGAGTGTGTGAGTGAGTGAGTGAGTGAGTGAGTGAGTAATTGAGTGAGTGAGTGAGTGAGTGAGTGAGTGAGTGAGTGAGTGATTGAGTGATTGAGTGATTGAGTGAATGAGTGAGTGAGTGAGTGAGTGAGTGAGTGAGTGAGTGAGTGAGTGAGTGATTGAGTGATTGAGTGATTGAGTGATTGAGTGAGTGAGTGATTGAGTGATTGAGTGAGTGAGTGAGTGAGTGAGTGAGTGAGTGAGTGAGTGTGTGAGTGTGTGAGTGTGTGAGTGTGTGAGTGTGTGAGTGTGTGAGTGTGTGAGTGTGTGAGTGTGTGAGTGTGTGAGTGTGTGAGTGTGTGAGTGTGTGAGTGTGTGAGTGTGTGAGTGTGTGAGTGTGTGAGTGTGTGAGTGTGTGAGTGTGTGAGTGTGTGAGTGTGTGAGTGTGTGAGTGTGTGAGTGTGTGAGTGTGTGAGTATGTGAGTGTGTGAGTGTGTGAGTGTGTGAGTGTGTGAGTGTGTGAGTGTGTGAGTGTGTGAGTGTGTGAGTGTGTGAGTGTGTGAGTGTGTGAGTGTGTGAGTGTGTGAGTGTGTGAGTGTGTGAGTGTGTGAGTGTGTGAGTGTGTGAGTGTGTGAGTGTGTGAGTGTGTGAGTGTGTGAGTGTGTGAGTGTGTGAGTGTGTGAGTGTGTGAGTGTGTGAGTGTGTGAGTGTGTGAGTGTGTGAGTGTGTGAGTGTGTGAGTGTGTGAGTGTGTGAGTGTGTGAGTGTGTGAGTGTGTGAGTGTGTGAGTGTGTGAGTGTGTGAGTGTGTGAGTGTGTGAGTGTGTGAGTGTGTGAGTGTGTGAGTGTGTGAGTGTGTGAGTGTGTGAGTGTGTGAGTGTGTGAGTGTGTGAGTGTGTGAGTGTGTGAGTGTGTGAGTGTGTGAGTGTGTGAGTGTGTGAGTGTGTGAGTGTGTGAGTGTGTGAGTGTGTGAGTGTGTGAGTGTGTGAGTGTGTGAGTGTGTGAGTGTGTGAGTGTGTGAGTGTGTGAGTGTGTGAGTGTGTGAGTGTGTGAGTGTGTGAGTGTGTGAGTGTGTGAGTGTGTGAGTGTGTGAGTGTGTGAGTGTGTGAGTGTGTGAGTGTGTGAGTGTGTGAGTGTGTGAGTGTGTGAGTGTGTGAGTGTGTGAGTGTGTGAGTGTGTGAGTGTGTGAGTGTGTGAGTGTGTGAGTGTGTGAGTGTGTGAGTGTGTGAGTGTGTGAGTGTGTGAGTGTGTGAGTGTGTGAGTGTGTGAGTGTGTGAGTGTGTGAGTGTGTGAGTGTGTGAGTGTGTGAGTGTGTGAGTGTGTGAGTGTGTGAGTGTGTGAGTGTGTGAGTGTGTGAGTGTGTGAGTGTGTGAGTGTGTGAGTGTGTGAGTGTGTGAGTGTGTGAGTGTGTGAGTGTGTGAGTGTGTGAGTGTGTGAGTGTGTGAGTGTGTGAGTGTGTGAGTGTGTGAGTGTGTGAGTGTGTGAGTGTGTGAGTGTGTGAGTGTGTGAGTGTGTGAGTGTGTGAGTGTGTGAGTGTGTGAGTGTGTGAGTGTGTGAGTGTGTGAGTGTGTGAGTGTGTGAGTGTGTGAGTGTGTGAGTGTGTGAGTGTGTGAGTGTGTGAGTGTGTGAGTGTGTGAGTGTGTGAGTGTGTGAGTGTGTGAGTGTGTGAGTGTGTGAGTGTGTGAGTGTGTGAGTGTGTGAGTGTGTGAGTGTGTGAGTGTGTGAGTGTGTGAGTGTGTGAGTGTGTGAGTGTGTGAGTGTGTGAGTGTGTGAGTGTGTGAGTGTGTGAGTGTGTGAGTGTGTGAGTGTGTGAGTGTGTGAGTGTGTGAGTGTGTGAGTGTGTGAGTGTGTGAGTGTGTGAGTGTGTGAGTGTGTGAGTGTGTGAGTGTGTGAGTGTGTGAGTGTGTGAGTGTGTGAGTGTGTGAGTGTGTGAGTGTGTGAGTGTGTGAGTGTGTGAGTGTGTGAGTGTGTGAGTGTGTGAGTGTGTGAGTGTGTGAGTGTGTGAGTGTGTGAGTGTGTGAGTGTGTGAGTGTGTGAGTGTGTGAGTGTGTGAGTGTGTGAGTGTGTGAGTGTGTGAGTGTGTGAGTGTGTGAGTGTGTGAGTGTGTGAGTGTGTGAGTGTGTGAGTGTGTGAGTGTGTGAGTGTGTGAGTGTGTGAGTGTGTGAGTGTGTGAGTGTGTGAGTGTGTGAGTGTGTGAGTGTGTGAGTGTGTGAGTGTGTGAGTGTGTGAGTGTGTGAGTGTGTGAGTGTGTGAGTGTGTGAGTGTGTGAGTGTGTGAGTGTGTGAGTGTGTGAGTGTGTGAGTGTGTGAGTGTGTGAGTGTGTGAGTGTGTGAGTGTGTGAGTGTGTGAGTGTGTGAGTGTGTGAGTGTGTGAGTGTGTGAGTGTGTGAGTGTGTGAGTGTGTGAGTGTGTGAGTGTGTGAGTGTGTGAGTGTGTGAGTGTGTGAGTGTGTGAGTGTGTGAGTGTGTGAGTGTGTGAGTGTGTGAGTGTGTGAGTGTGTGAGTGTGTGAGTGTGTGAGTGTGTGAGTGTGTGAGTGTGTGAGTGTGTGAGTGTGTGAGTGTGTGAGTGTGTGAGTGTGTGAGTGTGTGAGTGTGTGAGTGTGTGAGTGTGTGAGTGTGTGAGTGTGTGAGTGTGTGAGTGTGTGAGTGTGTGAGTGTGTGAGTGTGTGAGTGTGTGAGTGTGTGAGTGTGTGAGTGTGTGAGTGTGTGAGTGTGTGAGTGTGTGAGTGTGTGAGTGTGTGAGTGTGTGAGTGTGTGAGTGTGTGAGTGTGTGAGTGTGTGAGTGTGTGAGTGTGTGAGTGTGTGAGTGTGTGAGTGTGTGAGTGTGTGAGTGTGTGAGTGTGTGAGTGTGTGAGTGTGTGAGTGTGTGAGTGTGTGAGTGTGTGAGTGTGTGAGTGTGTGAGTGTGTGAGTGTGTGAGTGTGTGAGTGTGTGAGTGTGTGAGTGTGTGAGTGTGTGAGTGTGTGAGTGTGTGAGTGTGTGAGTGTGTGAGTGTGTGAGTGTGTGAGTGTGTGAGTGTGTGAGTGTGTGAGTGTGTGAGTGTGTGAGTGTGTGAGTGTGTGAGTGTGTGAGTGTGTGAGTGTGTGAGTGTGTGAGTGTGTGAGTGTGTGAGTGTGTGAGTGTGTGAGTGTGTGAGTGTGTGAGTGTGTGAGTGTGTGAGTGTGTGAGTGTGTGAGTGTGTGAGTGTGTGAGTGTGTGAGTGTGTGAGTGTGTGAGTGTGTGAGTGTGTGAGTGTGTGAGTGTGTGAGTGTGTGAGTGTGTGAGTGTGTGAGTGTGTGAGTGTGTGAGTGTGTGAGTGTGTGAGTGTGTGAGTGTGTGAGTGTGTGAGTGTGTGAGTGTGTGAGTGTGTGAGTGTGTGAGTGTGTGAGTGTGTGAGTGTGTGAGTGTGTGAGTGTGTGAGTGTGTGAGTGTGTGAGTGAGTGAGTGTGTGAGTGTGTGAGTGTGTGAGTGTGTGAGTGTGTGAGTGTGTGAGTGTGTGAGTGTGTGAGTGAGTGATTGAGTGTGTGAGTGTGTGAGTGTGTGATTGAGTGATTGAGTGAGTGAGTGAGTGAGTGAGTGAGTGTGTGAGTGTGTGAGTGTGTGAGTGTGTGAGTGTGTGAGTGTGTGATTGAGTGATTGAGTGAGTGAGTGTGTGAGTGTGTGAGTGTGTGAGTGTGTGAGTGTGTGAGTGTGTGAGTGTGTGAGTGTGTGAGTGTGTGAGTGTGTGAGTGTGTGAGTGTGTGAGTGTGTGAGTGTGTGAGTGTGTGAGTGTGTGAGTGTGTGAGTGTGTGAGTGTGTGAGTGTGTGAGTGTGTGAGTGTGTGAGTGTGTGAGTGTGTGAGTGTGTGAGTGTGTGAGTGTGTGAGTGTGTGAGTGTGTGAGTGTGTGAGTGTGTGAGTGTGTGAGTGTGTGAGTGTGTGAGTGTGTGAGTGTGTGAGTGTGTGAGTGTGTGAGTGTGTGAGTGTGTGAGTGTGTGAGTGTGTGAGTGTGTGAGTGTGTGAGTGTGTGAGTGTGTGAGTGTGTGAGTGTGTGAGTGTGTGAGTGTGTGAGTGTGTGAGTGTGTGAGTGTGTGAGTGTGTGAGTGTGTGAGTGTGTGAGTGTGTGAGTGTGTGAGTGTGTGAGTGTGTGAGTGTGTGAGTGTGTGAGTGTGTGAGTGTGTGAGTGAGTGAGTGTGTGAGTGTGTGAGTGTGTGAGTGTGTGAGTGTGTGAGTGTGTGAGTGTGTGAGTGTGTGAGTGAGTGATTGAGTGTGTGAGTGTGTGAGTGTGTGAGTGAGTGAGTGAGTGAGTGAGTGAGTGAGTGAGTGTGTGAGTGTGTGAGTGTGTGAGTGTGTGAGTGTGTGAGTGTGTGATTGAGTGATTGAGTGAGTGAGTGTGTGAGTGAGTGAGTGAGTGAGTGAGTAAGTGAGTGAGTGTGTGAGTGTGTGAGTGTGTGAGTGTGTGAGTGTGTGAGTGTGTGAGTGTGTGAGTGTGTGAGTGTGTGAGTGTGTGAGTGTGTGAGTGTGTGAGTGTGTGAGTGTGTGAGTGTGTGAGTGTGTGAGTGTGTGAGTGTGTGAGTGTGTGAGTGTGTGAGTGTGTGAGTGTGTGAGTGTGTGAGTGTGTGAGTGTGTGAGTGTGTGAGTGTGTGAGTGTGTGAGTGTGTGAGTGTGTGAGTGTGTGAGTGTGTGAGTGTGTGAGTGTGTGAGTGTGTGAGTGTGTGAGTGTGTGAGTGTGTGAGTGTGTGAGTGTGTGAGTGTGTGAGTGTGTGAGTGTGTGAGTGTGTGAGTGTGTGAGTGTGTGAGTGAGTGAGTGAGTGAGTGAGTGAGTGTGTGAGTGTGTGAGTGTGTGAGTGTGTGAGTGTGTGAGTGTGTGAGTGTGTGAGTGTGTGAGTGTGTGAGTGTGTGAGTGTGTGAGTGTGTGAGTGTGTGAGTGTGTGAGTGTGTGAGTGTGTGAGTGTGTGAGTGTGTGAGTGTGTGAGTGTGTGAGTGAGTGTGAGTGTGTGAGTGTGTGAGTGTGTGAGTGTGTGAGTGTGTGAGTGTGTGAGTGTGTGAGTGTGTGAGTGTGTGAGTGTGTGAGTGTGTGAGTGTGTGAGTGTGTGAGTGTGTGAGTGTGTGAGTGTGTGAGTGTGTGAGTGTGTGAGTGTGTGAGTGTGTGAGTGTGTGAGTGTGTGAGTGTGTGAGTGTGTGAGTGTGTGAGTGTGTGAGTGTGTGAGTGTGTGAGTGTGTGAGTGTGTGAGTGTGTGAGTGTGTGAGTGTGTGAGTGTGTGAGTGTGTGAGTGTGTGAGTGTGTGAGTGTGTGAGTGTGTGAGTGTGTGAGTGTGTGAGTGTGTGAGTGTGTGAGTGTGTGAGTGTGTGAGTGTGTGAGTGTGTGAGTGTGTGAGTGTGTGAGTGTGTGAGTGTGTGAGTGTGTGAGTGTGTGAGTGTGTGAGTGTGTGAGTGTGTGAGTGTGTGAGTGTGTGAGTGTGTGAGTGTGTGAGTGTGTGAGTGTGTGAGTGTGTGAGTGTGTGAGTGTGTGAGTGTGTGAGTGTGTGAGTGTGTGAGTGTGTGAGTGTGTGAGTGTGTGAGTGTGTGAGTGTGTGAGTGTGTGAGTGTGTGAGTGTGTGAGTGTGTGAGTGTGTGAGTGTGTGAGTGTGTGAGTGTGTGAGTGTGTGAGTGTGTGAGTGTGTGAGTGTGTGAGTGTGTGAGTGTGTGAGTGTGTGAGTGTGTGAGTGTGTGAGTGTGTGAGTGTGTGAGTGTGTGAGTGTGTGAGTGTGTGAGTGTGTGAGTGTGTGAGTGTGTGAGTGTGTGAGTGTGTGAGTGTGTGAGTGTGTGAGTGTGTGAGTGTGTGAGTGTGTGAGTGTGTGAGTGTGTGAGTGTGTGAGTGTGTGAGTGTGTGAGTGTGTGAGTGTGTGAGTGTGTGAGTGTGTGAGTGTGTGAGTGTGTGAGTGTGTGAGTGTGTGAGTGTGTGAGTGTGTGAGTGTGTGAGTGTGTGAGTGTGTGAGTGTGTGAGTGAGTGAGTGAGTGAGTGAGTGAGTGAGTGAGTGATTGAGTGAGTGAGTGAGTAAGTGTGTGAGTGTGTGAGTGTGTGAGTGTGTGAGTGTGTGAGTGTGTGAGTGTGTGAGTGTGTGAGTGTGTGAGTGTGTGAGTGTGTGAGTGTGTGAGTGTGTGAGTGTGTGAGTGTGTGAGTGTGTGAGTGTGTGAGTGTGTGAGTGTGTGAGTGTGTGAGTGTGTGAGTGTGTGAGTGTGTGAGTGTGTGAGTGTGTGAGTGTGTGAGTGTGTGAGTGTGTGAGTGTGTGAGTGTGTGAGTGTGTGAGTGTGTGAGTGTGTGAGTGTGTGAGTGTGTGAGTGTGTGAGTGTGTGAGTGTGTGAGTGTGTGAGTGTGTGAGTGTGTGAGTGTGTGAGTGTGTGAGTGTGTGAGTGTGTGAGTGTGTGAGTGTGTGAGTGTGTGAGTGTGTGAGTGTGTGAGTGTGTGAGTGTGTGAGTGTGTGAGTGTGTGAGTGTGTGAGTGTGTGAGTGTGTGAGTGTGTGAGTGTGTGAGTGTGTGAGTGTGTGAGTGTGTGAGTGTGTGAGTGTGTGAGTGTGTGAGTGTGTGAGTGTGTGAGTGTGTGAGTGTGTGAGTGTGTGAGTGTGTGAGTGTGTGAGTGTGTGAGTATGTGAGAAAGTTGCCTTAGACAAGCCAAAAAATTAATTTCGCTGTTTAAGCGCTCTGGGTGGCCTTCTGCGTCCAAAAATCCCGCCCTACGTCAAACTGAGATAGTAAAATGCGTAGTTGCGTTTTCACTTTCAACAAAGCAAAGTTTCAGCAGAAATTTTTAATCCGCACGTCTTTGAGAGGCAAACGAATATTAAAATGCGGAAGTTATTCATTATGGGAAGTTTTTCCAAGGTTTTTTGCGGCTTTGTCTCATGGCTTGGAGTTTGCCCTCAAGTGCAAGAGACTTGCTGGGAGCGTTTCTATTTTTAAAATTTTTTTCAAGACTGTAAAAATGTTACTTTCAAATGTTCAAAATTGCAACACTTTATCGCCGATTATCGGGCTAGCCCGATAACTATTTTTTTGTTGCAAGTGACATAGAAATGAAAATCACGTGGAGGGTGCACGTCTAATCACGTGAATAAGAGGGCATGATTTATGACTTTTGTTGTCTGGAGTGTAATTTAAACATTTTTTTCTAAACTAGACGATTTTTTGAAGACAAACCGGTTAACTGTGTGCACTAAAATATGTCTCCCAACTATCGAAAAAATACTTTAATAACGTCAATGTTACACTGTGAAACTAACCATTCTGTATTTATGCAAAGACAGTAACATCTTTTCGATCGGAGTGCTAATGATTCGTTTTTGTGCAAACAAGGGTGGCGGATCAACGGGCCGGCAAGTGTATTTTAGAAATCTTTTTTAAAATGAAACTATTTTCAAACTCAATATTTTTCAGTTCTTTTGTTGCAAAACAAAGTACTATTTGTGCAAAACATACCGTGCTTAGGAGGATTCGAACTACCCTAGATAAATTTTGTGTAATTTTCATAACCCATTTGCTATGCAAGAGGTTGGACTGGCAATCCAAAGTACGCCAGTTCGATCCCCCGTCGACAAAATTTTTTTTGCCTTACTTGTTTTATAAATTATGTTTGACAAAAACGCAATTCCTGCGCATAGGTATTGGGAAAGTTTTTCTGAACTTTCATACAGTTTGACCTTGGGCCGCCGGCGGGCCCTTTGACGGGTCGGTCCGGCCCGCAGCCCGAGGTCAAAATTTTTTTTTTGTTTTTGAAGAAGAAAGATAATTACGAAGTTACTACAGGGAGCGAAATTGTCTGATTTTAAATCACAACGAACAGAAGCTATTTTATGAAATCTTCTTCTTATGATGAAAAAACGGAACGCATTCAAACGCCAAAAAGTAAAACCTCTAGAAAAAATTTTCACACCATTTCAATGCTTCACTGTAGTGATATCCATTTTGCGCACTTTCGAAAACGATTATATGTCCTTTCTGGAAAAGAAACATGTGCGAATTTTTACGTTCAAAGCCTTTTTGGAAAATCAATTTTTATATCCCCTAGATTGCATCGGATTGAATAAGCTGAAAATTGTGAAATGAAGGGGTTTCGCCAATACTCGTCGCAGTATGTTGGCATAAAATAGCGGTTCTTTATGACTTTTTTTAACCGTAGTTTTTATAGCCCACCTAACAGAGCGAAATTATATGAATAAAGCCAACTGAAGCTATTCTTTTGTTGTTGAAATCAGCTTACTCTTGATATCAAAAATGTGGATCTTTTATAAATGTTACTTTTCTCACTTTTTCACCTCCGTTTCAATGCTTGAAGTGTGATTACAGATTTGCGCGGTTTTGGTCATGATCAACCCCTGGTAATCATTTTTTCCCTAACCGATCGAATAGCTTTTCATTTCGAGGAAACTATGCACACTGTCTGGAATTCAACGTTTCTAACTAATATATTGCATCGCATTGAAATGCTTCACGGTTTTATTCGAAACTTGTGAACAGATGTGATTTCGACAATTATTTTCAGGATGTGATTTTGCGCAGTTTCGGAAACGAAGCGGCACCAGACAGCAGTATTCCCGACTTCATCGAGCCGTAACTTTTCCATTACGGTAAAATGTTTTTTTGAAAAACATAAGCGTGTAGTCGACGGAACAAAAAAAGCTTTTCTACATTTTCGCACCACTGATATGCTTCAGACATAAGTTCACAAAATAAGTTCATAAAAAAAGTTTTTTTTTATCTAAGAATAAGTTGAATAAAATAAATCACGCCATCGGTTGTGCATGTCAGATAGATCGTTCCGGGAACTACAGGAAAAGCAAGAGAGAAATAAATGATATAAATATTTGCTAGAGTTATTTATAGAGTTGTTTAAGCTAATCGAGTAGTGCAAATCATCACGTCAGTTTAGGCATCAAGGAACTAAAACTCAAAGTAAGCATATAAATCAGAACTAGCAATATGAACTCAAGCCAAAAAAAAAGTGGACCTTCATTAAAAAAAACGGAACTTTCGATTCTTTTATAGGGTAAAACATATTCAAAGTCAGCTATAAAGAGGGCAAAGAAAATTTGCAGGTTTTGCCTTGACTGGAATTTTTCGTTCCAAACTAAATCAACGAAAACGCTTAAAACGTTCAACTTTTATGAGAAAACGCAGAAGCCAAAAGTCGTAATTTTACCCACAAAATTCCCTGAAAGCGTCATATGGTATAGCTGTCGCCAAATTGGAATCATGCCAATAAAATTAGAATGTCCCAGTGATCCTCTGTTGACATTGAAGTTCGTAGTCTAATCAGTAGATGACAGAGCATGATTTGCACATTTTCGCAATTAGCATATGATTTCATTTTGGCGACAGCTATAATTTGCCGGATGTATCGCCTTCAGAGTCAAATTTCTTTCCGCTTTAATTAATTTGGCAACAACATGAAACATTGCAAAAACTTTTCAAAAAAAATTCGAGCATGTGTTTGTTTTGACGGCACTACCGTTTTAGTTTTAGTTAGTGTTTGAAAGACACCAGCTTGAAACATTAAAAAACTAAAAACCAAACAAACTGAAAACCAAACAAACTGAAAGTCAAATAAAAATGCCCTCCTTCTAATCAACGAGCTTCTTATATACTTTTCTTCTTATTACAAGGGGATTCTAAGAATGGTGTGTGTCATTCGAATAGGGGCAAATGAACTGACGTCGAACGACGAGGGGAAAATTGTCGGCTCCACGAAATTCTAGCTCATTAAAACGAGGGAAAATGTAAGGGCGTGTACAAAATGTAACATTTAATGTATTTAGACAAATCTTTTTCATGAACTTAGGCTTAAAATACAAAAAATTGTACTTTGGTTAGGGTACATTGTTTTAATGACCCCAATCTTTTCGTGAGAACTAGAAAGTTTTTTCAAACCTTCGTTTACGTTGTTCCAATGTTTTTATGTCGTAATTCAAGTTTAGCAAAATTATTTAATTTATTATTCGCAGGTAGTTAACTAGCTTTGCCGATGAGAAAAAGAGCCTCAGGAGATAAAAGAAATATGATACTCAGCCGAGCCCTGGAAGCCAAATAAAGACAAACTGGAGGGAAAATCTTGATTGACCCGGTTGGACGGGCAAATCTAAGAATTTAAATAAAAAAGTTTAGACAGGATTAAAGAGATAAAAAGTAATTATTTTGTAGAAATGCGCATGAGGAGGATAATTCACGGAATATCGAATAATGTTGAAATGAAAACATTAAAAAAGCCCAAGTTCCTTTTAAGTTAAATTTAAAATTAATATTCAAAGGGACCGTCAGGGGTCTTTTTGAAATCGGACTGAACTAAATGCTAATTTCCCCCAGTTAAATTTAACTATTTTTTCCAACGTCATTCCAAGCAACGATTTTTCACAAAGCCTGTTTAGCATACGAATAGCCTGGGATTCAGAAAGGACCCTGATTTTGGGTAGTTTTCATTGAAAATTGATTGCTTGGACATGATTGAAGTTTTTTAGTAATAAAGAACTGTGATTCTCTCCTCAACGAATGATTTGCAAAAAATGAAGTGGGGAAATATTCCTCAGTTAAGCCCTAGAAAGCAAATAAAGACAAACCAAAAGATAATTCCGCATTAATCTGCTTGGACTGAAAAATCGGGGTCTGAATGAAAACTGAGAGTTGATTAAGAAGATTAGATTTAATTAATTTGTCGAATTGCGCGGGAGGAAGTTTAATCTTTCAACGCCAAGAGGAAAGAGACATTTACATGGAAATAAATAGCATGTTGCCTATCATATATAGCGAATTTTGGTGCAATGAAAATTTTTGAGCCTTGTATACAATGGGCAGTTGGAGAACACCCTGCTAAGAAGTATGCACGGAAATTGGGAAACATGTATATTTTGATTTAAAGTAGAAATTCTGTTTTTCAAATAAATCCATTTTAATGGTTTTTTGAAAACAATAAACTTTTAATCATGAACAAAATACCTGATCAATTTGAGTCGTTTCAATATTTCAATCTAGGCAGTAAAAATAATTTCAGAGTATATAGTTGCTGGTGGAAAGACTCTTGGGATAAAAATAGTGTATATATGTTCAGTTATAAAATTGAAACCACATTCTTGAATGAGGACAGTAAAAAAGTTATATTTAAATTTAAATAAATTTTATAGCCGTCGCCGAATTGGAATCCTGCCAAAAACAGCGTCAATGCAGCAATCGTACGTTATGTAGGCAAAAAGAGCGTGAAAAAGGCGAATACGCAGAGAAAAAGCGGCTTTTTCTGGTCGATTTTCTTTTGGCGACGGCAAAAGATGTAGTATTTTGGGAAAGAAAAGAATGGCGTTTGTGGAGTAACTAATCCTGAGCAACGAAAATTATTCATATACCAGTGAAACATTAGCCAGATGTGAAAAAAAAAACTAGTTTTAGACTAAAAATCCACCAAAACCCATTTCAAAACTGCACTGGAAATACGATTTTCAGCTAAACCCTGCAAGCCAAATAAAGAAAGACGAAAAGATAATTCTTTATTAATCCGATTGGTCTGGAATTTCAAAATCTTTATTAAGAAGAGATTTCTGAGATTAAACGTTTTCAATTTCACTGGAATTGCGCGGGAGGAATATAATTCTTTGAACACAGAAATGGAAGAGACGCATCATTTGAATACCGGTTTGAGGCTTATAAAAAACCTACAGAGTAAAAAAATTAATAAAGAATAATAATAAAAATCGAGAAGCAAAAATTTACATTGGGAAAAACATTTTAATGTTTTGTTTGGTTAGCTTAAGTTTAGAATACTCACTGTCCCAGCTCAAATATTTTGGCAAATAAGTGTAAACACACTAGATTTAGTTTAATATAGGAAACAAGATATTCACGGGAGTCGCATACACAAAGAAATTTCAAGAGACTGGAAAATACCAGCTTGAGACTTAGAAACAAATAAAGTTTTGTTATAAAATTATTTTGTGTTTTCATTCTATACTCCTCGCCCACAGACCTTTTCGGAAATTTCGGTGACCTGCGAATCTAAGCTAATTAGAATGAATAATGACATAGCTACACATTCACATTTTTACATAATTTTCAATTATTTCTTACTCAAAGTTATGCTAATGTCAAAGATTTGCGAGAAAGGTCGTTGGGCGACGAGTATAAATACAAGCGATTTGATGAAAGTGAAATTAAACCGGTTCATACAAATTTGTTAAAAAAGATATTAATTATAAAACTCGAAAAGAAAATATAATCATCGGGTAACTCTGTTTCGTTTGCCACTTTTTTCTTTTACTTCTAAGGAGCACACAATTTCAAGTTTATAAAACTGCAATTACCAAAATAGCATGTTTTTTTCCATACAACATTTGGGTGAGAATTGAAAACATGAATAAAAAAATTGGCTAAAGTGAATTGTCTGGGAAGCCAACACCATTCACGGTATTTTCCATTAAAATAAACATATGTTATTTGTTCGTTTCAACAAAAATAGAAGGGAGCTCTTTCGGAGGTTGAACCTTCGAAAATGGATGTTTTTCAAGGCACCTTAATGTGAAGAACATTCTATCTATCCCCACCACTTCCGATTGTTTTGACGCAAATGCTGATTTGTTGTGTTAAGCCAAATTATGAAACCTATGATGTGTTGGAAAGACTTCCAAGAAATGCAAGAGTCATCAGACAAGAGCAGAATAGGGCAGAAAGAATTGCCGAGACCAATAATTTGCACTAATTATGTGTAGACCAAAGAAAAATCCAATTAGACTGCGCAGAGATAATTGGCTTAATTATACCTCGATTAAGTTTGTAATCCAATTAGGATTGTATGGTTTACGATTGCTATTTTTTATTGTGATGTATTATTTACAATCATTTTATCATGGAGTTAATATTTCAGGTTTATGAAAATGACAATGTTCAGCCTTTGTAAGGACATCCAAATAAAATTTATCATAAAATTACGATATAAATGTTTCATGAAGTGTTTTCAGTCTTTACCGGAAAATACTTTTTTTTAGCCACATAAAAAAAAAGAATAATAACTTGTAATTTTGTTACAAAGTAAAATACCTTTCGAAAAATTATATTACAGCGTGTCTCTAGGGGTTTTCCCTATCGTGCCATTATTATTAATAGCAGCAGCTGAAAGCTAAATAGCTCTAATGTCAAGAAATTAGTCTGAAAAAACATGTTTTCCCCCGAAATTTTGGACCTTGCATTTAAACAGGAGCGCTTCAGTTACAATATCACATGCCACAAAAAACCAGGATTTTAACATTTTTAGAGGCGCAAATTACTATTTATGAAAAAATAGGAATAGCCGAATCAAGCAAACAAACATTCCCTGTTACTTGAATGTTTTAGCTGAAGCTCTTTCCTGCTTCTCTATTTTCATATTATTGTTAGGTCAGTGTAGAAAAAATAAAAATTAAAAACAAAATAAAAAATTCAGAAATATATTTCTGTAGTTTTTAAAGTGATTTTTGCCCCACACAGGACCTTTTACAGTCAATATGATTTGTCCATGCAAAAGTCTGAACATAAACAAACATGATTTTTATCAGTTTTTGGCACATGCAGAACATTTTGCAGACATTAAACGAAAATACTAATAAGCGAAAACAAAGAATTAACTACAAAATGGTTGAATTTTTTCTTTCAAAACACAGAATTGGTAACGTCTAAAAGCCTGCAGTAAACAGATTCGAGAAAAACAAAATTTCTAGAACATTTCAATGTTTCAGTCTTTTAGTTAAACTTCAGCGTGGGACGGCATATTCGCTAAATGGTCATCAAATTTGTTTTTTCAGTTATTATTCGAAGATTTATATTGTTTTTATCTTAATCATAAAGACCAAAAAATAACTTGACCTCATTCTTACACTGAGTGGGTGTAAAATTCAACAAACAGCTTTTGTTAGTGTTTCATTTTACAGCAATTACCAATTTGCGCGCTGTTATTTTTTATAAGCCTGCGATAAAGCACAGAAGTTCCATATATGAAAAAAAATATTTCGGTTCAATGATTTATCAAAAACATTTCTGTCCTCTGTGTGTCAGGCAGTATTGTATACAGAAACAGTAAATCGATTTAGTAGAAAAAAATTAATTTCCGAAGAATTTTAGCGGTGTGAGCCCACAGAAAAGAGCGTTTACAGTCAATTAGTGATGATACTAACATGTGAGTGATAACAAAGCAACACCTGCCTAGAGATTCTATTTTTCATTTTAAACTCAGAAATCAATGAAAAATGGAAATAGTTTCCAAGTTGTGCTAAAGTTTGTGTGTTGAACGTTGAGGTTTGTGTGGTGAGTAAAGGACTGACACTTTGATAGTCTTCAAATCACAAATCAGAATAGGTGTTTCAGGATGCACTTTAAAACATTCCAATAAAAGATAATCTGTTCGGCAAACATGTTTGCAACTTTCGAGACGTCAAGTCTGATCTTAGCGGACTATTTATCTTTGTTTTGGGGGAAAAGAGAAGATATCATGAGAATCAGGAACACACGTTCACACTCATTCACACGCACACGCACACGCACACGCACACGCACACGCACACGCACACGCACACGCACACGCACACGCACACGCACACGCACACGCACACGCACACGCACACGCACACGCACACGCACACGCACACGCACACGCACACGCACACGCACACGCACACGCACACGCACACGCACACGCACACGCACACGTTCATACATTCCTACAAAGATGTGACCTGTGTTCCGTTCTTTGGCAAGGGAATACATAAAATGGATCGGTAAAATGGAGCACTGTGCTCACCTTATCACATGCACTCGCTCACATGTGAGTGAAAATATCGGTGTTCTCAGCATAAACGTAGAATTTGTATGTTTTGTCAACTTGATAAAGAATTGAAGTGGGATTCCAAGAAATATGAATGGGACAAAGACATGTCCTGACAATGATGTACTTTCACCATGAATTTGGAAATTGACTAATCAAATTCAAAGGAAAAGAAATTAAAGGACCCGGAGACGCATATTCCTGTGTGTTTGGTTTGTGTTTATGTGTGTGTATTTGGGTGTGTGCTATTTGTCGTTTTTACCATAATTTCTTATTAAAAACTTTATTTGCAGCACAGGATTGTTGTTCACAGTCACAAAGAGTGAAGACTACAAAGGGGACCCGTTGGGACTGTTTGGGACAGTCTGCGGCTGAACGGCCGCCTAGAGGAAGCGCTTGCGAATGGACAAAAGTTGCGAACACTTGGGACAATAGTGCTGGACATCCTTGCAAGAGTCGAGGCAGAAAGGGACAAAGGCCAGAGGGAAGAAGAAGAAAAGCACGAGGATGAAGACCAGCCAAGTGAGACTGCCGGAGACGAAAGCCTGCTTCGTCGTCACGTTTTGCTGAAAATAGGAAATTAGAGTCGGGTGGATGTTTCAGAAAAACAGGAAAGTTTTTGGGATATATGTTCGTTTAGTGTTCGGGCGCCGAGACGTGTATGTGTGAGTGTGAGTGTGAGTGTGAGTGTGAGTGTGAGTGTGAGTGTGAGTGTGAGTGTGAGTGTGAGTGTGAGTGTGAGTGTGAGTGTGAGTGTGAGTGTGAGTGTGAGTGTGAGTGTGAGTGTGAGTGTGAGTGTGAGTGTGAGTGTGAGTGTGAGTGTGAGTGTGAGTGTGAGTGTGAGTGTGAGTGTGAGTGAGTGAGTGAGTGAGTGAGTGAGTGAGTGAGTGAGTGAGTGAGTGAGTGAGTGAGTGAGTGAGTGAGTGAGTGAGTGAGTGAGTGAGTGAGTGAGTGAGTGAGTGAGTGAGTGAGTGAGTGAGTGAGTGAGTGAGTGAGTGAGTGAGTGAGCGAGTGAGTGAGTGAGTGAG
Source organism: Oscheius myriophilus (assembly GCA_964057215.1). Taxonomy (NCBI): domain Eukaryota; kingdom Metazoa; phylum Nematoda; class Chromadorea; order Rhabditida; family Rhabditidae; genus Oscheius; species Oscheius myriophilus. The sequence continues at coordinate 13,260,308 of OZ059906.1, forward strand.
TGAGCGAATGAGTGCCTCTTTGCCTCTTTCCTTTCTCTCCCCCCAATCCTTGTGTTCTGCCGGTGGCCGTGTCGCCTGCCACCCGCGTGAGGGCAAACACCGGCTGTTTGCCGGGTGAGGAACACCGACAGCGACGTCTATTTGCCTTCAAGGCGAAACATTCCCGTGAACCCAAACGTGAACTGGTCAAAAGATCTTTTGATATAATCCATTCTAACAAAACACGAAAAACTTTCGGAAAACTCACAGCACACTTAGGGCAGTAAGCGATGTAGGGAGAAAAGGAAGGTGCTTGTTTCACTTCTTGAACTACAACGATTGTAGCCGGAGTTGTTGTAAGGGGAACCTGAAATTCCATGTTTATGAACTTTTATGTATAAATTACTTGCAATCAAAGATTTTTGGATAAAAATAACGCTCACTTGCAAATATGCTAATCGGATAAACTCACATTATGCAAAGTCGACGCGTCAATGGGTGCTGGTCCTGTAAGTGGAGCGAATGGAGGTGGAGAGATTTTGTAAGAGCAACCGGCTTCCTGAAAATTATATGTAGAGTACTAGGCTACATGAAAACATGGGCCACTTGTCCTATAGAATTAGCTGATTGACTAAAACATTGAAATGACGAGATAAATAGTTTTAGTATGGAAATTTAACAAAACCCTGATTTTCGAAGGGTATTTTTATAATCTAGTTATATGTTGTTTATTCAGTTTTGAATAATTAACGTCCAAAGCATAATTAACTCTAGATAAATTATTTAAGTTTTAAAAAGCGAATTTCTCTGACATATTAATGTAGGGCGAAATCATTTACTTTAGCTAAACCACCGAAACATTTAAACGCCGCTATTTTTCTTCTTTGAAAATTTCATTTAGTTTGTTCAATTTAAAATAACCAAACTTCATTCTTTTATCTCCAAAAAATGATTTCAGTTTAAAAACACAATTTAATATTACCCTAACAATATACTTTTAAGCCAATCACATTTTTATAATGATCGAAACATTGAAATGCTCCTAATCAAAAGCTTTACCAAACAAAGAAAGTTTCTTTTAAATTGCATGTCAAACGAACCTTTATGAAGCCGTAGACATAATTTTACATGGTGGACACAATGATTGTCTTCAGTATTTTTATTATATTTATTAAAGATTGAATCAAGGGATTATGTAATGTGCGTCCATTTAAGTAAATAAAGGGCATGAAAGATTGATTTGACTTGCCATTTGTTTTTAAAATTTTCTCAACTCTTTTTTTCATAAAAATACATAAAAATGCCGATAAAAGTAAAAGAATTCAATTTGTTCAAGAACGAGAAGAGAACGTGAATGGTAAGACTCGGGTGATTTTCGCAAAATTCAAAAGAATTATTTTTAAAAGAATGATGAAAGTTGCGATAACTTAATCTCGGAAGACTAATAGTGTTGTAAGTCGTTCACATTAAGAAAATAAACGTAACATTTAAATTATGTTATTTCACTTCAAATTATTGAATTTAATTCGATTTCAAACATTTTATTGCCTTATTATATTTCAGAAACAGACATAATTATATTGAAAACCAAAAATTAAGTTGAACCACAAAAGCCAGAACCTAGTATCTACTTTGAGGTCATTCGCTTTTTTAAAAAATTGAAATGCGTTTTAATGGACTGTTTTTTTACCAAACAAAGTTTTTTTTTCATAATTTTCATGACTACTTTTTTAATGTTCCATTTTTTCTACAATTTTTTGAACACCTAGTCATTAATCGATCAGAACAGTTAAGATCGTTCAACTTAGCTAACCAAACGAAACATTGACATGCCTTTGTCGACTGTATAAAGAGCATGGCAGGTTTTTATCCAAAAAATGTTGATTTTCCTGTTAAAACAGTTTTTATAGATCGTTTCAATTGAAAAAAGTTAATTGTATTGCCATAAAACCATACTTTCCATTTTGAAAGACTGAACTTACAAATATTCCGAACTATCGAACTATTTTTATTCACATTAGGTAATCTTACCAAAATATTCAAAAGACGTTTTTTCGATTCATCAAATTTTTCGATTTCACTTTTGTTTGTTCAATTTCATTTATTCCAATTTCATTGTGAAAAACATAATTATACTGTATAAACACAATTTAATCTAGTACTTTAAAGCTGTACACAATATGTACTTCGAGGGCATTCAGATTTACATATTGATTGCAACATTGAAATGTTATATTTTGACTGATTGATTGCGATAGTTCCATTTCAAACTAATGTTGACTTTAATTTGGTTTTAAAAGGGCAAAAAAACCAGATATTGCCGTAAGACTTGTTGGATTGAAACAAAACCGCTTGTAAAGTGCACCAGTTTTTTATATGCAGATTTCAATGTTATGTTTTGCTGGTTTTCATTTTTTTTTCTCACATTTGAGGATATAGAGCTAACATATCTTTCAAGACAGTTCAACTTAGGTATGCGAACGAAACATTGAAATGTCATCACAGTTTTTAAGAAACATAGTTCTATTTTAAGTTAGTTTCAAGTTATAGAGTTTTTCTTCAGTCAATTATTGAATTTAAATTCCAATAATGAAGAAAAACGTATTGTATTGTTCATTGTTTTGTCGATAAAAAATTCCCTGTTGGTATAGTTGGATAAAAAACGGAACCTTATGTTCGTTTCTGTTGTTCTCCGATTCGTAGGGTGGAGGAGGTCGAGGTGGAGAATAAGTGGGAGGCGGCGAGTCGGGCATTCTGAAAATGAAAAATATGAAAAAATAGAAACACTTAAAAAAACGTAAGCAGAGCTATAAAAGTACTTTTTATTATCAAGGTAATAAAAAGTAGAATAGTCAGCCAAACAAATAAAAAAAGGGACAAATAGGGGTGGGTAAGAGAGACATAGAGACAGAGAGACAGAGAGACAGAGAGAAATGTTCAAAATACGAATCCCGTTATCCAGAGCCGCGTGACTCTATTCCTGGCCGTTCGGAGGACAAAAGGCCGAGAGGGCGGCGTCTGTGAGTCAGCCGACTGTCAACAGAGGCGGCCGCAGGTCGCATCCGGGCAAGCTACCATATTCAAATTTATGTAAATCTCCGCTGATCGCCGGTCATGTTTGTCATATTGAATGGGGTCGCCTGCGAACACGAAAGGGAGGCAGTTTTGAGAAGAACAAATATGGATTGGGGAACCGGAGGTGACGAATTCGTGAAATACTAAAATTGGAAATAATATCGCAAAGAAGGCAAAAAAACAAAGAAAGAGTTTTTTTTATCTTTTTTGGAAAAATTTAAATTAAAATTGATCGAAAATTTAAGTAAACCAAGTAAACGTTTCTCCAAGTTCACTTCAGTTTTTCATGTAAAAAATTCTGGGATGCGGGTAACGAAATTGCGCTCATGTTTTGATTTTGAATTTTGAGTTGGAGTGGTAGATACAATACTCAAGTATTGTCCGCTGCAAAATGCCGCGGAGTTTTTGGCAAGTATTCCTACAATGTAGTCTTTTTGCATGTTAAAAGTGTAATTTAACAATAGAACAAAATGGTAAAATGTGATTTTTTTTTGAAATCCAAAAAGCACAAAAAATCCCTTAAAAACCAAGTTGGGCAACTTTTTTTTTGAAGAATTTGGAAGAATTTTTTGGAAGGAAAACGTGATGATAATAATGAGTAATAGAAACATTCACATGATTGCTTAAAAAAACAATTATTTGGTATTAAAAAAAACAATTAGTATTTTATTATTTGGTATTGGCGGCCGTAATTGAAAATTAATTTCACATAATTAATTAAAGAGTAGAAAGTAGATTAATTGAAAACTTTAAATAAAAATAAAGTTGCATGTTTCTTACCTTTCAATTTAGTTTGACTTGATATATATATGTACTAATTTCCAGTTCAATGCTGCGAGAATACTTGCATTTTTTTTTTTGAATTGTTGTAGTCAATGTAAAATATTTTATTATATACAATTTTTAAAAAAAGGTTTTTGGAAAAATTTAATAACCAGCATCAACGAAAAGCAAGTTCAACAAAAAACACAGCCAGGAAGAAGATAGATTGTGAAAAATTTGAGCTTTGTTGTAAAAGCGTACCGGTTCAATGTTTTGGTTATCTAATTAATATAGAGGATAAAAATTGCAAACAATGCAGGGTGACAATTCAAAGTTCAATAAAAAAACTTGTTTCAAGCAACCAAGCACTTATAATTTGGGAAAATGCGAGCCGGGCCGTTGCCGTAGTTCGCTTTAAAAGTTTCGAAATTTTGCCAAACGTGCAAATCTTAACAAGAGAAACATTCTTTGCTTATTTGGCTTTACGTTTCATAAATGGCACTTTCGTTTTTGTTTTAATGAAATCCATTTAGTTAAGTCTTTCCCGTTTGGTTAAATTTTTGCAAATCGCCATGTAATCAATTTTCCGAAGTGTAAAGGTAAACATCGCTCAAGTAACAGCTGAACTTTTTCCCGAACCCCCAAGACGAACAGAAACTTAACAAAGCATTCCACCTTGGCATTGGTCTTTTAAACTGGTTTAGCAAGATAGGGAGTGAATTTTGCTAAAAAAAATTTTAACAAATGTCAAATGAAATAGGCTTCAGGTTGAAATCGTCTCTGATGACAGCTAAATTTTACCATATAGAAGATTACTACAAAGCAATATTATGAAATTTGGAGCTGAATATTACTTCAATTTTGAAACATTGGCACAAATTTAAAAATCCTTACGTTAAAAAATGTTATAAAAAAAATGAAAATAGTGGGTGCATTTTTGTACAAAAATAAATCTTTTTTCTAAATAAATAAAATTATTGCTGTGGCTGAATTCCCACGAACTCCATATAAAGACAGCCAAAGAAAGTATATGAAAGAAACATTCAAATTTCCGGGGTTTGCGAAAAATAACGATTTTTTTTGTTATGAATGGAAGACGATAATTCCACAATTGTAAATTAAAGATACGTAATAATTTTTTTGCAAATGATTAATTCCCCAAGCGCTTGAAAGTTTCATTTACCTACCAAGATTTTTTGAAATGTTTTTCAGCCGGTGGAACTTGTGCGGTGTTTTTCGCAGTTTATATACAGTTAGTTGGTATTTATACAAAAATTCCAGAACTTGTGCGTTTTTAAATTATGTTCCAGTCGCAATAAACAAACATTTAAAATCAGCGAAGGTGATTTTTGTTAATTTAGTAAGATAATTTTTCCGCAAATCAACGCTAATAAGAGAACACCAATGGAACTTATGTAATTTTTTCCATTCTTTAGTGATTGGGTTTTAGCACAAAGGTATTTTTTTTCCAAATTGTCATGTAATCAATTTTCAGAAGTGTAAAGATAAACATCGCTCAAGTGACAGCCGAACTTTTTCCCGAATCCGCAAGACGAACGAAAACTTAACACAACGAAACACTTTGGAATTAGTCTATTGTACAACTTAAACAAACTTAAAAAATAAAACTGAAAAACTTGTACAACTGTGATAAACACTAGAAACGTGTTAGTGATTGTCGAATGAAATTGGAAATTGGATAAAAATGTTACAAAATTAATGCAAACAGCCGACGAGTATTACAGAAAATATCGCTTAGAAAAACTGCCACACTGTAACATTTGGATTGTGCATAAAAAAACAGAACGTTTGTTAGGAAAATACAATAGGAAACTAGGAAAGTAAAATAGGAAATTATAAAAAATTTAATAAGAAAAAAAAAATAAAGCAAGGCGGTTTAATTGTTTTTTTTTATACAAGTCCTTGTTCATCGGTTTATGAAGTTTTTTTTCCCAGCGTTCGGACCAGATTTAACAAGAAATAGATAAACCAAAAATGTTAACTGTGTTAACGAAACCTTAAATTGAATTGTTGAAATTAATATTTTTTTTTGTTTTCAATGGGACGCTAATTCAACAATTTTAACCGAAACGAAAACTTTAAGTACAAAAAACGTTGATTTGTGCATATATTTTTTTAAAGTAATTTGATTGTTTCACTAACTCAATTTTGAAAAAAATTTCAATCAATTTTGCTGATTTGCTAGACGGTATTTGAAAGGTCAGTTGAAAATTTCGAACGTAAACGGAAATTGTAGTGTTTTTTTTGTTTTCTGAACTCAAATATGCAAAAATCAACGATGTTATGAAACGAACTTTGATAATTTTAATGTTCCAATTTAGTTTTAATTTTAATGTAATTATATACAACGGAAACAAACGCAAAAACGAGTACAAAGTAATTAGAAAACTTGAGGGAAAGTCAAAAATTCATCGAAACGGTGTGTATTAACGTGCTTGAAAACGAGAGGATAAATGAGTGTGTGTGTGTGTGAGAGAGAGAGAGAGAGAGAGAGAGAGAGAGAGAGAGAGAGAGATAAGAGACAAGATAAGACAAGACAAATTTAATAGTTAAAAAGTTGAACAGTTATTGAATAAGCTAAAGAGGCAAACGTAAATGACTATTGGGAAATTCTCACAAAAGTCGAGAAACACCAAAGTTCCAGCTGAAGACCTCCAATTGGCAGCTGTGTGTCAGCAGGGCTCCTTCTGAGACAAAGGAAGGTCGCGACTCTTTTCGGACCCAGCTGGTCGCATCAATCGATCCCCCCATGCACGAAAACACGGCGAGAACGGGTGGACAGATGTTTCGCAGGTGACGTCATCGGCGATCGGGCGGTTGGGAAGAAGGAACGGGCGGAACACGCATTCCAAGGCGGATTAGGCAAGTAATGGACTATTTATGGATCTCCAGACGGTTGGAGGAATTCGGGCTGGCCCGGAAACCTACAACTATTTCAGCCGGGCTGGCCCGTTTGGATCAATTTTATGCAGGCCGGCCCGAATGAATCAATAAGGTTTGGGCCTTTAACCTTCAAAGGACCATTTTTCTTTTGAAAAACAAATCAAACCTCGTCAATGTTTCGCGGGATTATATTATGAAATTCCGCACTTTCAGTTTACGCGATTACATCATATATTGAAAAGACATAAAGTGATACAATTTTTCATTTTCTCTACTTACATGGAAACTTTCTAATGTTTGGAATTGGATCTTCCACCATAGCCAAATTTGCGAAACATTGACATGCATATTGCATAACATATTTATTGGGATTAACAAAAGATATTCCTACTTCCTCCAAAAGAAAATATTTCGAAAGAAATATTTTCCTTCTTTAATTGAATAAACCATCGAAATTTTCATGATATCCAATGGTTTCTTGATGTAAATTTATTTTAAAGGCTGTAAAAGAAAAAGTTAAATTTTCAACCGGTATTTAATCTTCGAATGACTAATAAGGGTTTTTTTTTCCAAAAGATGATATTCTACTCAATTCTGTGACATCACCTATTGAAGCTTAAGAACGTGACGTCATTCCTCTAAAAGTCTGGAAGTGTTATGTGTGCCTGAATCATTAAAAATAACCTTAGCTAAACGAATATGACATAGAAAATTTATTGCGCGCAGCGCGAAGCGCTGCGCGGTGGTTTGGTTCCTCCGCCTATTACTGCGGGGTCAGTCAAAATTCAATGGCCTTCTTTCAAAACCGATATTTTTGAAATCTGACAAAAGCATCGTTTTCAGCATTAAAAACTGCCCCAGGAACTATTTTAAGAAATAAAAAATTTTAGTATGTACCAAATGGTCTATTCTGCTGCGGGGCCCAAAAAGTGTCGATGTCTCCCGTATGTCCAATACTGTCGCAGAGCATGCGAACGGCTTGAGATATTGAGCTGAAATTTTGGATACAGGTCGGAACCCGTTGCAGTTCGGTGGGCGTAGAGTTTGAGCCAGTTTCATCCACTGATTTTCTTACCCCACCCTAAAATGTGGGTGAAAAACCTTGCTTTATGCCGCCACGGTCGAAACCGTGAAAAAATTCCGGAAATAGATTTGACCAGTGGAAAGAACGCTGAATTTCAGTCTAGAAGAAGTACTCAGACAAAAACATTCATTACCCATTACCAGTAAAATGACGTCATGTTTGAATTTGTTTGCAGGTATGCAGCATGCTCTCAAAACGGCGCCGCGTATCCCAATTAGTGTGACCCGTGTGGTCTAGCGGTGTACATTGCGGACTTGTATGCGAACGTTGTCGAGTTCGGTTCCGGATACGTACCTTTTTGTTTTGTTTCATAATTATAATGGATATATTAGCAATTAAGGATGGAATTTTTGTTTTTGGAAATTAGCGTTTTTAAGCCCCTTAATAACACGGTTCTCGACCGATAAAGGCCGCTGAACGAAGCGGCCTTCGTGCGATTGCAAATCCGGCCTGGGGCCGCTTTACGACACGGCCTTCGGCCGATTGAAAAGGCGGCCTGCGGCCGCTGAACGACTCGGCCTTCGGCCGATTAAAAATGCGGCCTGCGGCCGCTGAACGACACGGCCTTCGGCCGATTAAAAATGCGGCCTGCAGCCGCTGAATAGAACGGCCTTCGGCCGATCAAAGCAGCCTACTAGTGATCATAACGGCCTTCGGCCGGTTAAAAGGACGGCCTGCGGCCGCTGAACGACACGGCCTTCGGCCGATTAAAAATGCGGCCTGCGGCCGCTGAATGGAAAATGAAAAAAAAAGCCGTCGGCCGGATTGAATGAAGGACGGCCAGACGTTGACAATCAGGGCATTTGGTGGTTCTTGTTATTGACAGGCGTTAGTAAAATAGGTGTAGACAAAGTATTCAAAGAATACTGATAAAAAGAGAACAATTATTATGTGTAAAAGCGAATCGCAATAGAAGGGGTGGTTTGGGCAAAGGATGGATAAAAAGAGAACAAAATGTTTGTACAGCTTTAAATTGAATTCTTGAAAATCGAACAAGAAATCACTTTCAAAATACATTATTTTAAATTGACAGCTATTTTGTCAGAAACAAACACATAACCAAACCACCTCAGCCTTTTTCCGAAGTTACCACTTTTGCCGGTATATATTCTAATTTTTGACCAAGCTAAAATTTGTTTGTTTTTGTTGGTGATTCTCTGTGCTCTTTCTGTTTCGACCCAACTGGAGTTATATTCGTGCATCCAGTAAACTCTTGTTACATAAATGTTCCAATTCCTGACATATGTGCTGTGATATGCTTGACGTTTTTTGTTTTTGTTTAAATAAGTCTAAGAAAATTTTGAAATATGTCGAAAATCGTGGAAGTTTCGCATTCTATTATTGACACAATTTTCTTTGTATAAAATCTCTTCCTTTAAAAAATGTTAGAAGGGCAACAGGATCCAATGCTGCCATTCTACAAAAAATATCTTTCAAAAGAAGAGATTTTTTTGTAGAACATTCAATACTTAAGCGGGAGACATATAATTCGGTGAAGGCTGAGGTGGTTTGGTTATGTGTTTGTTTCTGACAAAATAGCTGTCAATTTAAAATAATGTATTTTGAAAGTGATTTCTTGTTCGATTTTCAAGAATTCAATTTAAAGCTGCACAAACATTTTGTTCTCTTTTTATCCATCCTTTGCCCAAACCACCCCTTCTATTGCGATTCGCTTTTTCACATAATAATTTTATCAAAATTTTCGTACAATGTACAGGTTCCTAGTTTAAAAAAAAAGTCTTTTTTGCAGCCAGATAAACAATGTGAGCGAAAAAAAAGTAATTGAGACAATAACTGCACTTAATGTTTTCCTTAAATTATGAAAGTATGCACTCTCAGTTTACGCGATGACATCATATGTTGAAACTCATGTGTCATGTTTCCGACTCCTTCTGCAGAACTAGTGATTGAAAATAAACTTTTCATTTAAAGCAATTGAGCAAAACTTTGAATTTACATTTCTCAACATTTATAGTGGTCTATTATTTTTTTAAGTAAATTTAATGAACGAATTTAACAAATTGTTGGTTTATTCGATTACTAATAAAGAATTTTTATTCCAATTACTCGAAACGACGCCTTAGACTAAAATAAACAGTTTAATCGGCGATTAAAGCTATCATAACTGAAAAAAAATTGGCGTGCAAAAGATTTTTGCGAATCGAAAAAAGTACGTAGTTTTGTATCATTTGTTTTACCGAAAGACAAACCTTTGAGATCACAAACAATTTTTATGCACTATTCGTTGCTACAATTTTCACCTTCGCTAATTGAACGAAACAATGAAATTACGTTCGGTCTAGATTAGCAATTCCACTCGGTGCAACTTTCACTATTCGATTTATTTGAACACTAAATGGTAAAAAAAAAGGAAATTTTCAAACGAAATGTTTTGGGCCTTAGGCCATATGTATGTAAAATTGTATATATTTGTTTAACCGACAAGCCTTCAAATTCGCATTCTTCCTCGAAGTAAAAAAAGGGGGAATAGGCCTCAGTTACAACATTATAAATTTCTGTAAATATTTGAATTTCTGTTATCAATGTAAAATTACACTTTAAAAAATCAGCAAATATAAAAAGAAATTAAAAGATGCCACAAAAATAATGAGCAGAACAATTAAAGAAACAATTCGGGCTTGGCTATAAAAGAGAACCGGTTCAATGTTTTGTTGAACTAATTAAGAAATATGAGATAAAATTGCAACCAATTTCCGATATCCACCCGATGCTCACTAAAAACACATTGTTCATCACTACAATCGTCATCGTCGTTAATTGAACGGCACAATTAAAATATTTTCCGTTTACTATTCGATTTATTTTAACGCTAAAATGAAAAAAAAATTGTGAAAAGTTTCGAGCCGTAAGCTTTCAAAAGACTCAATCTTATGCGTAATTATATGATAAAATTCTATATTTTTAGTTTACTTGTCCCCTGAGCGAATGTGTTATATCCGCGCATTCAACAAAGCCAAAGGTGCGAAACATTAGAAAGGAATTAACTAACGTGAATGATTTTTATCAACTGCACGTTGTTTAAAAGACTCATACCGTCTAATGCTGCCGGACCCACAAGCGCTTAGGGGCATCGACACTTTAAGTTATGGAAACCTTCGTAGGATTAAAAAAAATTACATGAAATCGTAATTATGAATTGTGTCGTTGGTTAGACGTTCCTGATGTCCTAACAAAGAATAAATTTTCATTTTATATTGGGAACAAAGCAGTGTTGATTCTCAGAAGTTGAAAGAAACATTGAAATAACTTTCGATTGATAATTTTTGAAATACATAATTAAAACAATAGGAAAACGTTGGAGCTTCGCCTGACGCGTTTGAAATATGATATGTTGAAGGGCGGAAAGGGCCAATTTGTGCTTTGCAAACAAAAAAAAAAGAATGATTATGGGGGAAAAGAGAACAAAACAAATGAAAAATTATTCATGAAACATTTATAAAAAAAAACGATTTGAAATCTATTTTTTAGTAATTTCTTGTTTATGTAACAAGATTATATAATTTTTAATAAAAACCTTGAAATAAAAATTAATTGGAGTAAGCTACACATTTCAAGAAAAATCACAATTTTTTCGTTGTAAGTTTATGTTTTTGTAAAGCTTAAGAGAATGTGTGAAATATATTATTGTAAACTTTTAGAGAAAATTGCGAAACATATCTCTCAAACGGAAACTGCTGGAATTCTCTAAAGCGGATGATCGGCTTGCGGAGGAAAGAGAGGTGGATTGCGCAATCGTCCGAAATGAGATGCACTCTTTTTGAGAAATCGGACAAGACGGGGCTGATTAGAAAAGGAGTGCAAAACGAGGTTGGGACAAAAGTGCGAATGTTTAAAAACGTGGGGTTTTCAAGAAAAGATAATTAGAGAGAGAGAGAGAGAGAGAGAGAGAGAGAGAGAGAGAGAGAGAGAGAGAGAGAGAGAGAGAGAGAAACTGACAGTGTTACGCGTATTGAGGAGAACGCATGCGCAGGCCTTTTACCTACGACAGCAACGATTTAAAAAAAAACAACGTTTTTATAATCTTTCCCTAAATTTTGTACATTGTTATAAGAAACTACTTTAGACACCAACGAGATCAGCTTCGAACATTAGTCGAACTTCTGACTATATTTAGGCACCGCAGCCCCGCCCACTTTTCGGCACCGAAAGGGAGGCAAATCCTGGGCCTACCCCAGCCAAACGCGTGAATGCGATTTTTTTCGACTTTTGAAAATGGAATATGGGACAAAAGGAGACGATCTTTCGAATGGTGCATCGTTTGTTGGCAGATTAAAAGTGGAAACATGTGATACTCCGCCTCAAAGTCAAAAAAATCAGTTTTTTGCTTGCAAAACGTATTTACAACTGGCAAACGCTGCGTTTCTGTATTTCAAGTAAGAGTTGAAGTGTTTTGGATCATTTTAAAGCCAGGTGCACTCATTTTCAAATTGCCGATTTTTTGTGGTATAATTTCAAAGATGACACACTTCGGCCTTTCATAAAACGCGTTTTTTCTCAGAAATGTCAGCGACACCCTCTAGTTTTGATTCTTTATTCGAAGAGAAGATGCTAATGCGGTCATGAAAAGTACATTAAATGATAAATTTCCTACAGAACTCTGTGTTTGGCGAGCATTTGAATGTAACGGCGTTGGTGACGTAGAACTTCAATCACTGTAAACATGCCGTTGTGAAGCGCAAACGCAAAATGTGTTAATAAAAATATATTATATTTTGTACGTATTTAATTTTAATAACACAAACAAAAGATTCTAAATTGCCGAATTTTCACAATTCACTTTGAAAGTTGAATTTTCTTTAATTTTTTCTTCAAAATATGCGGTAAACGCGCCCCAGTCACGACTGGCACCTTGCCAAATCTCCCGAATTTAGAGTTTTTGGGTGAAAAAGTTCATTTTCGGTTGTTTTTCTGCATGAAATATTCTTAAAGTGTATTATAAATTAATAAAAACGTTTTTTCTACGCCATAAGACACAATTTTCTTTTGAGAGTTAAAAGGGAGTATTTCACCGTCTATTTATGAATATTAATTAAATTATTGATCTTTCACTGTTAGGTGATTGCTTCCTTGCTATTTTACCCCGATTTCTGTGAAAATGAAGCGATAACAACCGAAAAAGCAGTGGCGGCTGCTCGTGACAGTCGCGGAAAGGGGGCGTGTCCGCCCATCGGCAGCGACAGCCAGGTCAAGCAAGATATGCCGCCTTGGGGTGCGCCATTCAAACTTGAATTACTCGGTTCAAACTTAACCTAATTTCTTTTTCCAAAAAAGGATTTCTTAGTTAGAGTCCGACTAATTTAACGGTGCTACTTTCATATAAATAAAATCTGTTTGAAAAAAAAGTTGTGTATTCTGAAACAGTGAAGTTCAGTCAAACTTGGACCAATTCAGGAAAATTAGTGAAAAAACCGTTGAAATTAGTGTTTTTCAAAAATGGCGTCTACAAACCAAGTGAAAATGTGAAAACAGACGATATTGTATTTTTCGGTCGTGCCACCATTAAAACTGAATACCAAATCGTATCTCTGTTATGATCAACATAAAACCAACATTATGATGTATACAAGAGATGTTCGGCGCCGAAATGATAGCGGAACGATGTTTCATCAACGAAAGGCGTGTCCATTTGGAAGGCCAGCAAGCGGCGATTATTTCGGCTGCGGGGAAACTTGAAACGCTCGCAAACCAAAGAGCTTACATAATGCGGAACTGTTTATAGTTTTGATTATTTGCGCAAATGGGGTGGTAAATTGGATTTTATGTTGTTAGTGGGGTAAAACAACAGAGGGGGCGAAAGTCAACATTGTTTTCCTGTTTTTTTGCAAATGACAGGTGACACAACAATATTGAAAAAAGCAAGAGTCATTCAGTAAAATAACTTTTGAATCATTCATGTAGGAAAAAACAGCCAGAGAAAAACCAATTTAAAAGTTTTGTTTTGTTTTTAATTCCGCACGGTTTTCCAAACAGTGCAAAGGTTTCTGTGTTGCACTGTGTTCTACATGGAATACAGTTATCTAAACCGCCAAGTAGGAAAAAAGATTCACGTGTTCCATCAAGTTCAACCTTTCATCAATATATTTTTTTCATATGTCTAATTTGATCAAAGCTTGTATGCGATTTTTTAATTAAGAAATTTATCAACTTGAGGTTTATTTTTCAAAGTTCTGAAACAGTCATCGAAATTGCATACGCAATGAACGATTGATGAGTTAAAATGGAAATAAAAATTTAGTTAATATGTTTTCACAATTTATTATAAAGTAGAAACTAGTTTGCTTTGTTTATTCACTAAAATAATCACGTAAACGTGTTTGTTACCATTTAGTTTATTTTTTTTTTTACTTTATTTTATTTTCAAATCGTTTCCAAAGAACGAATAGAAACCTCTAGTTCTATAACTATTGTTAGGATTATAAAACTTTGGGTAGGCTTCTTTTAACCACAGAAATTTTTTTTTCTTTTACACAGGTTTTGTGTTCATATTTTAAGTTTGTCTTCTATGTTTCACATTTCTAATAATATGACAATTTATATCCAATCTCAGTCACAAGATTTCCTACATCGTTATCGCTAATTACCGTCACTGAACACGGGTTTTACGAATTTGCAAAGAAATCAGTGGGGGAAAGAACAGAAATGTATTCGCTTTTCAAAAAAAAATAGAGTAAAGATTATTTGAGATATTTGAGTTTTCAGTTTCATGTTTCATAAGATTAATAATATAAAAACAAATCTTTGAAATCAATATTAAGGTTTCATATATTCTGAATTCAAAAAGCAAAACGCACAATTTTGTTGACAACGCAAATTTGATAAAAACAACTTCAATGTTACCCAAAACTGTCTTCGAAATCACTCAATTTCATTTCATCATCGGGAAAACAAATCAAGTTCAATGTACAAGATATGCACATTAGTCGTGAATTGAACTAAAAATTATCTAGAACGTCTCAAAAGTAGACGTAAAGCTGAAGAAATAGTTTATAAATTAGAAATCGTTTTCAAAGTTTGTTTAGAACCTTAGGCTTTTTGGTTCACATCGCTAACAAATATCTAAACGCCAAAAATGGCTCTAAATCGTCTGAAGATCTAAAATATAGTTGTTTACAAGCTTATTTGAATTTCCAAAAGTTTTTGCTTCAATGTTTGAGTCTTCGGTTTCATGTTCCACAAAAGTAATAAAACGAAAACGCATTTTGGAAATCAATTCCAAGTTATCATCCGTTTTCTAAAAACAAATGCACAATTTTGTTGATTCAGCAACAAAAATTAAGAAAAATTATTTCACTGTTGCCCGAAACTTTCTAACAAATCACTCAACTACATCTCATCATCGGGGAAATCTACTCAAATTCAAAGTACAAGAAATGCATGTAATATAAGTCTTGAATTGAATTTTTATAAAAAAACAAAAAAAATTCTAGGACGTCTCAAAAGCACAAGTGAAGCTGAAAAAACCGTTTAGAAATTAGAATTCGTTTATAAAGTTTATTTTGAACCTTCGGTTTCATGTTTCACATCGCTAACCAATGGGAAACATTTTCCAGAAATCAGTACTCAAGGGGTCAACAGGCCAGTTTACAAAAACACTTTAAAAATGGATAAGGGTATGTTGGGGGTCATTTTGATTCATTTTCCAGAGTCACAGGTTTTTCGTTTATTTTCCTAATGAATAAATATATAATTTCACTTTAAAAGCGCACACGCACACGCACACGCACTAAATAAACAATTTTACAACATTTTTCCTTTTTTTTATTACAACCGTGGGTTTATGTGAGACAGAGAGATATATACAATGGATAAAGAAAAACAAGACGAAGTTGAATTTTATCTAGTGTCAAGAATTGAAAGAGCATTGAAAGAGCCGTAAAATGCACTTTCTAGAACCCCAAAGAATGCTGGAAAACGTCTCAAGACCTCCAGTGAAGTGTTCTTTGGGGAGTAAATGGTCGTCGAAGAGGTCTGTCAGCAGTTCAAATACCAGCAGCATCGCCGGGCAACCTTGCGCGCGGAACCAGACTGTTAATCGAGTTATGCCAGCGACGACGCCCTTCATAAATCGGCCGAAATGGACAGGCAAAGGAGGAGCAAAAAGCCCTCCGGGAACACGAGGGCGGTGTTTTGAAGAAGACGAGAAGCAGGTTGTGCAGAGAGAGAGGGGAGATTGGATCTGACTGTGGAGGGCACGTAAACAGCGGTGAGTCAGGAAGGAAACGACACGGCGGGAACGGGTTGTGGGATGCAAAGCCAGGGGAGCTTAGGTTCAATGACAGCACGGGAGGGGAGACTTGGGCGAATGATGAAACAGTTGAAAGAGATTGAAATTACAGTGACAGAAACAAAAAAAGCTTTTAGGACCACAATTCAATGAACAACTGAGAAACGTTTTAATTTTCATTTTTGAAAACAAAAACAAAACATTGAAATGTGTTACTTTTTTCAAATGTGTTTGCCGGTCATATTGGCATTACTGGTCCTGAAATTTATTTCACACGGGCTTGAAACATTCCAAAGGGAATGTAAATTCGAAATTCAAAGGGATTTTGTTTAACAAAAACTACACTTACTTTATAAACCAGTTTGTAGCGACCGATTTTTTCTTCTAACAACAGAAAATCTTTTGGCACTAGGAAAACCGGAGAAAATTCATTACAGCTTTCCATTCTATTCTACTTTCCATGTACTACTTTTCTTTTTTCTTCTACTTAATTAAATTCTACTTTCCATGTACGAAATTAATAAATCTTTTAAGTTCTCACCCCTCACTACAAAAAATTAAAATTAGACAAACAATTTTTTTTGTTGCAATGCAAATTTTTGTTATCCGTTAGAGAAATGGTTTTTTGCTAAATTATTTCCAAACTGAGGCTGACTTGGAATTGTAGGCAATGAAAATTTGAAGCTTCACACAAAAAAAGAAACATTTAAAAGGCAGTTGTGGATTTTTTTAGAAGGGTTGAAGACAAGAAGAAATATTGAAAACTCGCAATCGCTTTGTTTAATATATAATATAATAACGCTTTTGCATTCTGTAGCATAAATGAACCTTTCGAAAACGGCAAACCCATTTCTTTTGTAAGATTAAAATCTGTACTGACTTTTGCGACATAGTTATCTCGTCCCAATAACGTCAGGAAAATAGTTTCATATTATTAAACGAGTAAAACAAAACAAAAACGGTTTAAGAAAAACAATTCCACTAGAAATTTTCAGTTAAAACGTTAAGAAAAAGGGCAACGTCACTTTTTTGACGTTTCGTCTTCAAAACAAGGTTCAAGGAGATTTTATTCGCTGTTCCTGAAAATGAAAAAGTAAATCTTTTTCAAACTACTATAATTTAGAAACAAAAATTTTTTTTCAACAAAACAGAAGGGGGAAATTCAGTTAAACCCCCCAGCCAATTCAGTTGCGCCCCTCAAAATAGCCGCTCTGGCCCCCCAGACAAAGGCACCCCACTTCAGGTTCCGGTCAGATAATTCAGATAAAGACCCCATAAATTCATTTAAGCCCCCCATAACTATAACTGAGTATCCAATTCCCAACGCTTTATTAGCGTACCCAGCTAAATTTGTGTTTTTAGGATTTTGAATTTTATTTCACTTTTATTTTTTTATTATCTTTTTTTTTTAAAATAGTGTTATGCTTATTTAAAATCAATCAATATTATTAATATTTGCCTATTTTAGTTGTTCACATATTTTATTGTTTTATTACGTGTTCCTAATTTGAGTTACACACCATGGGCATTTTTTATTGATTAAACTATTTATTTTTTCTACACTTGGCTAAAAGACTAAGAAATTACCGATAATAAGTCTGCTTAGGATTTTTATCGTACCTTTCGGTGTGAATTTGTAATTTACCTAAATTGTTCATATGGGGGGCATAACTGAATTATACGGGGGGTTTATCTGAAGAAGTTCCGGGTAGGCTAGTTAAGCTCCCCATTTCAATTGCGGGGGGTTAAACTAAATTCAGATAAACACCCCAGTAATTCAGTTCCACCCCCCACCTACGGAAGTTCACAAATTCGTAATGATTGGGGGGAGAAACCGAGCAATACTAGGGTGGGGGGCTTAACTAAAGATAAATGAAATGTATAAAACATGAAAACGGCAAGCAATACTACTACTGGACCAAGTGAACAGGAACAAGTTAGGTTTCAGAGAAATACGAAACGTTCAAATTTAATTAATTTAACAAAAATATCCAGAAGAAAAAAAGAAAAACATTGAGAATTACAAAAATCACCGTTTGAAATTAATTTTCCAACAATTTTAACATATTGGATTTAACCAGCCTACTCAATAAAAAATTGTGTTTGTCTCCTTCTTATGAAATGTATAAAACATGAAAATGGATTTATTTCTGAAATTTTATTATAAAATTGCACAAGAACGGAGACTTTCAAATCACTGTTTTCAAAAGGAAATTTTTAAAATGTAAATGGCCTTCACTCTAAAGATGGGTTTTAAACTTAATTAATAAACTTTTAAAAAAAAGTTTTCCGGAAACAAAGCACTTGTGGATTTATAAAGTTTTTAAAAATTGCAAAGTAATTCGAAATTTTTTAAAAACTTTTTGCGGCAAAGTCGACGTTCAATAACACCTGAAAAAACTTCTTCGTTTAATACGTAAAATATTGAAACGGAATTAATTAACGAAAAATAAACATTTAAACGGGTTTGTATTTCAGAACATTCCTCTAAAAAAAATGTTCTTTTCACTAATAAAAATTTTTTTAAAATGAAAACTAGACCCCATGTTAGAATAGAAATTACCGAAAGAAAACAAAAAAACCAAAAATCGAAACGACTAAAAAACTTGAATCTATAAAGAGTCAAATGTTCAATTTTAGAGTGAGATTTCATCAAAGATCACAATTTCTGAGAAAAAATTAGTTCACTTGAAGTTGTCAGCTGACTTTGCAAACAATTCCTCTTCCATGAGTATCGCTCTGACGGAACAAGACAACAACACGATCGGAGAGCGCGCCACAAAGCGCAGTTTCAATTGTGGTGGCGATGAAAAGGATCGACGCGCATTCGATGAATAAATGACCCCGAAGAATAAATACGACCGACTACACAAACACTCTCTTGGGGACACGAAAAAGGAAAGGGCGCAAGGATCGCCCCGTAATCCGCGTGTTCGCGACCAGAAACCGTTGCAAAAACGATGTGAAATCACCTGGTGATTGATTATTTGTGCGATGGAGAGAATTGAGTTGAGGTTATTTTATGAGGAGGGTGACTTAGAATAATCCCCCTATTTATATAGCCTAGTAAGCCCCCACACTGAGCTCTTTATCTTACAAAGCCCCACATACTGGGTTCCATACCCCAAAAACTCCCCCTAAACAAGAATTTAGCAACGCTCAATGTTGGGACTCTAAACCTTAGTTTAGTGGTTCACTGTTCAGTCCAAGGTATAGTCTTCGCCAATTTTACTTCTTGGCCGATTCGCAAATGTAACTCTGACGTAGCATTGCGTACGTATCCTAAAACACAGGTATTTTGTACGCAAATACGCGTCAGGGGTCATTTGCACAGAGCTAAGAGCGAAATTGGGCGAAGTAGCATTGGCAACGACTATATATAGTCTGTTTCCAAAGAAAGGTCGGCGACTTTGAGCGGCTTTGATGTTTTTATTCTTTTTAACCACTGACGATTTGAAACATTGAAGTGAATAGAAATAGATTACGCGAAATAGGAGTAAAGAGGAGTATGCAGACAATTAAACGATCGCGGTGGGACCTAACGTACCATCCTTTAAACATTTTGGCAAAAACCGGTACCGTTTTTTGGAAACACACTATACGTATTAACAATGCAAAAAATATTGTTGTCTCTTTATAAAAAATTTTTGTAAAAAAAATTGTTTTTAAAATTTTCGATGAGCATTGATTGAATCAGAACGCTGAACAAAACTGAGAAGAAATGATGAAACGACCCAGGAAGATGAGGAATTGATTTTGGAATTGAAGCGGGAAATCAGTACCTGCTTTGAAACACATAAAAAAAACAAAAAAAAAAACAGTGTTTTTATAAAAAAAATATAATTTTTTTTTACAACAACTTTTGATTTTTTTAAAATTAATGTGAAACTCTGAAAAGTGAGAAAGTTAACAACCAACGCAATTGACAAGCATGTTCGAATATTTTAGTTTACAAAGAAAAAAAAAGTTGAGAAGTTTGCTTGGGTGATACCGCAGAATTCAGTTGTTTGAGTTCGTAAAATTTGATGGCCGGCCCGGGCCGGGAAAATAACAATCGTCAAAATTGGGGCAAATTTAATGGTCGGCCCGTTCTTTTGCCAGCCCTGGTGTCCATTTACTGGCTGACATAGATATTATTGTATTATTAAAATAACAATTCAAACGTCAATTAGAATGCCTTTAATTTTAAAATTTTTTTTTACTTCTTAATCACCGCAAATGGATGCAAAACTTCTGACAAAGTTGTGAACGTTTATTAGTTAAATTAATAAAACATTGAAATGCCACTTCAAGTTTGGTTTAATACCAAAAAGAATGTACAAAACCGTAAGAAGAAAAGCAAACTTGGTGTTGCAGCTATTTTCGTTTGAACAACGGCGTGAAGAAAAACCTTTTCCATTTTTTGCTATAGTCCTAGCCAACTCTAATTCCTCCTCATTTTGGGCACTACGTACTCCATTTTCGGCGGCACGGTATTTTCCTTCATTACGGTATCTCAACTTGGCTGGTTGAATCAATTTTTTACTGTTTCGTAATGTTTCATTGATAATGTTCTAAAATATTGTTTGTTTTTCAGTTTCTTTTAAAACTCGGTTTTTTTAAAAGGTGTAGCCTCTGAAACAGAAAATCGGCGGCTTTTTCAGCCTCCGCCGCGGCACCTTGGACAGATGCCGCCATAGCGCAGGCGGTAGCGAGTTCGCCTATTAGTCAGACGTCTTTCTAAAGCCGTGGGTTCGAATCTTGGGTCATCATTTTAAGGTTTTAAGTATGGGACATTTCATTTGCAACGCGAAAGTTTACTGTATCCCTCTATTATTGCGTCAAATAGACGGAACTAGGATTGGCGAAGACTATATGAAGACAAAACAAGAAAAATTTGGTTTAGAGACTTGAAAAATCATATTTTGTTTATCATATCTTTTCACAGAGCTGGAACAATTACCGGCGATTTTTTCACAAACGTTTCACAAATTTTAAATGAAACATCCCGCAAACCCGAAAAGTTTCATACAAATTTTCTTTTATTATTATCATACAAATAATAAATATTTTTAGACAAGACAATGAGAAATATTTCTCGCATTAAACCAGCGATAATTTCAAAAAGTGAAACGAAAGATAATAAAAAATAGCATTGCAAACGAGAAGACCGCAGACATTTAAAGGGGGACCATACCTGTTTTTCAATTTTTTTGTTGGCTAGGAATAATAATAGACAGTTTGTGGAAAAAGTACATTTTCCTCATTCTTGGAAAAAAAACAATCTAATTACGTAAAAACCAACCAATTCCAAAACAAGAATATCCTATCACAGAAATGAGGGAGAAAAACACATGAAAATGGCCTGAAATTGTTTTTTTTTTCACCTTTTCACCTACATCACAAAATGAATTAATTAACGAAAAATACACCGTCATACAACATGTCAAATTTGGTGATGAAATTTTTTGTTGTTTTTTTTTTCGCTTCATATCCTGCCTATTGCTGCAAATTTTGCGCAAAACTTTCAAACAAAAATAAAACATCCAGCGAAGGAGCTTCAAGCAAAAACATCCAGCGCCGACATTTTTCAGAGTCAAGTAGATGTCATTCAATAATATTCTTATAGTTTTACATTCTTTCAGTTTTTTACGCAGAATAAATTGAGCTCAATCCAAAAAGCTTTTTAAACAGTTGTAATTGGTAATTAAGCGAAACATTGAAATGCATTTTACCGCATTTCGTTTAACAAAATAATGTACAAAAACAGCAATAGGAAAATCAAACGTTGTGTTGCAGCTGTTTTTGTTTGAATAAAATTATACGACGTTAAGAAAAACTTTTGTTAATTTTTTATGAAAACACAATAAGAAAAATTTGATATAGAAAATTGTAAAACCTATATTAAAATTGACTATAGTTAATAAATTTTCTTTAGTTCTACAAGCAAACAAACACATCACAGTGGACCATTACAAGCGGATTTGTTGCAAAAGTTTAAAAGGAAAATGAAACATCCAGCAAATTGTGAGCAGTTGCGCGTAATTTGGGTTGACCTGGCCGAGTGCGGGGCGAAAAAACACAAAAAAAACTGTTATTTAAATTTAAGTGAAAATTTTATTTTAAATTTTAAAAAAAATCACTCAGTAAACCAATGATAATTTAAAAATGTGGAGTAGAAGAAAAATAATAAATGAAATATAATTTTAAACGAGGAGAACGCAGACATGTAAATATCGCTGCAGGACCAAACCCAGTTATCAAATTGTTTTCCTTTTCATTGGTAAGGTATTATTACTGAAAATAAAAAGTACATTTGCTTATTTCTGGAAAAAATTTGATAAAGGAAAAATACACAATCATACATCATGATAAATTTAGATTATATAGAGATTGAAAAAAAATATTGCTTTTTTTCGCTTTATGTCCTGCCTTTTGCTCGCAAATTTGGCTCAAAAGTTTCAAACCAAAATGATTCAACAATCATTCAGGAGAAAAACAAATTAAAGTGCAACATTATTTTTCAAACAAAATTATATTCACGTTTTTGTAATTATTGCATAACATAATTAATTTAAAAAAACGTAAATTGATTTTCGTTACTTTTAAAATTATAAAACTTGCGTAAAAAAATTTTTAGATTGCAAAATAACACAAAAAAGATTTTTTGTTAATTATATATTCTTTCTCATCTTATTTTGTTTTAAAGTAAAACAAAAACTTGAAAAAATTTCGAGATTTGATAAGTGTAATGAGAGAAAACATAGAAAAAAAAGTATATTGCTTGTTTTTGTCGGATTTAATTTTTTGTTATTAATCACTAGCAATCCAAAACAAAAATAGCTTATCACTGAAACGACACAACACCATGATTATCACCTGAAAACGGTTGTTTTTCCCACTTTTAACTGCCTACGTCACGAAATTGAAAAACAAATCCCTATTTTTCCCTATTTTTCATAACAAACTTTAATCAAAAACAAAAATAGGCGCATATTTCCGCATATAAAAAGAAAATTGTTTGCCGTGGGGTTTACGATCAAGGCTCGGGGGCGAAAAGCCGATTTGGAAACTGAGTCAGCGGTGAGAATACGGAAAAACCGGATGGCGATTCGTAAAGTCAAATATACCGTTAGAAAGTGAAATTTACATTTTTTTCTTTTTGAAAAAAATTTATTAAAAACGAAATGACGCTGATTCCAGTGAAACATCAACCGATCTATAAATTTTTGTAACTCTTTGAAACATTTGACAATCTTATTACTATAAAAAAATTCTAACTTTTCCGCTACGAAAGTTGAGAAACTACTACTAGAAACTAGGAAAAAAACGGTAGACCTAATTATGAGATGCACAATTTGAAAAATAAAATTTATCGTCGGAAAATGAAATTTTCCAGTTTTTGGTAAAAAGAAAACTGATCTTCTGAACACAAACTTCAAAAACAGAATGAAGCTCTAGATCAATTCATCGTAACGTTTATTATATAATTTTCTGAACAAAACCTATTTTTAAGCAACATTTACATATGCAAGTTAGGTTGAGGCAAATAATTCTTTTAAAAAATATATAACACTGAAAAATAATGTTACGCAAACGGATCTAAGATGAATCAGACGATCACCGTTTAAGTGAAAATGAAAAAAAACGACAGAAACTGAAATTCTTCTTTTTTTTTAAAGTTATTTATTATATGCGTTCCTAAGCCACTTTTTGTAAAACTTTGAAACATTTATACCATACAGTAAAGGTATTTAAAATTTAAGAGAAGTTAAATAGAAAACGATTTTGGCTATAAAATTTTTAATTAAGGAAATAGGGGTAAAAATGAAATACAACTTTTGGGAGAACCAAAATTAAATTTTGATTTGTTAAAATTAGGCGAATTTAGAGGAGTGACGATTCGCAAAGGGAAAAAAGGGCTGTAATTTAAATTCCTGTGAGAATCGTCGCAACCTAGAGAAATCTCTTTGTAGAGTTTTGCAAACAACTAAAACATTCATTCGAAAAAAGAATGTTGTCTCTTTTTATATTTCTTGTAAAAAAAAATAATTTTCGCCAATTTTTTTTTTAATATTTGTCAACTAATTTTATAATCAAAAAGCTGCACAAAGCTTATCAGAAATGCTACTCAGGAAGAGGAATTGGCTTTAGAACTGAAGCGGGAAATTAGTAACGGTTTTGAAACACATAAATAAAACAAAAAAGTGACTGTTTCAGAAACCATATAGCAAAATAAATTAACTTTCATTATTTTTTAAGTATTATCAGGGCTGCATAAACGAAGCGAAAAAAGGAATTTGTCAGAAAGAAAAAAACAAAGTTCTGTCACTATTTAACAAACTATGAAACGATTTTTTTAAATGTAACAACCTTAGATTTTGCGAAACTTCAATTGAAATTGGTCATTCACAATTTACAAATCGGTTAACAAATTTTGTTCTAAGGCGAAAAAACTTTTTTTATTAGTTTTACAACAATTTCAGCAATCTCAGCTAGACATTGATATAAATTGTTGTACATTGACCTAATGTTACGTAACTTTTCTGAAAATACTTCATTTTTCAATTTGTTGGTCATCGGTCTGTGTTCATTTTTCTAAAGTACAAAGAATATTTTGTTTTACCTTTTTACGTAATATTTAAAACAGCAAAAATGAAAAGTTAAAGGAATACTAAATGCAATAATCTCAAGCGGATCTGGAGACGGGGTCACTTTTTAGGCTTGCGTTTTCGTGATTATCGCCGGAACATCGCCGTGTCGGAAACTCTTAGCCATCTGGCAGCCAGCTGTTCACAAACGGATTATTGTATCTAAAACGGAGGAACGACGATTAGCGGTCGTTGTGACAAGAGACGGCTGAAATTAGGAACGGTTGGGTTCAGGGATGAACACATAATGTTTTTTTTTTTTGAAAGGGCCACCAGGTTTCCTTTTCTTCTAATAAATGCAACTAAATAAATAACATTATGAATTGATTAAGAACTTCTTTTTGGCTCGCAAAAAGATTTCGGCATTGAAAAAGTAAGCGCATAGAAATTGCAATTTTTCTCATGAAACTAAACTGTGAATTATTTTGCTGAAATTTGTGACGGAGATTTTTTCTAACTTTTGCACGACATGTGAGCACCGCAAATTTGACTTGTAACTAACGTATTGTTTTCGAGCAGGATGATGTCTTGAAGGTGACTGAAAAATTTCACAAATCCGTCCCCGTTTATGAATGGGGGTCACGGTCATCAGCATTATGTCCAACTTGCGAATTGTATTGGATTTATTGTTTAATTTTTTTGTGTCAAGCTGAAACATGGATAAACGGTGGGAAATTAAACAAATTCGTAAACAAATTCAACAAAAGAAATTCGCCGGATTCTTTTGGGAAATGGTGTTTGATTTTTCATTTTTTGTTACAGAATCCTACAACGTAATAAATCGAATTGACAAATCGAACAATTGCATGTGACTGAAACATTATACAAATTTCGGTATCATAGCAATGAGTTATGCAAAGTATTGTTTTGCTGGCGAATTATTGTTTAGGGTTGACAAACGCTGTTGCCAAAATTTTCTCATAACACTAACAAAGTCGCCATATGGCTATCGAAGCAGCGGCTGAACGGCTTAAAGCGACAGGAACTTCGAGTTAGTCTTGAAAGCAAAGGAAGGTTCGAAATGCCGGCTGAAAAAAAACTGATTTTAGAGAGAAATTGTACAAATTTCTTATAAAGGCCAATCAAAGTGGATAACATATGATTTATTTTAGCTAATACAGCAACGGGGCTTTTTTCTAACTTTTGCAAAACTTCTGATTATGGACTCGTAGACCGAAATATCATGTTGTTTCCGAACAGACGAGCTATTGTACGTGAGCGAAACATTTTCCTAAACCTGATTTTTAAAATAACACTCATTTCAGTTTATGCATGTTTATCAGGACACTGTACAACTTGTGGATTGTTTTGGTTTTATTGTTTAATTAATTGTATCAGGCTGAAACATGAATAAACGGCTGGAAAACAGTGTAAACACTTTCGGGATTCTCTTCGGTAATTTTGTTTTGTTTTTTTTTTTTTTACCTAAGTTGCATACATCGTAACAAATCGAGCTGATGAACAAAAACATGTGACTGAAACATTTCACAAATAAGGATATTCACAACCTCGTGAATAGATTGTATCAAACTACTGTTTAGGTGAGGAATTATTATTTTGGTTTGAAATTATCACAAAACATTCGCAAAATCACCACAGAGATACTCATTGAAAATGGACGAAGCTGATTGAATTTCTTAAACATATCACAAACTTGTCTTTCAGGAGCCGAAACACTATAAATTCGGGATAGGAATGTCTGAGTCTTGTAAACAAAAGGCGGCTGGATATTTCGCATGAACAAAACGGCGTTCATAGAGAATTTGTAAAAAATTCTTATAAAAGTGAATGAAAATAGATAACCTATGATTTATTTTATAGTGCCCTCTAACGCTACATCGGCGGTTTTTGGAAAAGTGGGATAATTCTCATGTTGATATTCGAACTACTCATTATTACATCAAAAAAGTGCGCTACAAAAGGGACGTAGCCGCTTTTTGGCCAAAGTAGGATTGGCGAGGTGTTTAAAAATTTTTTTAAAATTTGTTATATGTAACCTTCTTCAATGAGCTTGTTTTGTTGGCGAATAATTGTTTTGGCTGAAATATGGCAGTGTTGCCAAAATTATCTCAAATGATCTAAAAAAAACACCACAGAAATGCTTATAAAAAATTGACTTTCGAAGCTGATTGAATGACTTACATAAATCACAAACTTTTTTAGGGGCAGGAATATACATCTATATTCGAGGCGTCTGCCTGAAAAATCTAGGAAGCAAAAGACGCTTCCAAATGTCGTGTGAAAAAAAACTGATTTTAGTGAGAAATTGCAAATTTTCTTAAACGTAGAATGAAAATGGATAAAGTGAATCTAACGCCGAATTAGCGTATTGTTTTCGAGCTAATGAGCTATTGTAGGTGAATGAAACATTTCATAAAACTTGATAATAAAAACGCCCCATTTCTGTTTATGCATTTTAATCAAGAAACTGTCGCTCTGGCGGATTGTATTGGACTTTTTGGTTAATTGATTGTAGTAATCTGAAACATTCCAATGTTGCCAAAATTCGCTTCAGAAAAATTTT
This sequence comes from Oscheius myriophilus, assembly GCA_964057215.1. Lineage (NCBI taxonomy): Eukaryota > Metazoa > Nematoda > Chromadorea > Rhabditida > Rhabditidae > Oscheius > Oscheius myriophilus. Next base: position 13,287,511 of record OZ059906.1, read on the forward strand.
GCAACCACTAAAAAGAGTTGTAACTATAAAAATAGCAGTTTGTCTTTTAATAGCTGGAGCGGTACCGTAGTGTCTTTGTCTTGTGAACGAAGAACGGTTGAAGATGCAGTGTGAAGAAAAAATATACGCTAGAATCATTTGTAGGAAAGTTAAAACATTTTAATGTTGCCAAAAGAATTTCACATGGTTTAAAATCCATTCCCTTTTATTCATGGATTATTTGTTTATCAAAATTCTGTCGACTCTGCCTATTGTTTTGCATTTCTTGTTTTATTTATTGTATCGGACTGAAACATTTCATAGGATTCAAATTTATCTTGAATTATGTGCAAGAAGACACATAATTACAAATAAGAAGCTGTTTCAATGGCTTAAATATATTACAAACTTGCCTTTTTGCGGCAGGAACACTTCAAATTAGAGATGTCTACCGCAGTCTTGAAAAACAATGGACGGTTATTAACGTCCTATGAAAAAACGGATTTTAGAGTGAAATTGCAAAGTTTCTTATAAACTTTAATAAAATGGATAAACTGGGTTTTCTTTTACCTAAATTAGCAAAGGATCTTTTTTCCCTAGTTTAAATAGCTGGGAATTGACCCGATTTTCAATCGAAAATCGGAATTGACGGCAACAGGTTTGACTTGAAATTACAAAATCATTTTCGAGCTGTTGATATATTTTATATGTGTGAAAAATTTCACGAATCTTGGTATAAATGCAATCCTTGTTTATGCGTGGGTTTGTGTTCATCACGAGCTAGTCAAACTGGCGGATTGAATTGGATTTATTGTTTGATTTATTGTATCAAACTTAAACATTCGAATGTTACCAAAAGAATCTTTTAAAAGTTGCAATACCACCCTTTGTAATTCAAACAATAGTCGCGTGTATTTTAGCACCTAGAGCTGTACGAATTCGGCAAAACCTTTTAAAGATGTCGTGTGAAAAAAAAACCCTGGGCTCAATTAGGCGCTTTTTAAAATTTTCCGGCTGGTTATAGACGTGGAATGGCAGATTCTACGTTTGTTTTTAAAACGATTTGGGTGGAGAGAAGTTTAAGAGAACAAAAAAATTAGAGCGCGCTAAAATAACCTTGCATTTCCCAATGACGTATTTGGATGATCAGGATCAAATTGTGCCCGAGCTGATGAGCTAATGTACGTGATTGAGACATTTCACGAATCATCGTTAAAATCCATTCCCTTTTATGCATATGATTATTTTTTATCAACTTTCTGTCTAGCGAGCATATTGTATTACATTTCTTTGTTTTATTTATTATATCGGACTAAAACATTCCATTAGAACCAAATTTATCTTGAATCAAGCGCAAAAAAGACTTGTAATTACAAAAATAGAAGTTGATTGAATGGCTTTCATAAATCAAACTTGTATGATGGGGCAGAAACACTCCAAATTAGATATGCCTGTCTGAATCTTATAAAAAAAAAACGGCTAGAGATATCGTGTGAATCAAAATACTCTGCTTTTAGATGGAGATTACAATTTTTATCATGAACAGAAAAAAAATATAATAAAATGGATTGACTGTGATTTATTTTACCTAAATAAGCTACGATTCTTTTTGTCTAAAATTCGCCCGACAGCTGATAATAGCAATTTTGACTCGGGATTACCAAATCATTTTTGAGCTAATGAGCTTTTGCATATGTCTGAAACATTTCCCAAATCTTGACATAAAATCAATTCCCTTTTATTGGTCTACTCGAGCAGTTCTATTGCATTTAAATGCATGGTATACCTTATTCCATCAGACTAAAACATTCCAATGTTGCCAAATTGATCTTTGAAAAAAAATTGCGACACCACTAAAAAGAGTTGTAATTATACCAACAGGAGGTTGTCTTCTAGCAGCTGCAGCGGTACGAATTCTACCTTAGTCTTGAACAAAAAATGGTTGAAGAAGTCTGTGAAAAAAACATTTGACGGCATCAATTGGATGAATTTCTTGGGTGTAAAAAATTAGCTATTATCTGAGAAAAATGAACGAAAATAACGTGATTTTCAAACGTATTTTTGCAGGTTCGTTTTTTTTCCAATTTTCCATGCATTTTTCAATGAGAGTTTTGGAATGTCTGGATCAAATCATGGTCGAGCTGATGGGCTGATGTACGTAATTGAAAGATTTCACGAATCATCGTTTTAAATCCATTTCCTTTCACGAAATATGATTATTTTTTATCAACTTTCTGTGGAGCGAGCATATTGTATTACATTTCTTTGTTTTATTTATTGTACCGAACTGAAACATTCCATTGGAGTCAAATTTATCTTGAATTATGCGCAAAAAGACTTCTAATTACATAAATATATAAAAGCTCTTTGATTGGCTTAAATCAGTCACAAACTTGAATTAAGCGGTTGTAGCACTAAAATGTGAGCAGTCTGTCTGATTGTAACAAAACCTAATGTGAACTGAGATAGGAATTGCTCATCTTCTAATCAAATTGAATAAAAAGTGATAAACTGTGATATATTTTACGCAAATCCAATAATTAACAAATGGAAATACCGTCGCACTGAGATCGTACCAAAGGGATTTAAAGCTGAAGACTTTGTACGTGATTGAGACATTTTACAAACCTTGGTGCGAATTTTTTCCCAATTATGCACATACGTTCTTCAAAATGTTGTACGTGGAACATTTCACAAATATTTTTTTATAAATGACTTCTTATTCTGCCTTGATGTAATTGGAGCATTGTCGGGGGAATATTTTATTCTTTTGTATATTCTCTATCTCTATCTTTAAATTTTGCAAAAATGCCATCGAATGGAGTTGAAATTATAAAATAGGAAAAAAAACTAAGCTAAGAAATGCTACAAAAAATCAAAAACATTTAGCGGCAGGTGCACTGAACAGCCGGAGGAAAATTGAAATTGCCAGGAAAATAGGCGGAGTGAAATGAAAATCACAGGCGTTTTCACGTCGCCATAGTGACGCACTGGCGGGAAATTGGAAAGCATGGTCACGCAAATGGAGTGACAGCAGTGTATTGTGACTGGCGAAATACCATATGCCCTTTTGAATTTGTCTCTACGCGGGGAAATATCTCTTTAGAAATACTAGTGGTTCTTAGTTAATACAAGAATGTACGTCTTTTACTGGGGCTATCCGATAGGCAAAAATTGGAAAGCGAACGGTACTAACGTGAGTTTTTGTCTCTAAAATAGTGACACAGTTGCATACTTGTGTTTTAAATTTGCCTGCAAAACTTATTTGATGTGGGTTACGCTTAATGAAAAAATGAGTACATTAAAAAAAGAGAAAATAAACTTAATAAAACAGGTTGAGGTTAGGTAAAGAGTTTAGCGAACTTAGTTTTAGTAAGTAAATGCGATCTAGATAGGATATTTGAAGCCGCTTCGTTGTTATGGCTGAAATTCGTCAATTTTACTGTAACTGGATAAAAAATAAATTTGAATTTGAATTCGTTTACAAGCGGGGCAAATTTTTTATCCGACCTTCTGGCGATTCTTACAAGATCATAAAAAAATGAGGTTGTCTTACTGGTTTTTATTCGAAAGCCGTATGCAAGACAGAGGTTGATCAAAGACATCCATAAGAGCAATTTTAATATAAAAAACAGTGCAACATTGGTAACCATTTTCAAAAATGTAAAAAAAAAAAATCAAATTTTTGCCGCAATTCAAGCTTGTCTTGGGTAGAAAGAGTAAAAAGAGTCCACCTTGAATTTGAAATACAAGTTACAAACTTGGGTCCTAGTAAAGTTATTTAAGTGAGCTTTTCACATTTGATTAAAATTAAGCTAAGTAGGTAACCTTGAATATTACATAACTACTAATTTATGATGGTGAGAAAGGGTTTCGGAATGTTCCGCGGATGTTAGGCTACTCATCACTATCTTATTGATTGAATGATTCAAGTGTTTCAGAAGACAAATGAGATTCAAACAATATGATTATGAGTGGTCCAACCACCCCTAACCAAAAAGCCTGATGTTCTATTTGCAAAAAAGCCGAAAAAAAAAATATGCCAATATTTTAATTGAGTTCAGTTTTCGCGACCTTCGTCCGAAAACTGAGGTTGTTTGAGAGGGTGTGTAAATGCAGATGACTCGACACATTGATAAAAAACTTACAAAGAAACATGGCAAACATCAATGATAAATAAAACATCGATGGAGAATCACTGCTTCGGCAATTTTCTCGGCTAACAAATCTTTCCGCGGAAAGCATCTTTTTACGTTCAGAGACACAGAGACACAGAGACACAGAGACACAGAGACACAGAGACAGAGACACCGACACCGAGACACAGAGACCGAGACACAGAGACACAGAGACACAGAGACAGAGACACAGAGATAGAGAGACACAGAGACAGAGAGACACAAAGACACAGAAAGAGAGATAGACAGGAAGCCAGAGAGACACAGAGACAGAGAGACACAGAGAGAGAGAGAGACAGAGAAAGAGAGAGAGACAGACACAGGGGGACAGGGGAACAGAGAGACACAGATAGAGAGATAGAGAAAGAGACAGAGAAACACAGAGACTCGGAGGCGCAGAGACAGAGAGACAGAGAGACAGTGAAAGAGAGACAGAGAGACAGGCAGAGACAGGGAAAGACAGAGAGACAGGGAGAAGAGAGACAGGGAGAAAGAGAGACAGGGAGAAAGAGAGACACAGAGACAGAGACACAAAGACAGAGACACAGAGACACAGAGACACAGAGACACAGAGACACAGAGACACAGAGACACAGAGACAGAGACACAGAGACGGAGAGACAGAGAAACACAGAGACACAAAGACACAGAAAGATAGATAGACAGAGAGACAGAGAGACATAACCAGAGAGAGACACAGAGATAGAGAAAGAGAGACACAGACACAGACACAGACACAGCGAGACAGCCAGGCAGGCAGGCAGACAGACAGACACAGAGAAAGAGAGAGAGATACGGAAAGAGAGGTGCATAGTGCAGTGGAGGGAGAGAAAGTGGAACTGACCGGAAGGAGGGAGTTGGAAAAAGTGAGTGAAAGAAATGAAAGCTCTTGACCGACCCCTCTCATCCTCTCCCTCTGGGGAAGTGGACGCGTGGTTTTACGCTGATAGACCATACACACACACACAAACACACACACACACACACACACACACACAGAGAGAGAGAGAGAAACCGTGGCGTTTTATTATAAGGGATTTCTGAATATGCCACCCATTCCACTAATAATCGTATTATCTCTCACTTTACTTCCAGATTCCAATAGACGCAAACTTTTGTAAGAGAAGGCTCGCAATATTTATAAGTAATTTTTCTACAAACGTTCACTATTTGTTTTCCAAAATCCATAAGAGCTTTGGGTTTTTCCTTACGCAAGCAAAAACGAAACACTAACATTTCCCTAGTTCTAGTTTTGTAAAAGTCAAGTCAACGGGTAAATAACCTTAAACTCAGCGTTCCATTGAAAATCCCGTGCGTTCCATTCGTCGTTCTTTGTCCGTTCAATTTCCCCCAGCGTAACGCAATTCAACGGCGGTCCCAAGGCGGAGCGGCGGTTGCCTGGCCACCCCAGTGGGGCGTGGCCACGCCATTATGCAGACACCACCGCCCTCACTCTTCCGCCGCCCGATGACCCCTTCATAATATGCTATTGTTCGTTTCACTTTTATTGATTTGGGCCCGAGGGCTTCTTTTTTTTGACGGATTGCGGTGGAAAAGAGAAAAATAGCTGGGAAAATGTTAAATTTGGGGGCCAACCGTTCAAGAAAATTGACGATGTTGGTTTTCTAGTTGTTTTTCTAGTAGAAAAATTACGAAAAACAATTTAACAGAATTAAATAATAATTTCCAGTTTCCTGCTTCTGTTCCCAGCTGTTCGGGGCAGCCAACTCGTTCATCCGCCTATCTTCAGCCCTTGCGAATTTCCGTCTCCAATTTATTCGCCGAGTTCGGTCAGTTTTGACTGTTTTCAAAAAAGTTACGTTTAAAAATCTTTAAAAAAAAACTTTTGTGAAACAACCGATATGATACGGGTTTCAGGACCAACAGATTGTTTTTCTCATGTTAAAATATCTATGCGTGTAAAACAGGCTAAGCAATTTTTAATGTGACGTCAACGTTGCAAGATTGTAGCTTTGCTAGCGAAAAATTTCTACGTAGCTCACTCTTCGGTAGTGTGTGTTTTTAAATTAACCATTACTTTCATAATTTTAAATGTTCTTCGGTTTGAACCATATGTCGCCCTGTAGGCTTACAAAAAAGTGAGTTGTTGACTGTTGTTAGAGAAGGTTAAACTCTAAAAATGTGAAATAACCGATATGGTACGGGTTTCAGATTGATCTATTAAATTTAAACAACCTCTGCGAAAAATGATTTTTTTTTTTAAATTTTAACGTTAAGTGAACGTTTCAAGATTTGAACTTTCCTAGGAGGAAAACACTACTAGCGATAATATCCATGCACGACTTTCAACGAGTTTCATTTCGATGGTTTTCAAAAAAAACTGTATTCAATCCAAAAAAGAGAATTTGATGCTCTTGATTTGTTTCACAAAACGTTTTGGAACAAATAAAAAGCATCAAATTTATATTGTTTAATGATGGATTTTTAAGTCTTTAAATCTTATGCCTAGAGACCCAAAAAGTGAAGCCAAATCAATTCATCAGGGGCGGCTTTACCACAGATTATAAGTCAATCCAGGAGCCATGGCAAAATTTGAAGGTTGAAGGTTCTAAATTTTAAAAACAAAACGAAACAGGGCCAGAATGAAAGAACAAATTTTAGCACTAAAATAAATTTTACACGGAAAAATGTTTTCATTAAAAACACATTTTTCTTTGTCTATGAAAATGCTTCATTCAAGAACCAGCTGAAGCCCCCAAATGACCCTTTTTTTAACTTTTTACTTTTCTGAATTTTACAAATTTACAAACCATCTGAAAACGACTTAGAAACGCCTACCTTATATTTTGTATTCTTAAACTGCATAACGTTTTTCCGTTGCTTCAATTTTTTGTCATTTTGCCGCACTTGTTTACGTACGTGTGCGTGTGAAGAAAAATGATGTGACAGTTGCTTTCTCAAAACTTTCTTTTCACATTTTCGGAATTCCTCCCCTGAGCTAATTTTTGTTACTAATTTTTTGTTTTTTTTTAATGTTTTTTTGTTTGGCAGGAAACTGAAATTTCTAACTTTCAACCTGACCACATTTAACTTTTTGAGAATTTTTTATGAAAAAAATGTTCTTTAAATGAATGTTTAACAGATGCTTTGAAATAAATTAATACTAATAAATGCATTAGAACGGCGTGGTACAATCTGTACAAAAAATGTTCCGCCGCTCTGTACACAGATTTTTTATTTTTCGGGTCATCTCCTTATTAAATTTTTTGTAACGATCTTTTTCTATGGTATCGGTGGTTTAATAGAAGAATATATATTTTTTGTTTTCGATTTTATTTTCTCTGAGAATCTCTAAGAACGAAAAACTGAATTCACCATCTTTAGAAAATATGATAACAAAAGCGCGAAAGTTATAAAACAAAAATACCTAAAACAACAAACATGAGCTTTATTTGACCTTGGGCTCAGCAGGGTTAAATCGCAGTTGCTGCCTTTGTTTTTGTGATCTAAACCTTTTTTGATTCAAAACTTTTTCTCAAAATCTTCCAACGAATCTTCCTTTCTGAGCGACAAAAAAACGGTTGTTCTGTGCCTTAGTCTAAACGTGTTCTAGCGTGATGTTATTGGCCTCCTCCCTGGGGACAATGGCTTCCTTCCGTCGAGGCGAGTCTCCGAATGGGTCACTTTGCTGATTGCATTCCGGGCATCGCAAACCCAATATTAGCTGCGTTTCATCTCGTTTGCACAGGGTGTGGAATTATGCTTCCTGGTTGGAAAAACGGTTTTTTATTATTCCTTCATTTTGGATACTTGGAAAATCTTCACTAAAAACAAACAAAATTTATGGTTCTGGAATGTTTCAAGCTTGTGGCTTATCAAACGATTCAACGGTTCAGTAATCATCCTGCGTTGATAAACAAAAACTATAGCTGTCGCCAAACGAGCATCGGCTGTTTTAAGCCGCCTTTCTCTGCGTCTGCGCTTCTCGCACGCTATTTCCGCCTGACTATCGCACGGCTGGCTCGTTTGGCGACAGCTATATTTTAAGTTGATAACCATAGTGCATTTTCAAGTAGATTGTAGGTAACATAGTTTAGTTCCATTTTTTTAAAATATGTTTTATGAACCTATAAATACTTCTATATAAACAAAAAATTTTTATTCACCTTTCAACCTAAAAATATTTTGGACCAGTTATTTGGAAAATGTTTTCACTGTCTCTCCAACTGCCCGATGTTTACAAGACTCACACAGTCACTGCGGGGGCTCTGATGGCTACTTTCGGGTTCGATTAGCTACGGATAATTGTAAAAAATACAAATCGTAACTTAAAACAAATGCAAAATGGAAGCGTACTGTTTGTTCGATGTAGCGTATTTACCGTGTAACCCTTTAACTTTATTTAAATGTTACGCTTCCTTTCAAGAAAACATGTTCTTTCTAACCGATAGTGACTTATTCCTTCAGTAATAGGCAAACTAAAAAATTTAAACTTTATTTAAACTTTTCACTTGTTTGTTCATTTGAATGCTTTGCTTCCTGGCAAAGACAAACGTTTGTTACAGCAAATGCTTAGCTGACCTCATGCTTACACAAATAGTCACTTTTTAAAGTAAATATTCCCATTGATAATTTTATTTTGTTCAATGCTATTTTTTGTTGTAAATTAGTTCATAAATAGGTAATTTCATAATTAGTAATTTCGTTCAGTTCTCCAAACGACGAAAGATCAACTAGAAAACCGGAAAAATGGACTAGCGGAATTTCGTCCTGTCCGGTCTCAAGTTTTTCTCACTCCTTTTTGGCCTTCTAGTTTTTGATACAGTGAAAATAATTTCAACATCTAAGAGCTTGATTTTAGTTCTGGAAGCTTTCGGTCGCCAAAACCAATTAATTGACATAATTAAACCAATTAGACTTGCGCCAAGTTGACGTGCCCCTCCTAAATCTGGGCCATTTCGTTATATCTGTAATTTTTTTTCATGCCGAAAATTCTACACTCTGTTTTTGTCTTTCCCTTTTCTTTATCTTCGAAACTTTAATCCCCTCCCAGGCTCCGGGATTGACTTATAATCTATTCTAACGCCTCGTGATGAATTGAGGCTTCGAGTTTTTCGATCTGCGGAACAAACACTCCAAAAATAGGAGAAAGTAGAGCTTTCTAAAAGTAAATTCAACAAAAATAAAAAAACAAAAGAATTGCATTGGCCGGGAATCGAACCCGGGCCGCCCGCGTGGCAGGCGAGCATTCTACCACTGAACCACCGATGCCTGTCGTTAGCTCTCACGCACATCCTAGGTTTTCCCGACCGACCGCATGAACTATGCGGTTCGAAATGGTTGCCGGAATACGATTCACCGAATTCAGTCCTAAATTATGGGATCCAAGTAAAAAATCTATTTAAAACTGTAAACCCTCTCTTTTATTAACCTCTGCACGATTTCCCTTTCCAAATCCATTCCTTTCTCTACATCTGTTTTTTCTCCATTGCTTTGTTGCAGTGCCACGCGTAGGATGCCTCGTAAAATAGTATATGGCTGCTTTTCCTCGTTAATTTGAAATGAGCCCTCCCCCCGTCTTCCATAAAAAGTACTTATGTCACGCAAAAGGAGATGTGTCGACAGGAAACGTCTGCCAACACGCGATGTCTACGAAATTGCTCTTTTAGCGGGAAAGAAGGGCTAAATCGGTGGCAAATATGTTGCAAAAGTTGGGAAATCAATGCTTTTTTTTTCAATAGCAACCTATTTTTCTTAAAACAAAAGAAAACAAAAGCATTGCATCGGCCGGGAATCGAACCCGGGCCGCCCGCGTGGCAGGCGAGCATTCTACCACTGAACCACCGATGCGCGATTATAAGACCTGCGCAGCGAGATGACTACCAAAGTGTGGCGAGCCCTTCACGCCGCACTGAACAAAATTTGAATTTCCATATTGTTTACCACCAAAAGTGAAGTTCTGGTCGTAGGCGCTCTGTGTTATCATGTTTTCGTAGCCGCCGCCGTGTCCGGAAGGGCTGAGATCCGATTGAGTCGCTTCACTTTAAGGAAACGTGTGTCTCCTTGGAGACTTCGGGGGAGTGACAACCGCAATTCTACCTAATCCCCCACCCAGCCAAAAACAGACCTGCCTTCGCTGACTAATAGCCCAAATTTCCCTTCGTGGGAAGCGCCGACGGGCTATTTCGGGGCGAAATGAAATCGAGGGATTCGTACTGGGAAAAAACGGAACGCGGAGACCCGCAAAATGCAATTTACACTGGCAACGTGGGATCTTGCAGGTGGAAAATTGTAGCGTTACGAGATTTTCTTCTTTTTTTCCACACGCCGTAGCCCTTTTCAAAGAAAAAAGTGGAGCCCCATTTTCAGTGGTGTAATTCTGTTTTTGTACAGTTCTGTGTTGTACATTTAATACTCAGTCAACATAAGTAGCCAAATCTTACGAGTTATGGGCAAGTAATTAGGTGTGCAAAAACCAAGTGATGATTAAATTACATTAACATTAAAAAAGTAAAATGGTTGAGTTTATATTGGGCTAAAATGGCAACAAATCTTGATTTCGGAATTTTTGCTAGAGAATCATTCTACAGAAATGATCAAAGTTAATTTGTTTGAAAAAAAAAGATTGCAGAAAAAAGACAAATGAAAATTTTCGAAACTGAGATTTTTCGAACCGATTAGCCTGAAGATATATCGATGAAATGCCGTTTTTCATTTTGAAGCCTAATACTTGAAACATTTAACTTAGGTTGCACAGTGATAAATTAAACCAGTTGCCACAGTTCGAGTTTTGCACAATTTTGCATTGTTCATTGAATACTCAAAAGGCACCAACAAATGCTTGTAAAATTAAAAAAAAATCTATGTAAATGAAGTACACATGTAAACTTCATTTCTAAAACTACGACAATCATTTGGGGCATAAAAAAATCTATACTTTTTTATTTTTATGAAAAACTTCACTATCAAACAACCGCATTTTTCCATAAAAAAGGTAAGTTCGTGAAACATTGGCTTGGGTAACAATAAAGCAAACACAAGAATTTTTTTTTCGACAGTTGTCTTTAAAAGGGCACTTTTATATCAACTTAACCTACAAGTTTTCGGGAGTTTTTCAAGGAGGCTTTTTTTCAAGGAGGCAATTGTTCAAATATCGTCAAAATTATGAATTTTATGAGGCCGGACAAGAACTGATGACTGAGAATAACGCTTTCTTAATAAATTATTGTTTGTTAGCGAAACACTGAATTGACCGAAATCTGCGAGATTTTGAACCTTAAGCTAGAATTACATTCCGCAAATTTCTTTTTCTCTAATACCTTTGTTAACTACGTATTTTTCAAAGAACAGATAAGGTTTTACCGTTGTTTAATTTTTGTTTTTCTGAAACACTCAATTGAGGTAATTAGAAAACATTCACACCATTTTCAAACGGTGTGAATGTTTTAAAAATAAAATCAATTTTCGCGGTAGTTGTCTTAAAGAAAGACACCCCTGTTTAATTTTTTGTTGCTGTTTTAGCAAAGCTCTAATGGAACGTTTTAATACGATCATTGTACCACAAGTATGATTCAATTTACATTTTTCAAAGTCGCCATAATTAGAATATTGAAAACAAACAAACAAACATGCGCAGAAATGAATTGGTAAGGACCTTTCTAAATTCACTAATTATATTTTACTGAAACATTTAGTTAACCAAATTTCTTTATAGTCGGCGACGTTAAAGGGCTCGTAAGGGGCCTTTTCTGAATCGCATGCTAATGAAGACTTGGCAAGCAATTTGCGCACGGCCTTTGCTAGCTGAATTTTCAGAAACATTTCCCTTGCACAAAGTCTAAATCTCCACTTCCTCAAAACTCCCCAAATCCGGATAATCCTTCTCTCAGCCATCTTCAGACGTGGACTTTTACAAATCTCTCAGTTCATCTGAACTAGCATCACTTTTCCTCAGAAAAAAAGTTTTTGGGTTTGAGTAAATCTATTTTCGGGGGTTGGCAAAATCCCCCACCTGCTCGCAAATGCGCCTGATTATTCCAAGTCCGGAGGGAGCGACGGCGTTAGTAAACAAAACGGAAATGGACGCAGCACAAAGTTAATTTTCTCCCTACTGGGAGGCGAGGGGAAACGACTTTGAAACTTCAAAATAGGGATTGAAACTTGTACAAAGACGCATATAAGTTTGAAGAAAAAAAACACCAACTCGATTTCATGTTTTAATCCCATACCAGATCAGTTACAGGAAAGAATTCCTTTAATAACATTCCTGGGTGAAAACTATCCTATATCAGTTTTGGATTGAAACCCGTACCGTATCGGTTACAGGAATGAAACCCGAACGATGACGGTTTTTGGTCTGAAACCCGTACCAGATCAGTTACAAAACTGATTTCCCTTAAAAGACGATTTTATACTTGGAACCCGTACCATTTCGGTTATAGGGTTCAAACGCATACCATAACGGATAAAGGTGTGAAAACCATTCTGTATCATTTTCGGATTGAAACCCGTACAACATCGGTTACAGGAATGATTCCTATAAGATGAGGGGTTTAGGTGTGAAACCCGTACCATATCGGTTGAAGGTGTGAAACCCGTACCAAATCATTGAACCGAATTTTGTGTGCGTTAATGCATCGAATGGAAATACGACTTTTTTTTAAATTTTAAACGAAAAATTTGTTTTATCTCATTGAAACTTCATTTTTCAGTTTCGTTCGCTCTGCGGTGGAACAAACAAGCTTCCATTTCTCTGTGATCTGCACAATCAACTTCTTCATGTCAGTACCGCCGGTATTGAAACAGCTTACGACAGGTAAATCTATTTTTCATTAAAATTTACTGGAAAAAATTGATACATTTTAGCAATATTTTTAACTAGTCGCATGTTTCAAAATCAAACCATAGCTTCAAATGTTCACCGAAGGTACTACCTTGCTACGGTTTCATCCGCAAAAATTGGATCTTTGTAAGAAGTTATATTTTCGTTTTCGGTTTTTTTAGCTCGATTGCAGACTTGGTATTCCATAAGGCTTCATTGGAGGGGGGAGGGGTGTAGAAAATATTATGAGCACAGAGCATATAATTGGCAAAAAAATTCTCAACTTTCCAAAACAAACAAAATAATTATTAAAAACTTTTTACACTTTATATGTTTCAAAAATACAATAAGGGATGGATACCTACCTATTTTGCACTAGGAACTAAAACTCTTTAAACAAGGCTATTATTTTCCCTGAAACAGTGAAAATACGACTAATTTTTATATACATTTTCACTTAAAATCAATTTACAATTTTGTTTGAATGTTACTAAATCATGTAGAAACTGCGATATTATTACTGTTGTAATAAACTCAGCTCTCCTGTTGCTCTTCTTCAAAAAAATGTTTTTTTAAATTTTTGATTTCGTATTTTTTCAATTCAACTTTAAAAGTGTATTTCATAAAAAAATTTTCACACTGGGAACGAATTTGCCTTTTTTTTTAAAACATTTTTGAGAATTTTTTTTCATGTGCACGTTTTATGAAACCATGATAATATACGTTTCACGATGAAATTCAATCCGGCAATAGTGTGTCGTGCAATACCAGAAAATCAGAAACCATTTTTGCAATAAATTTCAAGTAATCTATTATTATAAAAAAACGTTTTGTTTTGTAAACAATGGCTACGTCTTGCCAGCATTTTAGAGAGAGAGAGAGAGAGCAGATTCAAAAAGGACCAATGCAATGAAATCAAAGAAATTTTTTGTTTTAATTGGTTCCAATGTTACGTAAAATTCAAATATTAATGGGTTCTTCCGAGCAATGATGTTTGCAGATAAAAGCTTTCTAATTGTTGTAAATGTAAAATCGAAATTTTCAAACTTTTACATATTATCACTTTAGAAAACATTTTTCTGTTTTCAGGTACCGGCCGTACTTCGACCGCGACGGCAATTCCACTTTGGCAGTTATTTTAGGCAAGTTACTCGCTTTTTCCCTAGAAGACTGCTTTTGTCCTCTGGGTGCAACACTGAAAAAGACCAGGCGGCGGCTCATAATTGCATCAATCGGCATTCGGTTTCGCAAAGTCAAACACCGAGGGCAATTGACGGATCTGGTGGACGGCGAAATCCCATTTGCAAACACAAATACGGACATATGGGCAGTTTGACAAAGGGACTGGGAGACTGGGGCGGGCTGGCCCGTTTGAGGGGACCATCAGGGACGTTTTAAATTATAAAAGCTAGTGATGCAAACTAAAATTCGGAATATTTATAAAAATGTTCAATAAAAACAACAGTTTAAAAAAATAGTTTTACTGTTACTCTCACTTAAATGTTTCGTCATATTAGGTAAAACTGAAGTATTTTCCATCACTGGTTCTTGAAAGTTTCGGTCCACCGTGGGTAAGGTTTTATTTTTAAAAGGGAAGAATTAGTAAATTAGCTAAGCGTGCAACTGAATTTTGAAGAACACTGATTTCAAATATAAAAAATAACCTTATTTTAAACCTGGCGCATGTTTAGGCTAATTTCAAACCAGAAAACTTCTTGCCGGCCAAGAATGAAAAAACTTTTCGGTAATTTTGAAAACATCTATTGTAAAAATTTATCGTTGTTATTGGTGTTTATTCGATTAAAAATTTAAAAAGCCAAGTAGAATTTATGTTCGAAACTTTGCTTAAATTTCTGAATGAGTTGCAAATTTAACAGAAAACAATACCTTAACTCATGTTATTACAACCATATAAATTTTTGTCTCGATTTTTTAAAAAATGTCACAAGAATGTCATTTTTAAAATTTCAACTGAACGTAATGTTTCATATGTTCCCTGAATAAAACTTCCCTGCTCCTGAATAATCTCGGAAATTTTCCTTAAAACTGAAAATAATAACTAATTTTCGCCTAAATTGATAGAATGTTTTTTCATCCCGCCGTCTACATTTTAATTTTTAAAAATTTGCAATTTCCATTCTACAAACTTTACTTTACACATACGCGCGGTATATATTTAAAGTTTATTCAAGAAAAATATAGTGAAACAAAATAATTCTAAGAATATTTTTTGTAGCAAAGTGATGAAAAAGGCATATAACAATGGGCCAATGTTTCAATCAATACGAAAATTATTTCGAAATTTCGGCATCTTAATTGGGTCTGATTTTCGTCCTTAACATTTCATTGAAAATGCAAAAACTTGTGTTACAAACCACTATGATCAAACTATTGTCAAATTTTCTTGCCACCTTTCGGCACGAATTACATGTCCAATGTCTGCAGCCATCAGTAGCCGAGTAACGGATCTGGTGGACTGTGAAATCCCATTTGCAAACACAAAAAACGGACATATGGGCAGTTTGACAAAGCGAATGGGGGACTGGGTGGGACGGGCTAACCAGCTTGGGGGACCATTAAGGACACTTTCGTTAAGATAAACCAGCGACGCGTTTATGTGAAATATCGCTTTAGTCCATATATCGTCCAACTTAGAAATTAATTTTACAGTTACACCCATCTAAATGTTTTGCGTAAAAAAGTAAAACAAAAAAGTTTTTTCGCAGTAGTTCAGTGAAAGTTAACTCTAACAAAGTGCATGAAAGTCGTTGGTGACAATGAATAAATGTTTCACTATATTGTCAAATCTGTTGAAAAATTTCCATTTGTTAATGGGACGTAAACACCTTTGTAGATAGTGGAGCTAAACATATTTTCTTGAAATATGTTGGCGCTATTTTTTTTGCTCATTTATGTTTCCCCTTGTGTTGTGATATTTTTACCCCTCAGTGATTCACGTTTCCTCAATCAAAATAAATCAAAATAGAAAATTCGTGTTTTGCGGGAGAAGATGACTTTTTTTGTTTTTTTTAGTTTGTTAAAGTTTTATTTTGTTAAACATTCATTTTCAGTTAAACAACTGGAAGCACCTTCAACAACCGATCAAGTGTATACCCAACAACGCTACAAATGCCTCTTCGAAAACGACTGCACGGAGATGAACGCCGAAATCGTGCAAGGATTTGTGAATAGCGTTAAGGTTTTCATGAAGGTCCGTCGGTTGATTGCTCCGACTCGAAATGCGTAAATCACGCGAATAGCCCCTCAAATTGCACCGATTGCACCGATGGGAGCAAAGGGAACGCGGGGGGATAAGAGACGTGGGTGGGGGAAAGAGGGATTTACTCACTCACTCACTCACTCACCTTACCTCACCTCACCTCACCTCACTCTTCTCTCCTCTCCTCTCTTCTTTGCCTATCTCTCTCTCTCTCTTTCTCTATATCTATGTCTCTCTCTCTCTGTATCTCCTTTCAGCATGTTTTCTATAGTTGTTTTCCTCCGAACAAACGGCGGCATTTCCTGGTTTGATAGACGACATGACAGCGCTCCTTTTACGTGCATGCATAATGATGAGACGCATGACATTTGGCAATCAACCCATGTCCACGGGAAATGCAACCTGATATGGATGCGCCGCGGGGGACAAACATACAACAACTTAACAAAATTAAAAAAAAATAGTTTTTAAATAACCTGAAAGCTTGTGTCTTTCACTTTTTGTCCCATCGGTAGTGGTGCTCCATCTGTAATTTGACGTTAATTATCTCTCATGTTGCCCGTTTTTATGCTTAGAAACGTGAAAAACTAATGGCTTTCTTTTAAAGGGATTTCGGTTCCATCTAATGATTTTTCATACTGTCAAAAAATATATATTTTGTCTGAAACCTTGAAACACACATTGAAAAAATGGGCTGTTGAAATTTTGATACTATTTTGGATATTTTACAAAATCACTTGAGTTTAATTTTATATTATTTTCATTAGTATTTCAATCAAATGTTTAGCGAAACCAATTTTACAACTAAAACGCAGTGCCTGCAGCGTGAAGCTTTTTTATTACATTCTTTAAAAAAAAACAATATTTAGCTGTTGAAAACTCCAAAATTCCTCGAAAAGCAAAAAGTTCATTTTCGCTTTGAAATTGAAAAATTAATTAATTTTTGGATTCCTTTATTGTATAGCCTAACTAAATGTCAAAGACAAAAAAAATGGAAAATTGTCCAAACCAAAATAAGAAAATCGTCTTTTGATTAAGACCTTCATTTTTCTGTATTCTGTATGCATTCCTCTAGCAACAAATCAAAACTTTGGCACGTTCTGATCAGTAGTTTTGGCTTCAAGTATACAATTTAAAGATACGCAGATAATCAGAGGTCCAATTACTAAACAATTTTTTTTTGCATGTTTTGACTCACAAGTGTAATCAAATATTGTCACAAACTTTTTGTTGTGAATGAAACATTTCGCAACAAAACAGCGGTAGTACATAAGCAAATTTCATTGATACTAAAAGTGAAAATGAACATTTCTGCATAAATATTATTCTTTTTAATCATCAAAAACTAGAAAATCACAGAAAAAGAAATGGAATAATGCCACTTTGCCAAAATTGTGTTTTTCAGTGCTTCAGAAGCATTTAATTCAGTTTAAGGCGTTTTCCACAAAAACATAGGTTCTGCCCAGGGGAGGTCATTTGTAAAGCGCAAGAAAATATACTGGCATAAAAAACATTTCAGTATAATGATGAACTGGAATACACTAACAAATTTGTTTTTTTTTGCATTAGAATGCTACGTCTTTGCTTCAAAAAGACTCAACACTAAGCAAATTTTAGTTCTGGCATTCTATGCTGTAGCAATAGATTTCTCAACGAATTTTATTTTTACGAGGGATGGATTTTTTAAAGACACTTTTTAAATGAAAGCACTTCGCTCAATAATTTCGCTCTTAACTATGCGAAACTCAATAAATTTTTGGATTTTTTTATTGTTCACAGCAGAATTTCCCGCCCAGTGGTAGGGGAAAAAATGTAAAAACGACCATAGGGCCATCTACTCGTTCCAAATTAAGAAAAAGCGGGTTTCGAAATGGGCAGTTGTATATTTTTATATTTTTGATCAGACAAAGGTTTCACCTAAAGACAAATAAATGGTTGAACCACCAGTGTTACCCACATCATTACATAGCCAAGATTGCTGTTTTTTAATATAATTTTTCAGGTGTATGCTTGGAAAGTCTACGAACGTTGGTTTGCCCCCGATGAAAAATGCACGAAGGCCAATGTGCTCGCTTTGATCGTAATCGACGGTTTAGTCAACGATGCGAGGAAAATCCCATATGTCCGGATCCACACGGGTAATTTTACGCTCAATTTGAAATTCAATCTGCAAATTTCAGCCGAAACGAAATTACGAGCCCAGTTAAGCAATATCCAAAGTGAAGCTAACAATGCCCTAGTGCAAGGTAAGGCCTTACTTGGAAGATTAGAAAAATGCGAGTTTAGGCTGGCCCTTGCAGCATATGCTAGAAGCTTTGGTGGACGACCTGGGTCATGCTATGCATGAACTTCATGAATTAAATGGGGAGCCGAGGGATCATTCAGTGCCAAGGTATGACATTGGTGAATTTTTGGAAAATCAACGTAACTGGGCAAAAACAATTTACGTCCACCTTTAATCACATAATAAAAAAGATAATTATAGTCTGTTTCCAAAGGACGGTCTTCGATTTTCGGGCAATCGTGAAAAACTACACTTATTTAACCAAAAAAGATTTGAAACATAGAAGTGAATAGGGATATATTAAGCGAAAGAGCACTGTAAAAGCGGAGGGCGCAGACAATTAGCTGAAATCGTTGCGGGACCAAAGGTACCTAGTCCTTTAAAAATTGGGAAAATCCTTGCCCATTCGTTGGAAATTGAGTATAAGAAAGAATCGCATAATTAATGTGAAGGATCATAAATGACTTCGTCAATGCGGTTAGCACTTAGAATGTTAGGTCACTAAAGATTTTTCAGAAGGCTTTGCGAAATCGTCCGAAAGATTCATTTAAAAATATGTATTTATATTAACTTTTTTCCTGTTTAAAGGCAGAGGACCGCGAAAATCAACCAATCCATCACGCAACGCAAACGAGAGATCGTAATTTTCAATGCTGAAATGCAGAGAGTTTTATGCTAAAAATGGCCACCCCCCATGGCCATTTTCGCGGTCCTCTGCCGTTAACGTCCTTGAACACAAGTCGCTATAGTCTGTTTCCAAGGGGAGGTCTTCTATGTTTGGGCAAAATTGAAAAATGAATCGTATGTAACCAAAAAGGTGTTGAAACATTGAAGTGAACAGACATTAAATAAGCGAAAGAGCACTGTAAAAGAGGAGTGCGCAGACAGTTATCTAAGGTCGTTGCAGGACCACATGTACCTAGTCCTTTAAAAATTGGGAAAATCCTTTCCCATTAGTTGAAAATGGAGTATAAGTCACTTAGATTTCTAAGATACTTGCGATAATGTTAGTATTGAATTAAAAGAATTTATAAAAACACGCACATCGTTTTAAGCAATTAAAGGGCTCGTCAGGGGCCTTTTCCAAATTACATGCTAATGAAGACTTGGCAAGCATTTTGCGCATGACCGTTGCCTGGAGCGGTGTTCGAGAAAATGATTTCAATTTAAATCAATCAGATTACCATTCATTTCCAATGCGAAAAGGCCCCTGACGGTCCCTTTAAAGAACAAGTTCACAAATAGGTTAAAGAAATTTGGTACAAGGTCCCAAGTCACTTCGCTATTTCATGCAATTTACGTACTTCTTCCTGAATTATTTCAAGCATTGAGCATCCGTGACAGTTAGGAATATTGGAGTGAAGAGAAATATGACAAACGAAAGAGGACTGTAAAAGAAGAGTGTGCAGACAATAAAGCAATCGCGACAATCGAAAGAGTTTTTGGACCATGATGGATAACATACGTGTATAGTATCTTCAAACTTTTTTTAATACACTTCTAAGCGAGAAATTAAATGTTTTAAGGAATTCGAGCACCGTAAATACGATAGCATGAATAAAACAGTACACAAACAATTAAATTAACCGAAACAAATTACGATTTTTTTAGTGAACTAGTTCAAACGTTGCTCGAATATAAATTCATATTTAAAGTTCTTATTCCACATTATGTTTTAAAGTCTTGTATCAGAATCCTTTTAGAATAAAAAATGGGCCTAATTGCGCCATTCCAATTGTAGTAATTTTATCCAACACCGTTCCAGGAAACAGTTGTTCACAGAATGCTTGTTTTCCAAGCGCTCATTAGCGTATGATTAGCATGAAGGTGGAAAACCCCGGTGCTCACGTTATAAAATTCATGATATTTTCCAGATGGGCTCGTCACGTGTTCCTCGTCTGCACTGTTTTGGTCGTATTCGCTCTCCTCATCGAGTGGTACATAGTCCGTCGCAGCAAACTGGGCCTTCAGAAAAGCTCTTCCGGCATAAAAATAGTCTCAGCGGCCGGCAGAAGCAAAACTCACCTCATGTTCTCATCAACTTAGTCTTCTCTCAGAAAAACGGGCCAAGACGAGAGGGTAATGTGTACATTCCACTGTGTTTATGTATATTTCGAGGGATTATCACATGTGCAATAATAAGTGTTTTAATAAAGATTTATATATTAACAGGTCGGGTTTGTAAAAAAAAAAAAAGCACCGTTGTCTCGCCGTCGTTCCAATGTTTCCCTGTTGTAACCAGATTTTTGTGGGGTTGTCATTTTAGTCCGATTGTTTTAATGTTGTAGCCGTATGGCTGAACATCGAATTTAAAAAAAAACACTTGTTTTATTCTGAAACATTCAATTCCTTTTTCATTTTACTAACAAAAATGTTTTTTTGCGATTTTTTTCAAAGTAAAAACAGTGTTTCAACAACGAATGAACTTTGAAATTTTCTTTCACTTGCAATTCAAAGAAGTTCCATTATGTGAACTTTCAACAAAAAGTTTTAAAAAAATCACTATCTGGATTTTTGTTCTTTAGAGTTTTTAGCTCAGCCGACTGCTTCAGAATATTCAGTTATGACACTTTGTGGTTTTTTTTTTGATAGTTGTGTTCCGTAATCATGCTAGTTATCTACATAGAATACTCAGTCAACCTCGAAGGCATTGTGGAACTATTTGCGTGCTGTAGATCCACTCCAATCCCTTGAATCTACGTGATTGTAAAAAGGTTTTCA
The DNA here is from genome assembly GCA_964057215.1 of Oscheius myriophilus. Taxonomy (NCBI): domain Eukaryota; kingdom Metazoa; phylum Nematoda; class Chromadorea; order Rhabditida; family Rhabditidae; genus Oscheius; species Oscheius myriophilus. The sequence goes on from OZ059906.1 coordinate 13,308,675, forward strand.
CACTTCAATTTTTAATTTAAATCAGTATTTCATGGGGCCGTGCGGTAATGTATTACTCATTCAACGCAGAAGCCAATTTGAAAGCAACAGCACGTTTTCTTGCAGTATACGTGATTTTTCAAAAGCGATCAATGAACTCTGTGCTCTTTTCAACTTAGCCACTTTTTACAGGCCGAGATTTCATTGCTATCGACAAAAGAGTGTAGTTAAAGACTGCAACGTGCAGTGACAGATAACGAAAGAAAGATCAAAAGTGGAATTTTGGCACATTTGGTTGCGTACTCCGCCTGAGTATGAACAAAATGAAAACACTGACGCTGTGTGACGAAGTAGTTTTCATATCAACTCTAGTTTCATGCTGAAGATTCTTTTGTTAAAGGGGTCAATGACCTTTTCATTTCTATTTTCATCGGGTACGGTCGAAAAATATACTAATTAGATATGCTAAAATGCCTGGAACACTCCTCATTTTCCGAGTAATCTCGTCCAATTATAATGCCAACTTCGAAATAAGACTGGCTTGTAAACATCGTGCATGCAGGCGTTGCGGCCATCCGCAGAATCTGCAGACGGTTGGCCGGTTTCGGGCACTTTGAAGCCAGATTTCTCAAAAAACGGAGAATTTTGAACCCTATGTTGTATAGAGTTTTTTGATCAGCTAATTTTTCTAATTGCTCATGAGCCAAACTGGTAAAGGGTCCCTGACGGTCCCTTTAATGAAAGCGTGAGAAAAATAATCAAGAAATAAGTGTATAACAAGCTAACTGAACTGCAACGCAGAACACACATGTTAGGAACTCATTTCCCGAAAAATGTGATTTTGGGCGGTTTTTCGTTGTGCAGTTCTACCTACTGAAATGTTTCAATATCTAAGGAAGTTTGACAGTCTTTCCCTCTCGTAATGCGTGCTGAAGGATGCCCAAGTATTGCAAATTTCACGAATGTATAATTGTTCCGATTGAAAAGACCGTCTTCTTTTTGTTTTTAAATAATTTAATTTTGTTGCAATAAACTAAGAAAATGTATGCAAACGACATGTAATTTTATGCTTTACACAATAGTTTTCACGGTTTAAACTGCTGTAACCACAAACAAACTATACTAAAAGGCAAATGTAAACATTTCACACTCCTTTAACAATAAAGACCAGTTGCTTTTGAGTTGCGATTTTTCAAAGTGATCAATGAACTCTTCTCTTTCCAACAGAGCAACTATTTTAGAGGCCGAGATTTCAATGTCATGTGGCAAAAGAGTGTAGTTTTAGGGCTGCAACGTGCAGCGACAGATAACCAAACAAAGATCAAAAGTGGAATTCAAAAATGTGGTTGTAGTAATTTTCACAGTTTTTTATAGCTAGTTGTATAGTAAAATTATTAAATTTTACCAATGATATTTTATTTGATTCGGTTTAGCGTGTTTTTTTTTGGAGAACAGGCAAGAAATTAACAACAAAACAATTCTTTCAAAATTCAAAAATGTTTTAATGTAAAACGTGATTGTATGAAAAAAATTCATATGAATATTCTCTGAAGTTTTCATCGAAAAAACTTTTGATATAAACATACTTTGAATGTTTTCCTACTTTATGAATTTTAATTGGATAATTTAAAAGCTAAAAAGTTCATTTTCGATTTCCAAAAAATTTTTTATAGGACTGTTTCATATAAATGTGAAAATCTGAATGATATTTTAATTAAAAGTTCCCCGAGAAAAAGTGTTTCCTGAATTTATGATAAAAAACTGCCGTAATTCGCCGAAACAATGTCTGTTTTTATTAAATAAAAACACAAATATCACCATTTACATGTGCAATTTAAAAAAAAAAACGTATATAAAAACAGACAAACTAATTAAACCAATCTTTTCTTCATGTTATTCTGAAACTTGTTTTTTATTTACCAAAAATTTGCTATCGGGTTAACTGAAAAATATTAGTTTTACATTTAATTTCACGTAACTTTTTCAAAATGTTCGAAAATGTAAATTCTTGCTTGGTGAATAATTGACTCTTGTGCGCTACAATTTTATAAAATAATTATTTTTTGATTAGAAAATTATTCTGAACTAACTTCGTATCAAAAATATTCCGACGGCAAAGAAACTATTTTTATGTTTTCGGATTTAGTGAATCTGTTTAGACTTGTGGCTCACCGACCTGAAATGACGATGACCTGCGCATCTAAGCCTATTAGCCTAAGTAATGACAGATTTACAAATTCACATTTTTGCATAAATGTCAATTAAAAGCTATGCTAATGTCCTTTCTTTCCGGTCAAGCTCTATGAGCGATGAGTATGAAACACTTCTATTTTTTAATTTGGGTTTATCTGTATTTTTTCTAACACAGCTGTTTCATGAAATCTGGAAATGGGAATGATCTCTTAGTTCAATGTGGTGTGAATACAATCCTACAATCTTGATAAAGACACTTACAATTGCGCAAATGTGAAGTCAGTTTTTTTTAAAAATACTAACACAAGTGTTTTTTATTAACAATTGCGTGCTGATTTGAATCCATTTCTTCGAGTAAAATTCAAAACCACAATCCGCAACTTTCTGTCTGTCAGTTTATGTGACCTGAAAAAATAGCCCGAAAATCGTAATATGGTCTCGCAGCGAAAGCGTGCCAGAACTTTGCTGAAAATTAAAATTTCTGCAAATCCTCTGAAAATTTGAAAAGCGTAACAGGGCGAGGTCTGGGGGGCGCAACCCCAGTGTAGACAGAAAGTCGAAAACCTGAAAACCTTTTTTTAGTGAAAAATATTTATTAGACGTTTCATTATCATTTTGCAAAAAAAAAGATTGAAAACGATTGTTTAACACAAATATCAATATCCAGCTTTCTTAACCACAGCTAAATGTTTAGCCAAAATCAAAAATATAGGCGTACCAGTGATTCACGATTGACACAGGGAATCACGACTTTTTGGTGATTTTATCACTATTATGGAATTATTGATAGAGTTGCAGAAGCATCATTAGTAAGGTGGTTTTTTGTTTATGTTATCTCTGTGATAAAACACTGAACAGAAACTTCGAAAAATATTTTAAAAAAACATGAAAACCTTATATTGTCCGTATTTGCAAATTGTTTTCATTTTAGTTAGTTTATCAAGAAAAACGGGATTTTTTTGAACAGTTTTCAAACTTTTTACCGCGAACAAAAGGCTCCTTTTTTCTGATTTTTTAAAACACTGAATCAAAGGTAATAATTTTTTGATTACAACTCTTTTTTTTCACAATTTCACAGACACACTATTGTTAGATTTTTTTTATTTGAGAAACAACTTTTTTATACGCTTTGTTCATATATTTTTTATAGACTTTAACAAAAATGATTAACATAAGGCTCGGGTGGAGGCATGTATACCGAAACTGAAAAAAAGTGTAAACGAATGTTTTATACAAGTCCAAAATATGGAAGCCAATTCTGTGTGCACTATGTTTATTTTTTCAAGCAAAGTTAAATTCCGAAAACTTTTTGAAGTTAAAAAAAACCATATAAATAATATGTACATTTTATTCATTGGCATAACTATCACACCCGAAATCAGAATATTCACAAAGGAACAAAATGAACCAATTTTCGATCAATAATGATTGCTCCTCTTCGATCCGTCTCCATGGTTGGCAATCTGTCTTTTCACGATCTCATCAGCCACCGTTTTTCTGTCATAAACCAGTCCCATGGCAGCCAAGGTGTCGATGAGGATGACGGTCCAGTTCAATTTAAGAGAGTATTCAGAAGTACGGTAGTCCTGGGGGAACGTGTGGTGGAAGTTGTGGCCTCCCTCGCCCACGGCTGTCACGGTGGTCCACATGGACTCAACGGCTTTGAGGCGGGAGTCGTAGGGCTTGTAGCCGAAGCTGGAAATATTGTTGCTTTAATGTTACAACCGCGAAATTTTGGACAGTGCTTGGGTTTTTTACCCTTTCAAAATACAAACTTTTTACATCACAAATATTTCCGGAAATTATATATAAAACATTTATTTAAAAAAAAGCTTTTTCGTTGGTTAAACAATTTGCAAAATATTGATTTTTGTTTTCAAGAGTTCAGTGTTTCGTGTTTTTTTGTTGAATAGTTTTTTGTGACACGGACAGTATGAGGTGGCCAAATGTAGCAAAAAAGTCATAATCCTTTTTTTTCTAATTTTTTTTTTAGTTTTTCGCCTCCAATGCCACTTCACACAAAAAAGAAAATTGGATTTTTTTTTGCGAATCAGAAGACCGCCTGCCTCCAGAGCAAATATTAATCAAGACAATATTTTGAAACACTTGATTTTCAAAAAAGTTTCAACAAAACATTTCAAAAATTGAATTTCAAAAAAGGGGTTTTTCCCAAAGTTGTTGTTAACATCGGCAAACTTGAACCCACTAAAATCGTACATATCATAAATTAAAATACAAAATAACCAAATTTTAAATAACCAATAAATATGCTGTTTTGAATTATTTTTACATCTTTCGCAACTGAATTGGAAAGTTCGCACATCGAACTTTTAGAAAAAGTGTGTAAATCGGAGAGGTCAGAAATAAATTCGAAAATTTCTGTTTCCAATCAGTTTTGAATAAAATAAAGTGTTTATAAGGGAACTGGTTTGTAATTTTTTTTCGTCGAGAAATAATTTTTTTCTGTTTGGCATTGTATTTTTTTCAAATTTGGAAGTTATTTTTGTCGATCGAACACAACAGTAGTTTAAAACTTTTCGTTCAGTTAAAAAAAGTTAATTTGAAAATCGAAATGTACAATAAAAAGATATTGTTGCACTTGTTCTGCTCAATTAGCTAATGTGAAAGATTTTATTTTTCGCATTGTATGCGAAGTTTTTATGAGAGTCCGAAATAGAATAAAACATTTTTTCTTGAATTTCAGAAATTTCAATGTAAAATTAAGCAAAGAATTGGACTTTTGCCTAAACACTACATTTCAATTTTTTGTTTTTGAAAAACTCACAAGTGAGCGACGCTGTTGATGAACCAAGTGACATGAAGAAGAAGGCAATATCTCAGAAGTCCTGCGGTGTAGAAGGCCACGAAGGCAGACTCTCCCCACATCTTTATCGGAATCAAAGTGGGCAGAAGGAAGCAAGTGATTAGGACAAGAGGGAGGTAGTACTTCCTCTGGAACCTGCAAATGGGGTCGGCGAAGAGGTCAGACAGGTCAAGCTTGGTTCCCTGCTCCTTGACCTAAATAAATCGATAAATTTTAGATTGAAGCTGCAGAAGTACCAGAGGGTGCTTCTTCATCAGGAGCCATCCCATATGGGCGAAGAAGAAACCACGGCCGGTGGTGTGGGGATCCGCATCGGTGTCGGTCCACTTGTGGTGGCAACGGTGGTCACGAGCCCATTCGATGATGTCGTTCTGAAAATGTAACTTCGGTGATAGATTTCAATTTTTTGTTTACTTAAAAGGGCGTAGATGTAAAAATCGATTTTAAAAAGTGTTGAATTCCCTAAAAATCACATGTTTTATAGTCGTCGCCAACGCTACGCCAATTTGCGTACGAAAATACTGTGTTATAGGATACGTACGCAAAACTGCGTTAGGGTCACATTTGCGAATCGGCCAAGAAGTAAAATTGGCGAAGACTATAATCGATATCAATAATTTAACGTAAAAAATGTAATTTTAAACTTATAAAAGAATGCACACAACAAATTGACATTATTTTATTCTATGCGTACAAATGTTTCGCTAAAAACATTTGATTATCTTAAATGGTTAAACACTAGTAAAACGTTTTCCGGGAATTCAAAAAGAAAAAAAGACTGAAAGCCAATGAATGATGAATAACTTTGTTTTAGAAATTCAAGCAAATTACCCCATTTAATGGTCTGTTTAGAATTTCAAATACAACAAAACAGGAATAAAAACTTTTTCACTCTTTGGGAAAAAACTTTTTGACTGCTGGTTTCAATGCTTCAACAAAATAACATATTGATAGAGGAATATCTTGTTCTAATTACGGCGTGTCGTCAAAGAACTTGTAAAGGTAAGAAAAAATCGTATAAAAGTGAAATCTCTAAATGAAACTTTTGTATGATCTTTTAGCGTGTTACATCTTCATGAATTTTCTTTTTTTTAATTTCTGAAAACATACCAAATTAACAATAATTACATCTTTAGCAGTGGTTTCTGGGTTTCGGCCTTTTTTTTCAAAAAAGGTTAATCTAAGCATAAAAATTACAGCAAAAAAAAACAGAGCTGTCAACAAAAAAGGGCTGGCTTTTATACGATCATAGGGTCCCGAAATTCGAAAGCAGAAGAATTGCCTGCTTTTTTACCGACCTTTTAAATGTTTCAGTTACACCTTTTGGTCGAGATATTTGGTCCCGTTCTAGTTCACAATCAATTTTTTTCCTACATGTTTTCAAACACAATAAACCAATAAAAAACGCGCAGCAACGCGTTTGACGCTGCAAAGTAAAATACCCGAGAAATATGGAATTTCTACTTAATAACGCATCAAATTTGTCCATTTGCAACGATGGTTACTGAATATACGAACTCTTGGCAGGACACCGATTCTGGATTGATTTAGACAGTAAAGCTAAATTTTGTGTGAAACAGTGGGTTAGTTACGAAAACATCGAAAATGCAAAGTCTGAAGCTCCTATTGGTACTACATATAATCGCAATGGGCTGCCATTGCGATTGGGGCGCGTTTACATCAGTTTTTGGAAAATTCAAGAAAAAAAAAATTAGCATTGTTTTAGCGAATTCCGATAAATTTTTTGTTTGGTTCCAAAAAATTGTTCTTCCGAATTTTTAACTTTGTGCCACTGTTTCATTATGTGCACATTAATTTTTCACATTGCAAATAGAAGTTCTTCAACTTCGCACTTCAACCTTCATTCAACCTACCCATATGTAATTCTGTTATTGAAAACTGCGAACTGAAATTTATCTGAGCGGGTTGCTGTTATGTTTGGCAGTAAAACTAAATTTTCGTTGAAACAGTGGGCTGGAAGAACTGGTGGATAAATTTCGATTTTTCAAATTTCCACCAGTTATGTAGCCCTACGTTTGCCATTACGATTGGGGCACGTTTACGCTTTCACAAAAAATCAATAAACTAGCAGAACTAACCTGGAAAGCAGAACTCTGCATGATCATCAGAAGAATTCTGGCGGGGAGCTTGGCCTTGTACGACCTATGAGCCCACAGGCGATGGGCTCCGGCAGTGATTCCCATAGCTCCAAAGCAGTGCATGAAGAACACTGGAATTCGTTTTTCAATGTGTTTTAAAACTTTTTCCCAGAAAAAGGAATTAAAACTCACTGAAAACAAGCGTCTGCCACTTGGCGACAAAGAAAACTTGATAAAGTCCGATGAGTGCTCCGAAGTGAAGGGCTGCGAAGAGGATTACGTTTCGCCAGACAATTGTGGCGTGGAAATCGATCTAAAAAATAAATTTCAAAAAACGATCTCGATAAAAGCATGATTTTGATAGCATGCAAGCACGGTCGCTTTTGTTAAGTTTTTCTCTGATCGCGGCGGGACCCAATAACAAAAACCTGTCACAATTTGAAACAAACTCTAAGAGAAATAAAAGCTTTCTCTTAGGGTTTGTTTCGAAATTGTGAGGAACACAGGAAATCCAGAAAGGAAACGATGTTTCAATATAGCTCTGAATCAGAGCCTCTGATATTGTTCAAAGTTTATGTCAATTTGAAACAACCGAATGAACCGAATTGCTCTATTTTATTTCAGCGAAATTTCCATCTATTTCATCGGTTTTCCAATCCAATCGTATTTATTTACTCTCGATTTGAAACATTACTGTGAATATCAGAAAATTAAGCAAAATAGATGAGTGCCAGACATTTAATTGATCGCGGCGGGACCAAATGTACCAAGTCCTTTAGGAAAATCCCTTTTTCCTTGTCCCTTTTTTTGGAAACGCAATATAGATTTCGCTTAAAATCTACCTTCTTTCCCTCCTCGGCGAGTTTCTCCATCTCATCCAATTCAGCGGAGAGGAACTGCTCAGCGATGAGTTTGTCCTGTTTGGGAGCGGATTTTCTGCTTGTGACGACCGTCATTTTCTGAAATTCCAGTTTTTTTTAAATCATTTTCTAACAACAATAAATGAGAGAAATAGCGGATATCGAATCTAATTGCTAAATTTTAAGGCAGTGTTGATGTTTCAATATTGTAGCTTAGCTTTTGGTTTTTTTTGGTTTTTAGTGAATGCAGATAGTGAGACAGAGACAGAGACAGAGAGGGCCATAGCATGAGGCTAAAACCAAAACGCCTCAACCGAGAATACGGTGTGTAGCGCTGAAGTCTGTGGTGTTACATTGAAAAGCGTTATCAGTAACAAGTTATGTCGCGTGTGATGCTGAAAAGGATGTAGCTTCCGATAAAGCGACCAATTCGTTCCGGATTTGATGTTTGAAACAGGACAAAGGCTGTTACGTAGCTAGAAGTTGCGGACCCAATGATAAGAAAGAAAAAAAGAGTTATCCGAAGCTTGCAAGATCAAGTTTAGTGAAAGTTCTGAGTGTGAGCAGATGATTTTGAATTTATACCGATAAAACTCAAATTGAAGAGAATTACTTACACTAAGTAATTGGAATGGTACAACTCATTATATATTAACTTTGTGAAACGTACATGCGAGTAAAAACTGCTTGTTCCATTTTTTGTTGTAAAACTAAATTTTGCAACAATTTAACCGTATAAAATTCCTCTTAGCAAGTACCCGTTTGTAGGTTTATTTCAAGTTTAGAAAAAATGTAAGAAAATAAAACAGTTTCAATCTTCGTTTGTGCTCGATCAAATTTTATACAAACCCATTGAAGTTAATATTGATTTAGTGTTCAAAATATTTCATGCCCACATTGAAACATGTGAGAACTGAAACTGAACCAATTTGCAAATTAAAATCTAATGGCAAGTTACAAATGAACAATAAAAATTACAAAAGAGTAAGAAGTAATGTTTGAAACTTTTTGTAGAAGGGTGACTTTTCGTGACATTTGTTTTTCCGTTTTGTCATCATTTTTAGTCACATTTGTTTCCTAGATGTGCTGAAATTGCTACCAAAAGAGAAAATGGCGTGCAGAGACGCGTAAATGTAAAAAAGATACTTTTTTCCAAAGTAATTTTACTGAATATTAAATGCAACAATTGCCGGAACAAATCAATTTGATCCGTATAGCTTGTGGTAAATAAACTCTGTGAAACCTACAGGAACTATATATTTTTTTTTACATTTATATAATTTTTTGACTAAACCTTTGAAGCTTTTGACACTATTTAATTACTCGAAGCAAATGTACCCGTTTGTAGGTTAACCTCAAAAGTAAACCTAATACTGGTTTCGTGTTCATAATATTAGATATACTCCTTGAAAGATGCGAGAAATAAAACTGAGCAAATTTATAAATTTAAAAACTGAGCAAAATTGGTATTTTGTTTTCCAGAAGGGTGACTTTTCGTGGCATCTGTTTTTAAAAATTCGTTTTTTAACAGTCACAATTGTTTCCTAGATGTGCAGAATTATCTGCCAAAAAAAGATAATGGCGTACACAGAATTATAAAAAAAGACTATTTTAAAAGTAAACTTGTGAAACATAACAGTGGGGTGATCTAGAGATTATACGGAATATTATTTGCGACTTGGAGGATAATCAAACAATTTGAATCGTAGAAATTATTGTGTATAAAGTTTGTGAAACCTTCAAAACTGTTTTATTCGCTTTTATTTTTTTTCGCAATTTTAATTTCAGATAATCTTTTTTTGCAACCTTTTGACACTAATTAAAGCAGTTTTGTGGTCATTTTTAAATTGCTTAAAAAATTTAAATTGAAAATTTTCAATGTTTCCTAGCTTTTCAATATTAAATTTATTATAATTACGGGACCGCTAATGATATTATCGCATTCGTGAACACGAAATTGGTTAGCGACCTTGTAACATGAGAGACGCGATAAAGAATTTTAATTTTAAATTTTTCATTTGTAAAGCGGACATCCAAAAATGCAATAAAAAAGAAAAAAAAATTATATATACTATTTTTCAGTTGTTTTGAACGAGGACTTTTTGTGACTTCAGTTCTTGCGGATTGTCATCTTTTTTGGTCATAAATTTTTCCTGACTGCTCATTTTTCTACCGGAAGAGAAAAAACGTGCTACCTAGTTGCAGAAGTTAAAAAAAGAGTATTTTTAAAGCTAACATTAATGAATAAATAACATAGCGCTGAAAATAATAGATAAAAACAGAGTGCGTCGCCGCCTTTTAAACAAAAAATAGTAAAAACTTGCACGCATGTTGAGAAGATAACCATATTGTTTTAAGAGTGCAACAATGTTGGAATTTTAAAGTACAGCGAACGTTAAAAGTCCTTTTATGATTTTCATTTTGACAATATTTTTTATTAAAAAATAAAACTGTGATAGAAATACATTTTAATGAGTGTTGTTTTTTATAGACACAAAATTTGGGAAAAGAACCGACTTCTACTTAATGTACAATAATGTTTCTTAACTACGGCAAAGTTCGATTTTACGTCGCAGACTGCTGGTGCGGGTAAAGTTTTTTGGGAAAAAAAGATAAAGTTGAAGCGAAAACTACTTCTTCGTAACGGGCCAATATTTTGCTGTTGTTACTTGAACAATGCATGCAAAATATGATACTCACGCAACGTATGCACCCACATTGCCCGTCGAAGATTGGCGATAAGAAAGACATATATTTTTTTAATACCACTGTTTGGCTCTTTTCGCTGTTACGGACAAAACATAAAAAATCATCCTTGCTCAATACAACGATGCTCCTCTCCAAAATTGCCCTCGGCTAATTAAACTATGCTGTGAAAATCACAAATGTTGCTGAAATGTATATTGTTTGAAAAAAAGTTTTTAAAACTTTTTTATGTACAAAAGGAAAAACAGTTTTGACAGCATTTTTCTATACAATAGCAGTTTTAAGCGAAGCGATTCGTTAGTCATAAGTGATTCACAAAATTGTCGCCGGGCGTTTCGGGAAAAAAAAAAAACAACATGCTGTCTGAACATGTCCCAAAAAGCGCATAAATTGTGGAAATTTACATTAGAAGAAGTCGTGGGATCAAAGACAGCTTGGATAACATAATTTTGAAATGTGAATTTTGAAATACTGAAAGTTTTCTAGAAACTACAAAAAAGTGCAGTAGTCAGATCGTTGTTTCAGACAGGGCTGATTTCTTGCTGATATACGCTCGTTTAGTCGTCTGAAGAAATAATCGCGCAGTTAAAAAATACAATGTTTTGGTGAATTTTGCTCTTTCCCACATAATTGACTTCAGTGTTTCAGATTTTAGAGAATTCTTTCTTTGGGCAAAGTGATACAGCTTTCTGGGCCATGTTGCTCAAATAGTAAAACTTAAAAATGTTAGAAAAACTGTTAAAAATTAATTGGAAAATCGAACCAAACCAGATTCAAGTTTTAAAAAAAACAATTTCCAAAATAAAAGTTTAGTTTGCGTGATAAATTCGTATGAATGTTTCAATTTAAATGTATGTTTTATTTAGTTGCAAAAACTTTGATGAAAGGATGTTGTTTCCAATTTTTAAAATAACCCGTAGGAAAGCGTTTTGAAAAAAAAAACAAAAAAATATAACACAAGTTTGTGTTAAGAAAATTGAAATTTAAATAGTGTTTTAAAACTTTACAAAAGTAATTAAAAATTGCGCATATCAAAATTAAAAGCGACTTTTAGAATGAAATCAAAAGAGCACTTCTGAACAGTAGTTGACAGTTTTTTACGTCAGTTGGCGCCATTTAAGCAGCTGAAAGGGGGCGTTATCGGGAGAGATCAGAGTGCACTCAGCAACCTGCAACAAACTTTTAGATTACACGGGGCAAAGAATCACTGCGTTCAAGTATTGGGCTCTCAACATTAAAAAATAGGCAAAATAGGTTTTTAAAACAAATGTAAAAATATAATAAAAATAAAAACTGATATAAATGTTTCGAAAAAAAACAAATGTAAAAATATAATAAAAATATAAACTGATACAAATGTTTCACTTCATTGGCGTAAAGAGGTAAACCCAAAAGTTTCGATGGTGCTTCCTTCGAACTAAAACATTTAAAAAAAGATATTTTGTAAAAATAATTTTAAAACAAGGTAAGCACTTATCAAATTTTGAAAGATCAAACGTGTTTCAAAAACCGATTATTTTCAGATTCCGTTTTTCTTCTGGTTTCAGTGACAACTTTTGGGATGGTTCTGCGTTTTACAACCGCAATCCCTTGATAATGACGCAAATTATTATTTAATTGAATGCGAAGTTTGTAGCTTGTCTGATTTTTGGTTTATAGAAAACAACCTTTTATCAAAAATATTTAAGAAATACGGTTTTTTGTTTTATGAATCGGAAAAATTTTATTATTAATTGTAAAACTTCAGAGAAAAATTACATCAGTATAAGTTTGAATCATCTGTTCAAGGTTTCGTTTGAATTTCTTTATCAGCTCTAAAAAAGCAATAAACTCTTGACTGTTGCTAGCAGCACATCATAATATTTGAATTTATTATTCGTTTGTAACTTTTTAATTTTGAGTTAAATTCACAAGGTTGGTCTTATCCGTATCACGGTTTTATCTGAATCGATTGCTTCAACATTATAAAATATTCAATCTGGTTTGAAACATCTAACCACCAATTATGCAAATTGAAGGGAAAAGGTTGCAGCTTTCCGGTTTGCTAAATTATTTTTTACAAGAAAACCTCCACCGTTCACAAACTTTTTGAAAATCAGGTTGTTCTGATATCCAACATTTTGTTAAAAAAGGATCCGCAACACAATCTGCTGTGTCGAATTATACATAATTCGACACAGTAAATAAAAAGGGAAAAAATATAAAAGGGTGAAAAATTTCTCATGAGAACGTTTCCTTAAAATCTTATTACAACCTCCAAATACGGATATCATTGACGAAATGGGTTTGTTAACTGCAGTTACTTAAAACATTTATTTCACCAATGCTTGCAAGCTCAGTTGCTCGACACGTTACATTGAATATATATATATTGTCATTTTTACAAGAAAAAAGCCCAAACATGCATTTTTTTTCAATTTTAAAGTGAAATTTCCATTATTCCACTGCCCAGTGATGTCAGACCAGGGTTGGTCATAAGGCCGCTCAGGCCGGCCTGTTAGTTGGAAATGCAGGCCCAGGCCGCGGCCTGGGCCTGGGCCTGGCCTGGCCTGGGCCTGGTCGATTACCAAAATAATCAAGCTATTAACTACAGAACTCACAAAAAGTTGATTCAATTCTTCTATTCTGTACTGTAATCTCTCCATCGATAACTGTTTTAAAGAAAAACAGACGATTTTTGATATTGGCGTTTTTAGCAATAGATATACCTAAACTAGACATGTTTTTCCAAGAAGTGTATGAAAAACTTAGCGAAATAATTGTAGATTACCGAATAGACGAGTAGGAGGCGAGCAAGTAAGGGAAAAGTGATGCAAAAGTGAAGCAAAATGATTGATTCGCTTATTCAAATTGACCAAAAAATTAGAATCCTGGGCCTGGAAATGACGGCCTGGGTAAACCCAGGCCCAGGCCAGGCCCAGGCGAGGCCCAGGCCGGCCTGGGCCGGCCTGGTCATTCGACTAACCCTGTGTCAGACTATAGAGTAGATAATAAAATTCAAACGAAACCTTGCACTTGAGATCCAAATATTTATTTGCTGTTCAAGTTGAAAAAAAATTGAATTTTTTTTAATCAAACGACTTTTTAACGTTAAAGACATGTTTCACAGTAGTGACTTATGTAAGTAGGCCGTAGTATGGTGTTGCTTCATGTATCTCTGTCAAAAATTGTTATAATAAAATTTGGTACGAGTTCAGAAAATACACTTACTTATCAAATTCTGGAAGATCGAACGCGTTTCGAAGACAGAGAGAATACAATTTTCATTTGGTTTTTTTTTCTATTTTCAGTGACAACTTTTGGTATTCATCGTTTTTCCACCACTATTAGTTGATGATTTGAAAACTATAAAAGTTGAACAAAAAAAACAAAATAGAAACCTGGCCGATAATTTAGAAAGAAACTTTTGTCCGGCATTAAATTTGCAGAAAACATATAAAATTAAACCTTATTTAGGGTAGTCTCCGCCTGTTCAACGACTTAAACTGGTTAAGGTATAAATCCCAAAATGGTTGATATACACCAAGTTGGGCAAATGTTCGATGAGAATTCGCCGACTTTTATAAAATTTAAAACATTGTATCTTTTTTATCATAGCTCCTTCTTACAGCCATATACTTATTGTTTAGCGTTGTAAGGGAATAAATTTTACTGTGCCTGAAACATGTAACCAGTATAACTTTAATTTTTGTTGAATTTACACGGATGGCAAAAATTAAACACAAACTATATTATGGTCATTTTAGAAAAACTTAATATTTATTTACACAACTTTAATGTTTATTTTAAATATGCGGAACGAAATTAAAAATTTCCTTATTCTTTTAAATATTCGGGACTATTTAAAAGGTATTTGGAAATTTTGAAAGTATTTATTTTACTTTTGTTAAGGTAAATATTATATTATTTCAACGTTCATGTAGAAAAAATTTAAGATTCAATTAAATAAGTTTACTGTCTGTTAACGATATGGGGACCTAAATATGAAATTTACCTTTCAGAATTTAATTTTAATAGTTTCGAAAGCAACTTTCGGAAAATTGACGTTTCACGCTAATGTATTCCCTTCTCAAAATCTGTAAAGAAAAAATTGTTTACACGAAAAATCAGACAAAAAACTTTATTATTAATTGGAATTTGCTACCAAAGTAAATATTACGCAAATTTTAAAGAAAAATTCGAATTCAACATTTTGTTTTCCAGCTTTTAGTAATAACTATTTTGAGGGTTTAATGTTTCAGATATGGCAGAATACTTTTTCTTGTTTAGCCAAACAGTGCACTGCACGCGCCGAAGATTATTTAAGCCATAATTGCAACATTTAGTTACGTTTTCAAAACTTAAAATTTTCCATTTATTAGTTAGTAAAAGTAGAGCACTATTTTTTCCCGTTTTCTATCATGGAGCAATTTTAGATTTCCGATTTTCCGCGCTGAACTTTGTCTCCGACCAGGCTAACTTCAAAATCAGCCCATGTTCTGTGTTGTGAACGCCGCGAAGGCCGAATGAATCACGGCGCGTACATCGACCTCTGGCTGGCGCGTATCGTAGCAGGAACGCTCGGGGGGCAAAGTTCCTGCTACACTCGGGCCGTGGGAGACATAACATTTGCTTTCACTAAGATGTTCTTTGAGCAGTCGGCGATACCCGCAGAATGCGTCAGCTGGTGGGGTGATGCTACCAAAGGACACAATGGAACAGCGAGGACAAACAGCTTTCTAGCAAGGGTTGATTCTAGTTTAGCAGTTTTAAAACGTAATTTCCTCATTTAACAAAGGGTCTTTAGTTCCTAAATCTATTTACCAACGAATATGTATTTAAGCACTTAAGATAGAGTCCTAAAGACCGTTAACGTTTCGTTTAAGGATATGTTCGTATACGTTGTACTAAGTCCCTAATGTAGTTAACATGTTACATTTGTTTACGAACGTAACCATAAATGTGTTAGAGCGCTATCGGCGTTTTTCTTAAGGTACTTAACGTTTTACAATTGTTTACCAACCTGTTTAAAAACGCGTTTAAGCACATAAGACTAGGTCCATGATGTTCGTAGATGGGTTAAAGTGCTAAGGACTATGTCCCTAGAGTGGTTAATGTTTTCAATTAGTTTAGGAACGTATTTGTATGTGGGTTAAGGCGTTAATTAGCAATTCCTTAAGGCTGGTGTAAGATGAACTCCAGCACAAGAAACAAATCCATAATTAGTTAACGTTCTGAAATCATTTATAAGCATGTACTTGGTTAGGATAGTTTTTTTAGGGTTGCATAATTTCTGAAGGTAATTTTTTTCTTCAAAAAAAAAAAAAAAAAATTTAGTTTTTTAATATCTTTTCAAGCCACGCCATTTTGTTATTGTCCACCGTGTGTCATTTGCAAGTAAAGAAAACCAAGCAACATTTACTTGATTTTATAAACTCCTGTTTTTTTTTCATTGTATCTTGAAGAGCGAAAAAAATGAAAAAAGTTGTATTTTCTTGCGCATTTTGCTTCGACTTTTTTTTATTATTTGGAGATTTCTTGAATCTTTAGGCATCTTCGTAACATAGTTGTTTGGACATTTCATTCTATCACAAAAACTAGAAACATTGAAATGAACTAAGAAAAAATATAGAACAGTCTAAACAGTTTTAAGAGTGAAATTTTGTTTTATAAAATTTCTATCTACATAACTTTATTTACATAGGGCTTTCCGGTTTAACAAAGAATTTCCTACATTTTTGTCTTATTTAAGTATAAAAAATGGTACGATATGGCCGTATTTAACAAAGTAAGCTTTGCGATACACAAAAATAGTAAAAATTTGATAAAGATGTGGAGTCTTCATTGGTTTGGCTTTAAGCACCGTCGGGTGATGCTACCAAGGAACACATCAATGGAGAAAAATATGAAAACAAGCATTACGGAAGTAAAGAAAGCTGCTCGGAAAGTTTATTTTGTCGGACTTGGACCAACAAAAGTGTGCTCTAATCATAATTGAATAACAAAAACATGTTGAAGGGAGCGCATAGGACTTTTAGGATTGGAAATGAGCCAAAAACGCCCTCATTTCTCAATTAGTTTATATAATATATCATTAGTGGAACGTCCAGGGAATTGGAAGTGTGTCAATAACTTGCAAAATCTCTTGATAACCAGCAATAACACAGAAGTGAGGAAAAAATTCGGTTGTAATTTTTTCAAAAGGTTTGTAAACAATTGAAATGTTTTTTTATCATATAAAGATTAATGAAATTAAAACATTGATTTTTCAATATGCCGTTTTAAAATTCGCTGCCCATTGCAGCCTTCCGTTCGGAACATAAGAAAACACACAACGTTTATACTCCTCGCCCACAGAGCATGGCTACAAAAGTGGGCGTGTCAAAACAACCTGCGCATCTAAGCAGGTTAATGAGTGGGTGGAACGAGGAGACGCAGGCATTTTTCTGGGTCATTTTTGAAATGTTTTTGGCCAACAATTTTACCTGGAACACAGTTGAAATTTCACAATATTTGAAACATTAGAATTTTCTCTATAGTGTGTGTGTGTGTGTGTGTGTGTGTGTGTGTGTGTATGGTCTATCAGCGTAAAACCACGCTTTCACTTCCCCAGAGGGAGAGGGTGAAATCGGTCGGTCAAAGAAAGCTTTCCGTCCGTTACGTGACTTTTACGTGAACAAAGGCCAGTTCATTCTCTTTCACTCACTCTTACCATCCCTCCCCGTACGGTCAGTTCCCCTCTCTCCCTCCTCCTCTCTCTGCCTCAATATCTACCAGTATCTCTATCTCTCTCTGTCTCTCTGTAACTCTGTATCTCTGTTTCTCTCTGTTTTTTTGCCTCTCTGTTTAACTCCGTATCTCTGTTGTTCTGTCTCTCTCTGTCTATCCGTCTCTCTGTCTCTCTGTAACTCTGAATCTTTCTGTCTCCGTGTATTTCTGTCTTTCTCTCTCTCTCTGTCTCCCTGTCTCTCTGTATCTCTATCTGTCTCTCTTTGTCTCTATGTCTCTCTGCCTCTCTCTGTCTTTCTGTATCTCTGTCTCTCTCTGTCTCACTATCTCTCTGTATCTATGTCTGTCGCAATGTCTCTTTGCCTCTCTCTGTCTATTCGTCTCTCTGTCTCTGTATCTCTGAATCTCTCTCTGTCTCGGTGTATTTCTGTCTGTCTGTCTGTCTGTCTGTCTCTCTTTCTCTCTCTTTCTCTCTCTCTCTTTCTCTATCTCTGTGTCTCTTTACCTCTCTGTCTTTCTGTCTCTCTGTCTTTGTGTGTCTCTGTCTTTCTATCTCTCTGTTGATGTTTGTGTCTGTCACTCATTGTGCCTTATTTGTCACTATGTATCTTTGTCTCGGTCTCTGTTTCTGTCTCTCTGTCTCTCTGTACGTGTCTCTGTCTATCTCTGTCTCTCTGCCTCTGTGTCTCTCTATGTCTCCTCTGTCTTATTCTTCTTTCTCTCTCTCTCTTTGTGTCTCTGTTTCTGTGTTTCTGTCTCTCTGTCTCTATGTCTTTCTTTCTGTCTTTCTGTATCTCTTCTCTCTGTCTGTGTCTCTGTATGTCTTTGTTGGTCTCCCTTTATGTCTCTGTGTCTCCTCTGTGTCTGTCTTCTTTTTTTTTCTGCCTCTGCGTCTCTATCTCTGCGTCTTTTTATCTCTCTGTACCTATCTCTCTTTCTCTCTGTCTCTCCGTATGTCTGTTATTTTGTAGTCCTGTCTCTGTTTGTATCCTTCTGTCTATAGTGTCAGCCAACCCTACTTCGGTGAATTAATGAGTGAGTTTATTCTGAAGTTGACATTCTAATTTTTCATTCTCGCTCTCTTCTATCTCGCGCTCTCCATTTCGGTCGTATCTTTCTCTATCGTCCTTTGAATCCGTCCTGTGAAATAAATTAATTTTTTTTCTGTTTTTCGAAGATGAAATGTGTGAAAGGGGACTCAGGAGCTCGCCTTCGGCGGTCCTCACTTCTGGCTGCTCGCGGCCTTCGGCCGCTCGTCGGGGGCTTCGCCCTTTTACGTTAAGTACGTTAAGCACATATTCGTGGACTTCGGCCACTCAGTTAAGCTGCCTGCGGACGCACGGATTCGCGGCCTTCGGCCTCTCAGTTAGGCGGCCTGCGGCCATACGGAGTCGCGGCCAGCTAGACCGCCGGATGGGATTGGAAAACACCACCGGACACGACTTCCCTATTGTTAGAGGTGGATCTCATGTTTGTAAAGTTGTCACTGTTAGAATAGAAACTATAAAAACTGACCGGACCCCACGCAACCAGGAAGGTTAGCGCGGCCTTGGCCGCGCTTACCTTTCTGGTATATCATAAAAGGGTAGATATCATAAAAGGGTACTAACCATTTGTTAGGTAATCAAAAGCCGAATTGAAAGTAGTTAAATTTTACTGAACATGAAAAGTATGAAAATTCGTGTTTTTTTTTTCATGTAATACCAATTTCCGTTTCAGGGTAAAGAATTTTTTCGAGTAAGCGTTTTTAAACTAGTTAAAGTAATTTTTATCGGATATTCAAGCTAAAATGCTCAAATGTTTTTGCAAGTTAAAAAAGATAAATGTTTCTAGAACCAGTTGAGTTCGCTATTAATGATTAGTCATACTCCGTCTGGCAAAATTAAGCAAAACTTTTGGGGGAATTTTTCTTGTAGGGCATATTTTCTGTGAAACAAGCACAAGTTTTACATAACAACTTGCTTTTAAAAATAATATTCTTCGTTTCAACCGTTTGAAATTGTTCTATGTCAGTCTAGTTCGTAAAGACATTGCTTGCACATGAGTTCTTCGTTTTGTTTTATTTAAATGGAATTGAGCTAATTCTTATGCTTCGAATTTTAACTGTTTCGAGTGGGACATAGCGGAAAAACCTTAAGCTGCCGAATCTGATTCCAAAAATACCAGTTTTTACCTATTGAGTTTCACATCTCACAAAAACATACAATAAAAATGCTCTAAAAATAATCATTCATTAAACTCATTCGACAAACGGGCAAGTTCAGAAAAAAATTGAAAACAGGTTCTGTAAGCAAAAACCTTCTTAAAAATATTTCACATAACTCATTTAGCGAAACAGACCAAAATTGTATGCCACAGTTAACAAATAATTTTCAGAATTGCATGTTTAACAATAAACGTATCGTGGTTGGTTTTCTTCAAGATGTTCTTGTCAGGTGGAGTATTCAGGTCGAATAATTTCAGAGTCCAAATTGTAAAAGTCAACGCTTTCATTTTTGCAGTATGAATTATATTTCTTTGTCATTTCAATTTTGTTTCATGAATTTAGAGACCATTAATTGGATTTCGTTCAAGCAGAAAAATTGTTCTCCTTATCTTAAAACATGTGTACACAGGAAAATTTGTAATAATTCTGGAGCATTTGCAGAAATACGAATGAAAAACACTTTTGAATTCCGTAAACAGTATTTCCATTATTGTATTTTTTTCATCATAAGTTCTGTACCAACTTCTTTTCAAATGAAGCGTTTCCAATGAAATTTGTTCTCCTAAAAAATTTGTGTTCAGGAAGTTCCATTTATAGAATTGTGTCATAATTGGGTCGAAATAAGCCAAACTAAGCTCACATTTTCATTTGTAGCAATATTTCACAACAATTCTTTGATCTATGAAGAATAGTTCCATCGTTTTTCAACAAAATAAATGTTTCAGTAATTTTTCAAAAAAGTTTTAGAAATATAGTAATTCCGTGAAACTTCTAGTTTTAAATTAATATTCCGAAATCAAATTTTTTTTGGTTAATACAAAAAATATTTTCCACCAAACAAATTAAAGTACAACATTGCACTAACCACATACTTTGCGTTGTTAAAAACATTTTTTAAAATTCGCATACACAAATGTTTCACAATGTTCTCATCAAACTCGTTTGAATTTCAAAATGTTCCGCTTGCTCGGTCCGTTTTAAATAAAGCCCGAATTTTCCTCACTTTTCTGAATATTTTTTCCTTGAGTAGCATCAATTTCCTTGTAAGAATTCCCTAGATCAAACTACAAAAACAGATGAATATACATTGAACGACTTTTGATAATATCAGCAAATAAATATTGTCTGCGTTCTTGATTAACTAGCAATGGATTTTTTCAATTGAAGATACAGTTTTTTGTCATCATTTTTTTCCAAACAAGTTTCCTCACCATTGATTTTAAAACCCCGCCTCCCATAATGAAAAGTACTCGTTAATTCACGAAATGGCGTAAACATATCCAAAATGCAGGCGTTCAACAAAGGAAAAGATTTGAAATGCATGAATGAACTAATCCCCGCACATTGGCAGGGGTTTTCGAGAGGTTAATTTTAAGTCTGGGGTTCCCTTGTTCATAGAATTCTCAGACAACATTGCATACAATTCGCAAAAATCTACCATTTAACATTAAAG
Organism: Oscheius myriophilus; assembly: GCA_964057215.1. Lineage (NCBI taxonomy): Eukaryota > Metazoa > Nematoda > Chromadorea > Rhabditida > Rhabditidae > Oscheius > Oscheius myriophilus. The sequence goes on from OZ059906.1 coordinate 13,329,703, forward strand.
TGTTTGACAAATAAGCCAAAAAAACGACAACGATTACAGTTCAAACAAACAAACTCCATAGTTCTGTTGAAATATCGGAGGGCTCTGAATTTGCATATTGTTAAAAACTATAGTCTATGCCAATTCTATAGTGTGTTTCCGAAAAACGGCAGAGGTTTTGGCCAAAAACTTTAAAGGATGGTACATTAGGTCCCGACGCGATCCATTATTTGTCTGCGCACTCCTCTTTTACTGTGCTATTTTGCTTATGTTAGTTCTATTCACATCAACGATTCAAAACGTCAGTGGTTAAAAAAACCAAAACATCAAAGCCGCTTAAAAGTCTCCGACCTTTAATTGGAAACAGACTATAGTTCTATTTTTTCCTGAACAACTGCGGATACATGTTTTCAATGTTGCATGTGCCAAAACTATCATCTGAAGCATTCAGAAAAATTATTAAAAGCATCGTTCTCGTTTTAAAAAATAAGCCATGTCTCTGAAAATAGTCGACAAACCTTATAAAGTTTTAAAAAAAAACCCTAAAAACTTGATTTTTTCTTCAAAAAGCTTGAACCCTCGATTTATGCCCACATAAATTGTCGACCTATTTTTGAAATAAAAATGTTTACACTCTTCAATAAACGAGCTTACGTTAATTGGGCTTAACGGTAGAAACTTTTGAAGTTTGATTGTACACATAATATTTATGAAATATCGTTGTTAAGTTGATGTTTTTGCTTTATATTCCATCTTCGCCTCATTTGTCCAGCATGAAGATGTCAGTACAGCCGGCCCACTCGCCGTCCCAGTACTTGCCCGTAAACACCCAATGGTCGCCGTGCTGCTCGAACCACCTGAAAATAAAAGTTTAACGATTTATTCTCTGTGCTTAAGAGTTTCCAATTTTCAAGCAGTGATTGGTTTCTTTAAAAAAAAAACCCGGAAAACCGGAGACGATTGGAAACGTTAGTAATAGTTGAAGTAAGGCAATTTATTGAAACATGCAATAGTAGTCTCAGTTAGGTTTATTTCAGACTTGGCCCACAATTATCGCAAACGAAAAGTTCGTTTTTAAAAAATTGTATCTGATTATGCTTTTATTTTTGAAAGAATATATAATATTTAAAATTCAAAACAGAATGCAATTTGGCATTTTTAGACGCGGGCAACTTTTGAGACACTTGTCGCAATTGAATGTTTCGACAGCAGCTGAATTCAAGATTAGGTTACAATCGGTTACCAATCATTAAGGACAATAGCAAATTTCAGAGCCTTTAAATTTTAACGCAATTTTTGCAATTTCGATGGAGTGTCCAATTAAATTTTAAAAATACAATGTATACGACGACCATTTTTGCTAAAATGTCTGGAACACTCCTCATTTTCCGAGTAATCTCGTCCTATTTGAATGACAACAACGAAATTAGACTGGTTGGTAAACATCGTGCATGCAGGCGTTGCGGCCATCCGCAGAATCTGCAGACTGTCGGCCGGTTTTGGGCACTTTGAAGCCAGATATCTTGAATCGAAGAATTTTTGACCCTATGTTGTATAGAGTTTTTCAATGAGCTGATTTTTCTCTTTCACATGAGCAAAAGTTGCAAAAGATCCCTGACGGTCCCTTAAAAAAAAAACAAAAAAAAACATAGTTTGCTATTTGTCTCACTGTTCAGACTGATTTATCAGTTTTTGGTGCATAAGTTTAACTGTTGTACGAAGGCATTTTTTCCAAGAAGCTTAAAAAAACAAGTTCCTTCAGCGCGCCGAGACGCGTTAAACCGCCGTTAAACGACTCATGTCTGAAAATTTGCAGAACTTTGCGACATTTCATATTGCTACACGAAAAAGAAACTTTGTATTTAAGTTTTTAACACTGCCGTAAGTGATTAAAAAATCAGTTTGGTCCAGAAAATGAAGGCATAAGGAAGATTTGAACCATATGAAGATCTATTTCTAGCCAAATTTTCTTCAAATTCAAAAACCCGAAGAAGATTTTAATGTTTAAAAAAAACATGTATGTTTCAAGTCGTAATTGGAACGTACATGGGCAAACTAAATCAATCAATTACCAGTGGGTCTCGTATCGAAAGTGTGTCTGAACTTTGCTAAAGAACAAAATATACGAAGTTTAGTTAAAATTCAAAACAGCGTGCAATTTGGCATTTTTCGATGCAGGCAACTTTTGCGACACTTGCCGCACTTGACTGTTTCTATCGCAGCTGAATTCATGATCCCCTTCCCAAAGGGCACTAGAATCATGTCAGTGTTGTACCAATTTTAAGTTCCTTTTCTTTCTCAAAGTATTTTTCAATAGTGTGTCGAATAAAACTTCAAAAAATACAAATTATAACGACTTTTTTCACAGAAAATGCATTAAATTGCAAATACAGCTGAAATGACAAAGGAACATAATCAAACAACTTGTTTCAATGGGTAGACGTGATTTATCAGTTTTTGGTACATTGGTTTAAATTAAGCTGTGCGAGAATTTTTTGCATGCTGAAATAAATAAGTTCAATCAGCGCGCCGCTACGCGTAAGACCGCCGTTAAACGACATATGTTTGAACATTTACATAGGTTTTCGACATTTCGTACACGTGAAAAAAAAGCTTTGTATTATTATTATTATTATGACGTTTTTTTATACACTACCAAAATTTTTAACCCGATTGCAAAAAATAATTGGTCCAGAAAATGTAGGAATAAGAAAGAGGACCATAAGAATACCTATTTTTGGATAAATTTCAGCCAAAAACCCATAGAATTTTGTAGAAACATAAATGTTTCAAGTGGTTTTTACTAATAAACTCAAAATATTCCTGTAATCAATGTCTCGCCTCTTTCACGACGAAATGACTGTAAGAGTCGTACGAATTTGCAGATTTGCGGCCCAGGATTCGAAAAATGTTTTCGATTTTTCTGAAACGGTAAAAACTAGTCTATTTGGATCTAAGACTGCGAAAAATAATGTTGGTTCTAGACAAAAAATTTCCCGTGCCGTTATTCAGATGTTGTAATTAGTTTTCCATTTTTTTTAAACAATCGATAGTATGTTACAAAATTTCTTTCTTACTCGAACTTTGTTTCTTATTCATAAAGTACTCAAACTTGTGATATGCACCGTGCGTGTCCTCGAGACATCCTCTTTTTAATAAAGTGTACCTCGGTTTGCAGCCGACTGCCTCTTTCCTCCTCCTCCTCTGTCCCTCCTCCAACTCGTGTTTGTGTTCTTCCGCCTCCTCCAACATCGCTTGTTCGTAGGCCCTGATGTCAGGTCTCAAACGACTGTCCGTGGGAGGCAGCTGCTGTCTCATCTCCTCCGTAAGCTCATTCAAAGTGAGAGAGTAGTTCGAAAAGCGGAACTGCTTCTCCATTTCATGCAGCGGCTGGGAGGCCGTCCAAAGGACCTGCGTGTCGTGGAAGGCCGGAATCGTGTTCACCTTGTTCTGAAAAGAAACAAGAATTGGTTGCCTTTTTTGTAAAAATTGAAGCCAAATTGGCTTCTTCAAATGGGTTTTTTTTCTTTTAAGAAAACTGAAAATTCAAAAAATTTATATTTCGATACACCACTTCTGAACCCAACTCATACAATAACACCAACTTCGAAACACTGTTACGCGGAAGAAAACAAAAATTGGTCCAAAAATGGTCAAAAACTTTCCTAGGGCCCCTATAAACCATTTTGAAACTTTTAGGTCAACATAGATTTTTTGACCCGAATTAATTTTTCAAAATTGGTCAAAATGGCTGAAACTAGTCTTAATTCGATAGTTTATGCAGTGAACAGATTAAATCTATCACTCAAATTACCAAAATTTCGTGTTCTTTGCAGTTTTTCGCTTTTTGCGACATATGACAAAAAGTTGCGCCAAATGGCATTTTCATCGTTGAAATTTCCGCGTGTTAGTGCACATTTTGAAAAACTAAAGTCCGCAAAACTCAGTGAGCTTCATAACGAAAATCAACTTTAAAAATGAATTTTTCCAACTTTTTAATCAGGAAAAAATTCACCTTAGGTAGGTCAAAAATTTTATTGTTCGCTATTTTTCGAAGTGGAAGAAGATCAGTTTCATTTTTTTCCCTCAAGCCCTAAAGCAACAGCGAAGCATTGGAATGTAAAACGAAATTTGTCAAATTTTTTGTGATCACTCTTTGGACAATTCTGTTCAGGTTCCAAAAGAGGTTATAAATTTCCAAAAGTTAATAACCAACACTGTAATTTACAAATTAAACGAAAGTGAATATATTTAACAGTGCACAAATAGCTTCGTGCTATAGAGGTCCCATCGCTAAAATCTAAAAAAATTTGCATGCGTCCCAGGTTTTTATATCTCAGCTCCTATTGCGAAATAATTTATGAAGTCGTTCCAATTTGTAGGCCTATAGATACATATAGGTATTTAGATATAGGTATTTGCTTGCAATTTCAACCTGTTCCGTCAACTCCAACTTCAGATATAGAAACTTAAATTTGAAAAAAAACGACGACTTTTTGTGTACTTTGTAGTTTATCTCGACCGGCGTTGATTTTGAGAGGTTGGCCAAGAGTAATTTTTTGAAGCTCTCCGGTTTTTACAGTTTTCTGTTACAACAGAATTTGCGAAATCGGAAATTTTTGGGAGGCACATTTGAATTGGATATTAAAAGTGGATGTCCAATGCAAATAATGGAGTTTATAAAGACAATAATTTTGATTTCAGGACGCTCAAATGTTACATCAAAATTTTACAGCATGACTAAATTAGCAAAATTCGATTCCAAAAGGACATAGACCTCAAAAAAATACAAAATGTGGAAACGAAACGAATATTTTTATGAAAATTAAGTTTTCTTTTAAAAAAAACTTAATTTTACGGGAAAACTAGCAAATTTCCAATGTGGGAAATAAAGTTAACAAAAAAGCGTTTTGTTTTAAAAACGCTCATATGTTACACCGATTTGTCACAAGTCAACTGATTTAACTAAATTCAATTTGGGGTCGGCTTTAATCCGAAAGAACAATTTTTTGTGTTATTTTTTAAATAGGCAAGTTTTCAACAAGAAAACGCATAATCTAACAAGAATCTACGGAGATTGCGGTAGAATTTTGACCTTAAGCAGGCATCTCGTAGGATTTGTTGTAAATACAACTGTAAGTTATGGCATATTTACCACATGAGATTTTTTAAACGTATTTCGTGAAAGTTATAAAGAAACTAACATTAAGACGTTTACAACAAATGTAAATGACATAATTGTAAGATGCAAAATCACTTTTCCGCAGCAGACCCAAGACGAAACAAATTACCACGCTATAAAGAGTTAAGCGTAAAATTTGAAACATTCTTGAAGCTTCGGCTTGACGGTGAAATAAATTCTTTTTTTTAATTTAACATACGTTCTATTTTTTTTTTATTTAACGTACGTCGCTGATGTTGTAAGATGTTTTTAACAGTTTTTATAATAATGTTGGAATGTAAAAGGAAAAAAATTACCCACCGTGTTAGGATCAAAGTTGTCCTTGAACATCTTCTGGTACTGCGAATGGTTATGTTTGAATGTGTCCACTCCACACATCGCCAGGAAATAGGTCCAATTACCGTAAACCGCTCTGAGCTTTGTTTTACTAAATTTAAAATTTAAAAAAACAATACAGTTTAATTACCCCTGTTGAATGAATCCGTCCACATGTACATCCAATGTCTTAAAATGCCAGCCCTTGCCGGCATCGAAGTTAAGCACCATCGAAAGCCCCGTCTGCTCACAGCTGATTGTAGCCGAACCCGTCTGAAACAGAAATTATTAAAAAAAAAATACAACACCGTAATGTTATACCAACCACATTATGTTTTTGTTTTTTTTTTGCCTGAAAGGTAGAATCGTAGACAAATAGTGAAACTTGTTTTAGAAAGGAGTTAACCGAAAAATTAATTTTCATCAAAATAATGTGACGCTCAATTCGTTCATTATAAATGGATTTTGTGAAGCATTTGGTTTGTCAGAGTCAGAAAAAAATAAAATCGTGGTGTTTCAAGCTTAAACCACTAAAAAATCGAAATGGAAAAAGGATATCGAGTAAAGGCTTTAAAAAACACCCTCGATTCTTTTGATGTAGGTTATTCTAACTGTAAAGAAATCATGGCAAAAAGTGAAAATCTATTTATCACTCGGTTTAGCCCCATTTCAGTTCAACCCCCACCCCAGGTGCAGATAAGCATATCTAACTGAGTTAAGCCCCCTCAATGGCGAGTATCAAATTACATAAACTTTTTTTAGGAGAGGCTTATTAGTCGACTGTATTTTATAAAAATAATTTTTACTATTTTAAGGTTGAAATGCAAAATTTTCTCAAACTTTAAGTATTTATGCTATTCACATTTACTTTGTATGGGGACCAAATAAGGAAAAATAGGGGGTTCTACTAAACTTTTAGCAGTAAAAAAAGAGATTTTTTTTTTAGAAAATAACCTTTTCTATTTCTTTTTCACCTACTTCAATTCAATTTTTCCCCCAAATACTTGAATAGAACTTGCAAGGCCGAAAACATTTTCCACAGGGCAAAAGTTTTTCCCTTGACTGTCCGTTTATTACAAAACTCAGACCGCCCATTCTGTTAGAAAACCCGTTAGAATATATGAAATCACAGTTTTCACTGTCTCTGTTACACTAATTTGCAAACATATTTTGATATTTCATAGAAAGGTGTAGGATGTTTGTCCAAAAAGGCTGCATATCACTCAGTTGAAACTTAGTTTTTTAACGAGATGTAGCAAAAGTACAGAAAAATTATTATTCATGAATTTCAAAGAAAAATTACAATCAACACCCAAATGTTTCGAGCCAAATGGATTATTTTGCCGATTTTACAACTCAACAATGTAGCAACCATACGGCATAGGCATACGGCGGTTGACTAAACTTTTAGTAGCCAAAAAAAGTTTTTTTTTTCAGAAAAAACGTTTTCATTTTCTTTTTTTTACTTACTTTAATTAAATGTCCCCCCAAATACTTGAACTCAATTTGCAAGGCCGAAAATATTTTCCAAGGGGCTTTAGCAAAGTTTTTCACATGACTGTCCGTTGGTTACAAAACTCAGACCGCCCATTCTGATGGAAATGCTGTGAATATATAGTGTTTTTTTCACAGCAAAAAGAATGTTTTTGCTGGGGGAAGCCGAATCTGGGAAATGAGAATGGTTTCGCCACTTATCAAATGTGTAAAAAACAATTTGCAGGTTCTGCTCCACTATTTTGCAAACAGATTTTGACATTTGAAAGAAATGTGCATGCTTTTTTGCTTTTTGCCTTAAAGCCTTTGCCCCAAATTAGTTGTCGGTAGTGCAGAAAAATGGAGATTCATCAATTTTAATTTTTAAAAAAATTTATCAACACCCACATGTTTCGCCAATGCTATGTCTTGCCCATTTTTTCAAGTGAACAATACCTCGTAAACATATAGCGGAATAAATTTTAAAGTACTGAAAAAAGTTGAAATTGTGGTTCATTTGGTGAAAATGAAGTTTGCATACTCAAGGCTAGACGTTCAATTGAAAGGAATCGTGGAAACTCGGATGCTTTGCGAAATGCGCGGGAATACAGTTTTACCCAGATTTCCAAGCAACCGCAAAAAAGATAATCATCTGAAGATCCCAAAATTGCCTTTGGCCAAAAAAATTTAGAGTAAGCTATCATCGGGGAAACGTGATGCACACTTCGTTTGTATAAAATGAATTTTGTGAAACATTTGGATCAGAGACAGAAAAAGAGTTTTTTTTATTGATAGAAAAATTAAAAAAAACAAAATCAAATTCGAAATCTAAATCGAAGTTAGATGGCATAAAAACGTGGGGTCCGGTTAATTTAAAGGAAATGAATAGTTTGAAACTTTCCGTTAGTCAGACACGTTCTAAAATCACGTTTTTAATACATTGTTTTAATTAAAATTGTTTGTTTGAATAAAAGGGAGCATATAGGAAATGTTAGGTGTTTAAAAATCTGGGTGAAACTGAAAAATTTATTTTTAAAGGACAAACATAACCTTCAGTTTAATAAAAATAAACAAATTGTTTGAAACATTCATTTAGTCAGACATGTTCGTGTGAAAAAATTTTCCCTTTAAAAGTAATATATCAAAAATCTATCTATTCGAATAGCAAAACAAAATTCAATTTCCAGGGATGCTAACTTAGGAATTTTCAATTTCGTACAAGGTCGAGTGGACTGAATACTCTTATTTATACATTTGTTAATGTTTTAGACGAAACATTGAGATGACAAAATTTTTGTGTAGCCTTTGCTTCTTCACTCAGTTTGCAACAATTTGAATTGATTTAGAATATTTATATTCACCATGTTTTTTTTTAAACTACGTTCAGTTCACAAAGCCAAAAAGTTGACAAAAAAAAGAAATTTTTCTTTGAACGTTAAGTAATTGTTTTTGTGTTATTGTGTGTCCGTGTACCGGTGCGACATGCATTAAAATACGCATTGTTTGTGTGATTTATTAATTTGCGTATTTGTGATTGCAATTGTTTGCAAAAATATGATTTTTCTTGCATTTCATTAATTAATGTGCGTACGTAATAATTGTGTCATTTATTAATTTGCGTACTTTCAATTAATTTTTTTTAATTTATTTAAAATTCAGTTTTTTCCTCTCGTTCTGGCGACTTCCTGGATTTTGAGGTGTACAAACGTGATAACGGATATAAACTGGACATTTATAGACCAATTTGAAAGCTAAAAGGGTCTCTTCAGCGTATCAAATCATGGGTATTTATTCCATTCTTGATTTCGAGTGTAATATGCGTGAAAATACCTTTGTTTCGCATATCTTATCCCACTTCTACCTCGTCAAACCGTTCTAATGTAGCTTTCAACGACTAATTCATACTCAGCATACGACCGTAACCTTTTTGCTGTCTCATAGATCTTCGTTCTTTTCCCGGACCGGTTCCAAGAGCAGAATGCTGCGAAATCCTTACTCTCTGGAAACCCATCCAAGTCTTCCCGTCAGTGGCTGGCTTCCCCGTTCAGGCTCCACGTATACAGCTTACAGGGAAGTTAAGCAGGAGCACTCCTCCGGTCTAATCGTCGCGGTTCTTTTCGTCGGAAACTTCCAATAAACGCGGACCCGAAAGGCCCTTATCTGTCTGCCATCCGTCTGGTCAGCTTTCGAGTTTACGCTGTATTCGACACCGATGACCCAAGAAGACAAATTGCACCGGGCGTTCCTCGCTAGTAAACCCTGCAGCGAAAACTGGGCAGCGGGAATTCAAGAAAAGCAAACATGCGTGTCCCGAAAGAGCATCTGGAGCAAACGGCTAAAGTGTTTCTGGATGAGTGATGTTTCCCAATTCCCAGTCATGGTGAAGAAGATAGTTACTGGGAGGAATCGGATGCAGTAAACGGTTTGGCAAGGGCAGGTGTGTTCAACGACGTAGTCGCAACGATTAGGACGGATAAACGAGAGAGGAACGCCAACAAGCCAACGGCGAAACCGCATAAATTATGTGCTTGATATACCTGGACACGTGGTACTTGCGGGACCTTGATTTGGGGAGTTGCTTAGTGTGGGGGCCTTGCGAAATTGGGGGTCCTTCATTTTTGGGGTTCCCTCTCCATTTGCGGGGCCTCACTTTTTGAGCCCCCTCCGTACCGTGTCCAGGTATGGTGAAAGCTTACTATTTTATATACATCTTTTACCAACTGTTAGCTTAAAAATTGATCTATAAAGGCCCAGTTTTTTTTTTATCACGTTTGTACACCCCAAAACCCAGGAAATCACCAGAACGAGAGGTGGTGGACGAACTTAAAAAAACTGAATTTTAAATAAATTTAAAAAAATAAATGTCAAAAAATTAATTGAAAGTACGCAAATTAATAAATGGCACAATTATTACGTACGCACATTAAATAATGAACTGCAAAAAATTCATATTTTTGCAAACAATTGCAATTACAAATACGCAAATTAATAAATCACACAAACAATGCGTACTTTTTTGAAATATTAATGGATGTCGTGGCATTACACGGACAATTGTGACATTAATGGAAAAAAAAACGAAGCTTTAGGTCTGTTTGAAAACATGCACAGAAAAATGTTGATTTGGGTTGACCGTGGCAATAAAAAAGTAAGTATATAGGCAACAATCAAATTTTTTTTATTTTTTAAAAGCGTATGGAAAGTGAACAGTTTTCAACTTTGGGTTCACTACATTGGAAAGGTTTTTAAAGAAAAGCACATGTAAAATATTAATTTTTATTAACAAAATTTGAGCAAAAAATGAAAAATTAAAAAAAAAATTTCGAGTTGAAGACTCTGAATCGTTTTTTTTTCGGAAACTCGTCGTCTAAGCTGACTCTGCGAAACATTTGGCTTTTTTAAACTTTGGCATTAAATGCAAAAACAATCAAGGAATGATTTAGGGAAATATTAATATATAATTTTTTTTAAAAATTAAAATACACGCTCAAATAATTTACTATGCGAATATTCCTCTGACTCAGTGGTTCTACTTCGTTTAATGTGTGGATATGAGGTTTACAAGGTAGACTAGAGGTAAAACTGTTATTTTTTATTCAATATCTTTTCCCATACTTCCAAGAAAATCTGATTCAAAAATTGTCAGAAAATCAGTCGTTTTCTTATTATTTTTTGTTCTCAACTGAGCGGGCGGCGTTTGGGGGTTAGATGTGTGAGCCCCCCCCCCAAAATGTACCGCGGGGGGAACGTCAGCTTCCGTTAGTTTTTTGTTACCATTTTCAAACAAATGATGGATTACGTATATCACACCTCTTCCAAAGTGAAAATGGAACGCAATGGGAGAGCCGGCCAGGGCCGCGACGCAACCGCCGCGCGTGCGTTGGAGCATGAATAAAACGAGGAAAGCAGCTTTCTACGAGTTCAAAATCAATCGAATATATTTAAAATACATAAATATAAATAGTTTAGGTACAACCAAGGTTTCGGTTTCTGATAGATTTTCACGGAATCTGCTTCTACTTGGCAATCTAAACCGAAAATGAGGCAATATAAGGTCTTTAAAGTCATTTTGCAGAACAATGATAGAAAAGCACATGTGACACAAAATTCAGCAAAAAACTCGAACATCTGAAGGATTTCTGGAATTTATACTTATTGCTATTAACTGTTTTTCGATTTATGTGAGGTTAACAGTTAGATTTTGAAGAGACACCGTAAGACAATTTTCATATTTCGATGCTTTCGCGCGCTTCCAGAGCGGCCGACCACGGCCAGTTTGAAACATTGAAGTGAAAAGTAATTCAACAAGCGAAATAGCACTGTAAAAGGGGAGTGTGCAGACAATAAAGCAATCGCGGCGGGAGCAAATGTACCTGTCCTTGAGGAAAATCTATTTTTCCTTGTCTCTTTTTTGGAAACGCACTATACCACTTTTAGTCCAACTATGACCATGTCCCAATTACAACTTTTCAAACTCACTATGTTCATGTACATCTTCCCGATCATCACATTGTAGATGGTGCACGTTGGTCCATCATAAAGGTACACCTCTCCCGTCGTTTTCAGCGTCACTTTGTAGGTGACACCCGGGTGGCAGGTAAGTTTGTTGAAGCCGAAAGACAGCTTCGGGGAAACGGTAGCCTCCATGACGAAACTCGGTCCCTCAGCGTGAATGGCAGAGACGGGAGGGTGGTGGGAGACCTAAATCATTTTATAATGTTAATCTTTAGAACTAAAACCTGCTCAGCTACGAATTTGAAGCCATCCCTTTCCAATTCGTAGGTCTCTAGGAGGAGAGGGTTGAAGGGTTTGGAGAGGCGACAGAAGTTCGGAGATAAGGCACTGACGACAAAGGCTCCAATGTTGGCGATGCGGTCGATGGGGTCGGATTTAGAGGCAGCTGTCTCCAGAAGATCGGCGTACTGCAAGGGTTCGGAGAGACGCTGGAGGAAGGAGAGGGGCTCGTTCAACCAGACAGGAACGGCGAAACGGGAGAAGTCCTGAAAGTTTCTCTGTCTCTCTGTCTCTCTGTCTATCTGTCTTTCTGTCTCTCTGTATCTCTGTCTCTCTGTCTCTCTGTATCTCTGTCTCTCTGTCTCTCTGTCTCCCTGTCTCTCTGTCTCTCTGTCTCTCTGTCTATCTGTCTTTCTGTCTCTCTGTATCTCTGTCTCTCTGTCTCTCTGTATCTCTGTCTCTCTGTCTCTCTGTATCTCTGTCTCTCTGTCTCTCGTTCTCTCTGTCTCTCTGTCTCTCTGTCTCTCTGTCTCTCTGTCTCTCTGTCTCTCTGTTTCTCTGTCTCTCTGTCTCTCTTTCTCTCTGTCTCTTTGTCTCTCTTTTTCTCTCTAACCTTTCCCAAGTTTGGCTTAATAATATCCCAAATCGAGTAGTCATCACGAGCAGGCTGTAGAACCGGCAGTGATTTTCTCTGCCCCTGCTTCAATTTCAGAGGTCGCGGGTTGTTTTGCAGCCACGGCCTGTCCTTCATGCCCTGAAAAGAGTTTTATATCGATTTCCAAGTAAAAAAGAGGCGAATTCAAAGGAAAACTGGATGGTCTTGTTTGAACAGGCTGAGCAATGGTATCACCTGTTTAAATAAAATGGCAAAATCACATGTTCACGGCACATTTTTGTGCATTTAGGAAGCAGAATCGGTAAATTTGTCAATTGGGGAGTGAAATCGAAAAACTGAGTTTCCTAAGAGCAAAAGGTCAGAACGCAGAAAGATCACAACACGCGAGAGACGTTGTTTGCTGTGTAAACCTATAAACAATCGGTTGGGGCAAGAGAAAACTAGAAGTTTCTACGCAATGGTAGGATACCTTGAGAGAAAGAGACAGAGAGTGCGAGCGAGAGAGAGAGAGAGAGAGAGAGAGAGAGAGAGAGAGACCCCGATAGAGGGAAACAGGGCTGCGATGTTGCATTCGGAGGCGCCTGTCGCCGCCTGCGACTCGCACCCGTATCACATCGGCGCCTCCCGCAGGTGGGCCTATTTAAGCGGCGCCGGCAGCCAACACCGCTGGTCGCTCTTTCTATCTCCGTTTCTGCGCTTCGTGCTGGTGCGGATTTTTCATGGGCGTAGAGTGAAAGGCGCTGCTTTGCCATTAGCCAGATGTTTATGACTGTCTATACTTTCCTAGCGGCGAATAAGTTTTCTTTTTCTAAAGTTTATTATTGGTTTACAACAAGAATAATCAGAAGAGAAGATAATACCAAAGGCAGAGAGGAATATGAACGAAAGAAAGCTCAAAAATTGGCTATTTTAGGCGCGTTTTCGGAGGGAAAGTGGAACTGACCTGTTGCGACGAGCGAAAACTAGAAAATGACCAGAACCGGCGGATCCACTGCCGCGAAATGGCGGCTATGTGGCAATCAGCATTTGTACATTATGATTAGTATGCTAACGGCTGTGTTTTTGAAAGGATCGCTTTTAAAACTGCCTTTCTTCCCTAGAAAAATGGATTTTTGGAGAAGCGTAACCTTAGGAATGCGGGGCTCTGCAAAAACCAAAGGTAATGGGAAACGTGAAAGAGTATAGCCATGGGAGAGCGCATGGCGATCTTTAGTTTGAACCTTGAGAGAGAGAGAGAGAGAGAGAGAGAGAGAGAGAGAGAGTGTGTGTGTGTGTGTGTGTGTGAGTGTGTGTGTATGAGTGTGTGAGTGTGTGAGTGTGTGAGTGTGTGAGTGTGTGAGTGTGTGAGTGTGTGAGTGTGTGAGTGTGTGAGTGTGTGAGTGTGTGAGTGTGTGAGTGTGTGAGTGTGTGAGTGTGTGAGTGTGTGAGTGTGTGAGTGTGTGAGTGTGTGAGTGTGTGAGTGTGTGAGTGTGTGAGTGTGTGAGTGTGTGAGTGTGTGAGTGTGTGAGTGTGTGAGTGTGTGAGTGTGTGAGTGTGTGAGTGTGTGAGTGTGTGAGTGTGTGAGTGTGTGAGTGTGTGAGTGTGTGAGTGTGTGAGTGTGTGAGTGTGTGAGTGTGTGAGTGTGTGAGTGTGTGAGTGTGTGAGTGTGTGAGTGTGTGAGTGTGTGAGTGTGTGAGTGTGTGAGTGTGTGAGTGTGTGAGTGTGTGAGTGTGTGAGTGTGTGAGTGTGTGAGTGTGTGAGTGTGTGAGTGTGTGAGTGTGTGAGTGTGTGAGTGTGTGAGTGTGTGAGTGTGTGAGTGTGTGAGTGTGTGAGTGTGTAAGTGTGTAAGTGTGTGAGTGTGTGAGTGTGTGAGTGTGTGAGTGTATTAGAGAGTGACGTAGAGAGAGTGACGTAGAGAGAGACGTAGAAAGGGAGAGATTGAGAGAGAGAGAGAGAGAGAGAGAGAGAGAGAGAGAGAGAAAGAGAGAGAGATTAACCGTGACCGCATCTTTACATTAGGTGACGGATCTGTTCGCTGTACCATCCTTGATCGTTCTTGCGATCGGTCGGCGACAAGATCTTCCTGTTTGTAGCAAAAGACACTTGCACCGGTGCGAGAGAGATTATGCTAGCTTATCACCAAAGAGAAAATACTTTGCCTAAAATTTTCTCTTTTTGAAACCACAATTCGCCACTTTCTGTAGAAAAAGGTAAGCTCTGTCATAAAAAGACAGAATGAAGCACTACACTGAGTGTCAATTTGAAAATGTTTTTTTAAAGGAGAAACAGCTCACTTCATACATAAGACGCGATTTTTATAAATGTCGAGTTGTTAGTGACATAGATTTCAAAGACGTTCAAATGGGCTTATATTGATAAACTATGGAGGTACGGACTTCTGATAAAAGAAAAAAATGCGTTTGGCGAGTTTGGGTTACTGTAGCCTAGGTTACGGTAGCGGGTGCCCGCGTAACTGTATCTCACTTAAACGTCACCCATCTGAAAAACGTTCAATTTAAAAGTTGTCAACAATTGTACGATAATACATTTTGTAATTGACAAGTTGCAAAATTTTTTCATTTGAAGTGCCGAAAAACATCAAAAACTGATTGAAAAAAGTGAATTTTTCACTTTTAACTATTTGAATGATGAATCCTAGGTAAAAATTCATGACAAATCCAATGAAATGGTTTTTAAGACTCAGAAAATTGAACTAATACCAGCAAAACCTTATTTTAAGGAAAGTTTCACATATTTTGGAGGTTATACGACTTCTGGAGACGAAAACCGAGAACTTTTACTTAAAATAATGTTTAGAACGTTACTTTACATCTTTTTCAACATTGTCTGGCTGTCCTAGTATTGCGCACATAAGCTCGAGTCACTCTGAAAGTTCTCCAAACGCGGAGTTGCACTATGAATGCGCTTTTCAGCGCGATTTTTTGCAATGTTGCAGACGTTTTTAAGGCTTCACATAAAAAGATGAATGATGTGAAAAAGTATGGACAATCAGCACAAAAATTGGCTAAGGAGACTTTTTAGTATTTTCTCGCATGTAGTCAAAAAAGTGAAAAATTCACTTTTTTCAATCAGTTTTTGATGTTTTTCGACACTTCAAATGAAAAAATTTCGCAACTTGTCAATTACAAAATGTATTATCGTACAATTGTTGACAACTTTTAAATTGAACGTTTTTCAGATGGGTGACGTTTAAGTGAGATACAGTTACGCGGGCACCCGCTACCGTAACCCAGGCTACAGTAACCCAAACTCGCAAACGCATTTTTTTCTTTTATCAGAAGTCCCTACCTCCATAGTTTATCAATATAAGCCCATTTGAACGTCTTAGAAATCTATGTCACAACTTGATAAACGCTAGCTTGAGCATTATATAAATCGCGTCATAAATTGTATAAAACAAATTTTAAAAAAATGAAAAATCGGCCGGACGCCTTTCCAAATTTTCTTGTCTCGGCCCGGGTGGGTCACCCGTTGGTTGGTTTGTTATCACACCCTTTTAGAAGTTCCAGTTTTTTTTTTCAGAAACACTAGTATGAGAAACCCCTGCTTATCAAAATAACCATTTTTTCATTGCTAACGTAATCAAGTGAAACACGAAACAGACTTCGCATTTTATACCATAAATACGAGAAAAAAAATTACTTTATAAAAAAAATGAGTACATTATTATGAGTACATATTGTAAGTGTCAAAATAATGTATCAGCCCACCCGCAGCTTGAAAGAACAAAGCTGTATTATAAGTAATATTAGGTCTTCGTTCCATTGTTTCGCCGTGGAATTCAATATCCGTAACAAGGATGTAACTAGGACAACAAAAAGCATTTCAGCCCATTTAGAGGCCCAAATTTCTTTTCCACCGTTTCAGCATTTAAGACAATTAAAAAAAAAATAACGCAATAGAAAGTGTTACCATAAAAGCAAAATAAATATTTTTTGTTATGATACTGTAGCATCATTGCTGCTTTTCGCTATCTCAGTTAAACTTCTTACCTGAAACATTACTTAAAAGTTGCAATTTTCACATATTTTTGAGTCAGAAAAATCTGTGTGGAATAGTCACTCCGTAAATAGAAAATGGTTTTTTTCATTAATTGGACTTCAACATTGTCTGAGCATTATTGGAATACATTTAAAAAAAAAGAGCTAATAAAATTCGATTATCGATTTTTGGGGGCTACGACGTCATGCGCGAAAACTTGAACTCGTGTTACCAGGCCAAATTAAATTTTGTGAATTTCTCGTTACACCAAATTGAAATAAAAACGAAATTGGAAGTAGCCAGTTAACTGCGAAGCATCGTTTGCACAGTTAACCAAATTATTTGAAACATTATTTTAACATTGCAATTTTTATAAAAACATTTTTGCTAAGTTCTTTGCTAAATTTCAGTCCAATTAGAGGCACCAATTTCTGTTTCGTCCGAAAGTCAGTTCGCCGCTTCAACATTTGAGAAAATTGAAAAAAAACTTTTAAAGTGTTACCATAAAAACAAAATATATAATTTTTTGTCTTCCATACCGGCTCGGCAATGCTGCTTTTCGTTAGCTTAGTTAAACTTCTTACCCGAAACATTAATCTAAAGTACCAATTTTAACAAATGTTTCCCGCGTCGGAGCATTGTCACCCAACAAAGTGAAAATTAGTTATTCTTAAACTTGATTTGTACAGGGCTGTGTAGTATTGGAATACATTATTATTTCTAAAAAAATGCTTATTAAAATTCGATTATCGACTTTTTGGGGAGACATCATGCGCGAATTCTTGCAAAACTTGAAGGTTAAGTTGTTGTTACCACAGGCAGTCAATCACCTTTTGATTATAGCTAGCTCACTTAACTTTTCATAAAAATTAAGTGGAACATTACTTTGACATTGCAATTTTCCCAATAATTCTTTCGAAAAATCCAAAAATTTCATAAATGTTCAAAGCGATCACTGGAAAATCGAAACAAATAGGATAATCTCCGCTTGCATCTGACGCAAAACCGTGATTGCACCAACGGGAACAAGTTTTCCTGTTGAAAAAGAGCACTGCACTTTTGTTGTGCCGGAGGAATTTTGGAATTTTAATGTATTTTTCGGTAAACGCGATTTTTCGGGAATGGAATCGAGCTACAAACAGAGAAAGTTAAAGAGAGAGAGAGAGAGAGAGAGAGAGAGAGAGAGAGAGAAAGAGACAGTTAATTGCAACCAGCCAGCCGGCTGTCGCTCCGTTCGGGGAAGCCGGCTGGCAGGTGGGAAGAAGTGGACGGCGGCGGGCATTGCGTCGCGGGAACGAGATCGGAAACGTTCTATGTGCCGCAAAAACCGCATTGCCCGTGAAACTTTGCACCGGATGTGAGAAAGTTTGAATAACTGTGCAGTGATTTCCAAGTTCACAAAGTTTCAAGTTTTCTGAGCCTCGTAAACAGCGAGCAGGGAAAGAATGTCTCATGAAAATCTTGAAAAGGCATTCTAAAGCCCGTTCGAAAATGTTTTTTGGCCATTTTTAAATTTTAACTGGGTCTTTGTTCAAAACTGAGAAAGACAAATTTAAAAAAAAACTAATTTGTTCAAAACCAGTCGGCAACATTCGTGGCCTACGGCCACTCATTACTCGGCCTTCGGCCGTGAAAGTGACGTGACGTACGTTTAACTTGGCCTACGGCCGACCTCCACTTTCCCCTCGGTGGAAATGAACGCGTGTAACTACGCTGATAGACTACACACACCATAGCGTTTTATTATATAAGAGGATAACAACTTTTTTATTAAAAACGAAGTTCATGTTTCGTTGTAACCATACTCTCTTATCAAACTTTAAGGTTAGCTTTATACTCGTCGCCCAGCGAGCTTTCCTAGCCGGCAGCGGGAAACAAGCGGCTTTTTGTCTGCGTCTCCGCGACTTGCACACTATTTCGCGCGTTAGATGTGCAGGTCATCGAAACTTTAGAAAAGGTCCGTGGGCAAGGACTATACGTGATGCTGTCGTTGTTTGAAGTAGAAAAACTGGGTTTAAAAAATATTTGTACATGAAAACACTGTGAGCCTTGTAAACATCGAGCAGTCGCAAAAGTATAAATAGTTTGAATAAATAGTAATATAAATAGTTTGCTTTTAATCTATTTTGTGGTTATTCATATATACCCAGTGTTTCAAAATAAACATCAAGCAAAGGAGACTAAATCAATGTACTTCGTCGAGAACATACGAGTTTTAGTGAAATCTATGAGCTCATTGATTTGTTTTTTTTCAGTTTGACCCAAAATAGAAAGTTCAAAAAGAGAAGTTTTTCTTGAAATAACTATAGTGTGTTTCAGAAAAACGGCACAGGGTTTAGCCAAAAACCTTAAAGGATGGTACATTAGGTCCCGCCGCGATCACTTATTTGTCTGTGCACTCCACTTTTACTGTGCTATTTCGCTTATTTTATGTCTATTCACCTCAAGGATTCAAATCGTCAGTGGTTAAAAAGGAGCAAAACAGGCTGACCTATATTTGGAAACAGACTATACAATGTGTCAGATACAGGATGACACTTCCAACCGTGGCAGTATGTCTACATCAAACAAACAAAATAAAAAATAAAGATTGGAATCGCGCGAAGTTTACGAAAGATAGCCCAATGGGGAACCATCGGTTACATTTTTTGTTATTGACCGATGTGTCAATCAACAAGAATACGTTGTTTGTGTAAACTTTAATTGGTAATTGAACCGCCTGAACTTAAAGAACCATAAAAAGAGAGCTGATTTTTTCACCTCTCACTGATTTTTTTCGACCGCCCTTTTAAAGTTTAAAGGTTCCGTGTTTGTTTTATTCATTTTATTATATTTTTATACTTGTTCATGTCAACTTTAAGTAACCAAAAAGAGAAGTCTTTTTAATAAAAGTTTTCGTACATAACATTGAAAAAAAGCAAAGCGTTTTCACGGAAGTTATCCAACAGTCGCTATTTTACAACCAAACCTGTTTGTATCGATTCTTCAACCGATTTTGTTCGTTTTCTCTTTTTTATCAATAATTCAAAAAAGTGAAGAAAAAGTCATGGTTAAAATTGGGGAATTTATTTTAATTAATTCCATTTTAAGGCACAAAAATAATGAGAAACGTATTATTAGCAATTGTCTGAATCGAACGGATTTCATTGTTTGTGTATTAGTGCGCCATAAAAAACCAATCAAACTTTAACAAATCTTGAAAAACGTCATTGACAGTTGACAGCCCTAATTTTTTTTATAATGCTTTTGAACATTTTCTAGAGACCATCAAGAAGCTGTTTCTTTTTTGTGAAACTTTATTAGTAAAACATTCGAAATTTTTTAATATTGTTAAAAAAAACTAATAAAATATTCTGTAGGGAAATATGGTGGAAACAAAAAAGAACGATTCAAGTTTAATAAAAAAAATTATTGAAAAAACAGCAAACAGTTTGTAAAATTTTTCCTCAAATTTATTTAACTGTGCGCAATAAAAGTCTATACTCGTCGCCCAGCGAGCTTTCCTAGCCGGCAGCGGGAAACAAGCGGCTTTTTGTCTGCGTCTCCGCGACTTGCACACTATTTCGCGCGTTAGATGTGCAGGCCATCGAAACTTTAGGAAAGGTCCGTGGGCGAGGAGTATATTTTTTTAGAATTATTTCAAAAAGTGAATTGGATGTTGCATGACTATATTTAATGAGTGTATGATTGCAAATGACACCAGACGCGAATTTGCGTACGAAAATCCTGTGTTTTAGGGTACGTACGCAATGCTGCGTCAGGGTTTTGCGAATCGGCCAAGAAGTAATATTGGCGAAGACTATACTTTGTTTTTGAATTTATGTAACAAGTTATGAAAAAAAGATTTGTTTTTGGAAAGAGTGTTGAAGAAAAGACAAACTGCAAACCGACTTCTCGCAATACCAAACTATATTTTACCGTTGTTTCAAAGACTTTTCTTCTATTTTTCTCTGATTAAACTGAAAAATTCCACAAACCCTGAAAAAAATCGTTGGAAAAAACTATGTCAACTTTTAAGGCGATAAAACTTGTTAGTGACCCTTGGCTGAATCAACTGTTTGTATATACTTTAGTGGATCATTTAAAAATGCGAGTAAATTTTATGAACACTGAAAAATAGGATTGATACTTCCTCTTGAATATGCATTGCCGCATAACGGTCGCTTTAGGTTTTACATCATTCTTTTTTAAAAAAATGTCTACTTTATCTTTGTTGTAATAGCAAAAAAACTAATTTTCTTTTGCACAAAGGTACAATTGAAACATTCGTTGAAACATAAAAATTTACTTTTGTTTCCAACCGACGTTTTCTCGAAAAAGCAAAATATGAAAATCATATCACTGTAAATGTAGGAAAACTCACAGTTTTCATTTCAATTTTGTGTTTTTGTACTAACTGACAAAGAAGATGGTTCCCCTCGGTAAGATATTAATGTTAAACATGAACCAAGCAAAAAAAATATAGATAAAAAATTTAGAAAGTAGGGTTTCTTTTTTGTTTATGTTGCCTTAACTTGATGTAACATCAGTTCCATAAAAAAATACACTGAGTTGGTTTTCGTGAATTGTTCTTGAAAAAATATCAATAAACAAAAAAAAAATTATGGACAATATATTGCATTTGTCTAATTGAAAATATAGGCTCAAAGTTTACTAGTAACTTTTACGTCTATTAAAGGTAAACAAAAGATGATTTTTAAATTTTGAAAAATTTAAATTCATGTTTTTTTTCTGAAATTGTGTGACATTTTTACCCATTAAACAAATTTGTTTGATTGTTTTTGCAGTAAATTTCAATAAGCTTAAACTAAAAGTTTGACTAAAAAGTCGACATCGAATTTTAAGGCGATTGAACTTTTTATTTACTTGTTGAATCAACTGTTTGTATAAAACTTACAGAGCCATTCAAATGCGATTAAATTTTATGAACCACGAAGAATAGGGATGATACTTCCTTTTGAATATGCATTTGCGCCGACCGGACGGCTATAAGTTTACTATCATTTTTTTAAATGTTTTTTTTTTCACATGTGCTGTTGGTAACACTAGCACGAAATATTCTTTGAGGAAATGATAATGCTGAAACATTCAAAATCCAAAAATTCAGTTGCAATTTTGAACCGAAAAAAGCACAGCTTTCCGGAAATTATGAAAATATCGCAAATCACAATGCTTAAATTCCCGAAAATTAAAAAAAAATTATTACGAAAAAAAACACTATCGAAATAAAAATTCGAAAGAAAATTCGAGAAGAGGGCGTCCAGAAATGATGTTCAGCGCTAAGCAAAGATAAGAAGTTGTCCGACACGAGCCTTGATTTCGTACCAGCTTGGACAGTAAACACTGGTTTAATATTTCGACATTTGGTTTTTTTTAAGTTTAAAACATTTTTGCAATCGGTTTTTTCAATACCTTTTAATCCTATCGTTTTTTTTTTTGGTTTCTGCTACTCACAAGTATTTTTTGTGACATCACTGTTTTATTGAATGCCCTTGGTTAGCTAAATGCATTTTACGCAATGTGTTGGGCTCATGGTATTTTGGAAAAATTAAAACTTTCGAAAAATACCAAAAAATAAATTATGAATTTCTTGAAAATAGTAGTTTTTAGGTATTGTATATTGTTATTTAAACCATTAGAAAGTGTTAAAAACGTTTTTACGCCTATGTCGCTCGATGTTTACGCGTAAACGGACAGCATTTCTAGAAAATTTTCCCATTTTCCATGCATTGGTGCCCTATTCTGAAAGTGTGATGTTTTTTCAAAGCAGACAGACGTTTAACCTGTTTACACGTCATTTCACAGCCGTGTGTGCAAACTGATTACACAGAGCGGTTTCTTATCACAATCACTGCGCTCTCTTGTTGTCCCACTACTGTTCTTTTAATCCATACTGTTGTGAAATGTACAAGAGAAATATACGAAACGAGGGAGATGAAAGAAAAGAGAGAGAGAGAGAGAGAAAGAGAAATGAGCAACCATATTGACTTGTTTTACATTTGTTCATTTCATCGAATTTGGCAAAATCTATCTTTTCACTGATTCCACAAAGTTACAAGAATGTTTCGGTTATCCATATACAAACATACAAAGGTTATACAAACATTCAACACCGCTAAAAAATACCGTAACATTTGCACAAACAAAGCCCAAGGTGGCTAAATTGAATTTTTGTTAAAGTTTTGCAATTTCTGCAGCGTTTTCATGGTGATTTTGATTGTTTTACTGAAAACAGAAACCTTTTTGAATTTTAGCGAAATCAATGGAAGCAGCGGGCTAGTTGAAACTGAAATTCTTTCGTAATAACTGAAGAGATGCTAAACGAACATGTAACAATTGGGTAGTTTCTTTTTTATGCCCATCAAATATCTCATCAACCCTCACTTTTCCATAAAATTTTAAAATTATTTGTCAATTCTATGGCTTTTCAAAACTTTTTTTACTGTTGATTCCTTTGGTTTCTCCAAATGTTCCGTTGATTTTAGCAACTAAGATTACTAAATTAAAAGTTCTTAAACTAATAAGGTATATTTTAACCACTACTGTTGAGAACGAAATGATGAAACATTTCGTTTCCTATAGTTACAATTCTCAAACTTTATAACAAATTTTTTTTGGCTAAGCGAATGAAAAACGAAAAAAGTATTTCACTTAGCTGCTAATATATCCAAAATAAGTCGGCTGCAACCCATCTGGGAAGAGAGCAATTTTTTCAGTGGTGCAAAAAATTTCAATCGCAGAATTTAAACAAAAACAAACGGCACTAATTGCTTTTCACCCAAATAGTTTTACTTTTTTTTACCATTCGTTCAAAACGCTTTTTATAAAAACAAATCGATGTTTCAAATCGCTCTGATTGGAGAAAAAAAGGAGGTTCCTGTAATGTGTCGATGAGAAACTTTTTTTGTGTACTCTTCTTTTTTTATACTTGTGCAAACTTCGCCGCAACGTCCACCTTGTGTTTAAAATGGAAATCACACAAACTCTTAAAAACAGGAACATTGCGCCACTACGAATTCATTTTGGATAAAACAAAAACCATTTTTATATATGTTGTGCAATTTTCCCCGCTTTCACTTTTTAACATGAACTCAATGTTTCAATTCACTGGTATCACTGTTTTAACTGGTATTAAAACTACAGTCGTCTTTAATCGTCCCCCACATCTGTAACACTACCCAAAAAATTTCCAAAGCATATAAACCACACAAGCCACTTTCATACTCTCGAAGATTTTTTCTCTATAAAAATAACACATGTATCCTGTGTTTCACATTGTTGTTAATAAATGCAAGATTGTTTATGTTCAGTAAAGCAACAGCAGTGTGGTCTCGAAAATTGTTCAAATGTCAAAAACTATTCCCGTTCTCTATGGTTACTGGAGAAGTGGTTGTACCTGGAGGGTCAGAATCGGTAATTTTACATCAGCTACAATTTGTTAAAAAAGAATTTCGTTTAGCTCTCAATTTGAAAGAAATCGAGTACAAGAACCGTATTGTGGACCTGCTCACCCCAGGGGCTCAGGTGGGTTCCTTATTGTTTCTAAAAGGGTGGCCCTCAATCAATTAAGTCTGAAAACTGATGTATTCTTCTCACACAAGTGAAACATTCAAACGAGTTGTCATGTTTTTTTTTTAGGATGACCCAGAATACGTAGCAGTGAATCCAACCAAGAAAGTTCCCGCCCTGGTTGTAGACGAAAACGTTCCGATAATCGAAAGTCTCGCGATTATCGATTACCTGGAGACACAGTATCCAGGAGCAACGATTTATCCAAAAGATCCTATTAAGAAGGCTCAGGCTATGGGAATTGCTCTTCAGGTGTAATTTTAATCAGAAAGTGAAATTTTTCCAGTTTTAGATCGTTTCTGGAATCCAACCGCTACAGAACAAACGTTTGGTGGAGTTTTTGAACAAAGACGAAGCTGGAAAGGGAGAACGTGTGAGTGTGTGAGTGTGAGTGTGTGAGTGTGTGAGTGTGTGAGTGTGTGAGTGTGTGAGTGTGTGAGTGTGTGAGTGTGTGAGTGTGTGAGTGTGTGAGTGTGTGAGTGTGTGAGTGTGTGAGTGTGTGAGTGTGTGAGTGTGTGAGTGTGTGAGTGTGTGAGTGTGTGAGTGTGTGAGTGTGTGAGTGTGTGAGTGTGTGAGTGTGTGAGTGTGTGAGTGTGTGAGTGTGTGAGTGTGTGAGTGTGTGAGTGTGTGAGTGTGTGAGTGTGTGAGTGTGTGAGTGTGTGAGTGTGTGAGTGTGTGAGTGTGTGAGTGTGTGAGTGTGTGAGTGTGTGAGTGTGTGAGTGTGTGAGTGTGTGAGTGTGTGAGTGTGTGAGTGTGTGAGTGTGTGAGTGTGTGAGTGTGTGAGTGTGTGAGTGTGTGAGTGTGTGAGTGTGTGAGTGTGTGAGTGTGTGAGTGTGTGACTGTGTGAGTGTGTGACTGTGTGAGTGTGTGAGTGTGTGAGTGTGTGTTTTTTTCAGTGGGCCGCCGGCATCATCACAAAAGGCCTCTCCGATCTGGAAAATCTTCTAAAACGAACTGCCGGAAAGTATTGCGTGGGAGACGAAATCACAATCGCAGATGTGTGCCTCCCTTCCATTCTTTACAACGCCACTTCGAAGTAATACTCATTTTCTTTTTAGTCATAAACGTAACCTTAGATACAACGTCGACATCAGAATTTTCCCAATCTGCTCCAGAATCAACAACGAGTTGGCTAACATCGATGCTTTCAAGAAGGCGCATGCGGAGAACCAAGATGACTACAGGGAGTACCTCGCCAAGAAGCAGAATAAATAGAAACACTGTGATAGAAAGTATATAAAGAAACTATTGTTACAAGAACTTTTAGTTTTATATCAAACTTAATTGTGCCATACGAGAAACATTGTTGTCCAAAACACATATCTGACATGTTTTAGCTGAAACCTTCAACGAAGTGGCCGCAAAAAAGAAAATATGGGTTTTTGGCTGACAATATAATCGATAAATCGATACTCACGGATGCTACTAGCTGAGTGAAAAGATAGGCCCCAAACGTGACAAAACTTATAGAAGAAATATATAATTGATGTTCTATCGATTGGCAGCTGTGAATATTGTACTTATGGCCTCCCAATGGTATATTGATATTTTCGCGTCAAACCCCATAAGGCCTACATATTGATTCGTTTCGATCGACTCGTGACGGAGAAATTAAATCACAGAAATCAAAAACTTGGTTAAATACGGATAAAACGTTGCCATGATTTTGAATTTTGAAGTAATTTTGATCATTGTTTTCGTTTTCAGATTGTTTTTTATACATTGATCTACAAACGGTACTCTGACAACTGTTTCGGAGACTGCAACCAAATAAAGTTTGTTGTTGGAAAATTATTTCTCACAATTTCGATGTAACGCAAACGATTCGACAAAAGGAAACACTACTGGAAGGAATTAATTGAACTGTGTACAAAATGTTGCTTGAGATAATTTTATGAAGCATTGATACCATCTTTTTTTTTAATTTTCACATGATTGTCTTTTTTTAAAGTTCTAACGATAAGGTATCATTCTATCAAAATATTCGCTGAACGGTTCACCTGTAACAAAAATAAGGTTTTTTTCGCTCTAGGACCCATGCTATGAAACTCATGTATCGAAATCGGCAAATATCGAGCTGAAGCAAAGAAAGTTTTGTCAGACCGAATAAATGACAAAAGAAACATACAGGTGACATATTTTGAAAAAAAAAGTTTTTGCTTTCATGTCTATTTTCAGTTACACTTCCCAAATGTTTCTCTGACAACTGTTTGGCCGTCATGCACCCAATGACGTCATTTGTTTGTCTGTTTTGCTGAAAATTTTGCAACAAAATGCGGAATTTTATCTTTTATTTGTTGTTGAAATTAAAATTCTGTATTACTTTAGGAAAGTTTTCACTTGAATGAACACAACATATTTTTCTCAAACAAGTAAAACAGTTGCCGAAACATTGAAACATGAGATGTATTATATTTGCTTCAATTTTTATTATGTGACAACTTTTGTCACATTTTAGCCCTTTTATCTTTTGATTTGGCTGTCGTCTCAAAGGTCAATAACAGTCTGCGGCCAAGCCCTCGTTGTTTTCAAACTTTGTTCGCTTATCACGTCGCGTCGGCGCTTTTCTTTCCATTCTCACGTAGACAACGCTATTTAGACAATTTTCGCTTTTAATTTTGGAACGCGCTTGTTTTTCTGTAAACAATATGAACGTCAGTTTTCGTAATTTATTTATAATTTTGTTTATATGAAATTTCGTTTCAAGATCTTTTTTAGAATTGAAATTTATCTTTGGTTTTCGATTTTTTTTAGAAATGTCTCGTTTAAGTTGCCATTTTCTTTCTAACGATAAGGTTTTGTAAAATTTTCATTTGCAGGAAAATGGCACCCAAACGAACTTACGGAACAGCTGTGAAGCACATCAAGCCGTCTGTTTGGTAAATTTAAAAAACATTCAACGTGAAAAATCGATTTTAGGACCGAATTCGTCACTTTGGCTGCAGAAAACGACCCGGTAAATCTAGGACAGGTAAATGTTTTTTTTTGAAAATTTGAATATGAAGACTTTGTGAGAAATAATAGTCATATGATGATAATGACTTCCTAACAAAAACATCGTTTTTTTGTTCATTTTAAACCAGGGAATTCTTTTTTTTACTGTCAAAAAACCTTGATATCCACAACAAACACTTTTTATATTTTGGACTGAATTTGAAGTCGTATGCCTTACCAATGTTTTTAGACTTTCTGCTAATTTTTTGTTGCTCATATAAGTGTTATATAGTCGGTTTCCAAGGAACAGTGTTCGATTTTCGGGCAATCTTGAAAGAATGACACGTTTTTAACCAAAAAGGATTTGAAACATTGAAGTGAAAAGAGATATAATAAGCGAATAAGCGAAAGAGCATTCTAAAAATGGAGTGCGCAGACAATTATACTCCATTTCCAACGAATTTATAACAAAGATCGTTGCGGGACCAAAGGTACCTAGTCCTTTAAAATTTGGGAAAATCCTTGTCCATTCGCTGTAAATGGAGTATATGTAAATTTACCTCTGCAAACCAAAATTTTAGAACAATTGGGCAGAATTTGTTTTATTGAATTTAGTTATTTTTCACACGACAATATAAATTTATGTTTCTACTCTTCGTAACGTTGAAACCAGTTACCACTGAAACAATTGTAAAAGAAAAACAGTTCAAGCGAAAAGTAG
The DNA here is from genome assembly GCA_964057215.1 of Oscheius myriophilus. NCBI lineage: Eukaryota > Metazoa > Nematoda > Chromadorea > Rhabditida > Rhabditidae > Oscheius > Oscheius myriophilus. The sequence goes on from OZ059906.1 coordinate 13,357,207, forward strand.
ACATAAAATCAATACAAGAGAATAATAATTGATTCAGGGGTTCCCCGATGGTTCTATGCCGAAATTTCTCGCCACCCTTCTTCAAGAAGTTTCTCTGAAACCGGAACTACACCAGTACACAAGAGGTTCGGTTCGAGACATGTTTTCTTTATTTGCAATTTCAAATTACCAACGGGTTAATTATGTTGTCGTTTTTTTTTGAATTTGAAAAACCAACTAGCTTTTATTTTCATTTCAATTAACGAACAAAATCAGTTTTTCGAGCGCAATACAAAGAGAACAAAAAGATTTTCTGAAGTTTTATTTAATCATTTGCCTTGCTTTCACGTAAATAACGTTGCAAGAATCGGTGATTTGCTATTGCACCTCAGTGAAACATCGAAAGATTTGCAAAAATGTTTGCAAATTAGACAGCACAAATCTTGCACCAGATTTTTCCCGCCGTCGGTTTCCCCCAAAATATTTCATAGTGAACGATGCAAAACATGGACAATAGATCTCAAAATTATGAATGCCCAAAAACTACAATGATTATGCCATTTGATTGAAAAAATCACTATGTTTTAAAAAAATTTCATTAAAAAAACCTTTTCCTACAAGATTTGTAGGGTTTTTATTAATTAAATTTCTGTCAATTTATGCAAAAAAAATAAACCCAAATTATCTTAACAAATTGAAAAATAAAAATCACTTTTTTGTTTGCTAAAGTTCATCTGTTTCATCAAAAGAATATTAAACCTTTACTGTTCCACAGAGAGACAAGAAATTGTATCACAAGTTAGGCATTCTCTATTACATCTCACTGAAACACCCAGATGTTTCAATACCAAAACAAATTGAAAAAATATAAAATGAAATTACTTTTATTTCAGACCTCGGTCACCCACGTCTTGTAAAAATTCTCGCAAAACTTTATTCCAAACTCTATGGACGAAACGTTGATGCTGATGAAGAGGTAACTTATGAAATTTTCAAAACAGTAACTGATTTTCTTTTTCAGATTCTGGTTACTGTAGGAGCTTGCCTTGCTCTAGATTACTGCTTCAGGGGATGGATTAGTAAAGGCGACGAAGTCGTGTGTAAGTTCATTTTTGTTCCAAAGAGATTCATTCTAACGCCTATCCTGTCCTGAGTTTACGCGGCCAGCCCCTCCCAGCGTCGACTTGTCCCCTTTCAGTGATCGAACCCTGCTATGACTGCTACGCTCCTCAAGTTCAAATGGCTGGGGGAACTCCTGTCGGATATGCTTTAAGACTTCTCCCAAATGCAAAAAGTAGCTCAGATTACGTTTTGGATTTTGAAACTCTCGATGCAAAGTGTAACGAAAAGACAAAGGTAATCAAATTGGCTATTAAATAAAAGGTAGTTTTCAGATTTTGGTTTTAACCAACCCCAACAACCCTACTGGCAAACTATTTACTATGGAGGAACTCGAAATTGTGGCTAAAGTTGCAACGAAACATGACTTGATTGTGGTTACCGATGAAGTGTATGAGTGGCACCAGATGGATAAGGAGATGATTCGTTTAGGTAGGGATGTGTGCGTGTGCGTGTGCGTGTGCGTGTGCGTGTGCGTGTGCGTGTGCGTGTGCGTGTGCGTGTGCGTGTGCGTGTGCGTGTGCGTGTGCGTGTGCGTGTGCGTGTGCGTGTGCGTGTGCGTGTGCGTGTGCGTGTGCGTGTGCGTGTGCGTGTGCGTGTGCGTGTGCGTGTGCGTGTGCGTGTGCGTGTGCGTGTGCGTGTGCGTGTGCGTGTGCGTGTGCGTGTGCGTGTGCGTGTGCGTGTGCGTGTGCGTGTGCGTGTGCGTGTGCGTGTGCGTGTGCGTGTGCGTGTGCGTGTGCGTGTGCGTGTGCGTGTGCGTGTGCGTGTGCGTGTGCGTGTGCGTGTGCGTGTGCGTGTGCGTGTGCGTGTGCGTGTGCGTGTGCGTGTGCGTGTGCGTGTGCGTGTGCGTGTGCGTGTGCGTGTGCGTGTGCGTGTGCGTGTGCGTGTGCGTGTGCGTGTGCGTGTGCGTGTGCGTGTGCGTGTGCGTGTGCGTGTGCGTGTGCGTGTGCGTGTGTAAAACCAAAAAATATTGATTAAAATGTTTTTTTAGCAAGCCTGCCCGGAATGTACGACCGCACAATTTCCATTGGCAGCGCTGGAAAGGCATTTTCCATCACCGGTTGGAAACTTGGATGGGCAATTGGACCAGCCGAACTTCTAGAACCACTCAAGGTGAACCCGTCTTTTTGTAAATAGTTGTTGTTTTTTTTTTAGATGATTCATCAAAACTGTGTGTTTGCATGCAGTACTCCAACTCAAGAAGCCGTGGCACGTGCTTTTGAAATTGAGTGAGTTCCTACTTGTAATTGGATTCCGAAACAATTATAATATTTATAATAGTAAGAATTAAAACCACTTCAATGTAATACACCAGAAGCCAAAGCTTCGCTGCGCAGGTCTTCGCCTTCTCGGACCTGTGATCGCAGCCTGCGGCAGCTGAGGTAGGCGGCCTGCGGCCGCATAGGAAAGCAGCATTCGGCTGTTGATGTAGGCAACCTTCGACCGCTCATGTATACAGCCTGCGGAGCTTTGTTCTACTCATTTCAATGAAATGTTCCCCATGGTCGTGTTGGGGTAAGGGTGTACCTATCCGCAATTTACGTTGCGCTGCTAACCAACAAAGGGAAACCCTCTAATGCTATAACTGTCGCCAAATAGGAATCATGCCAACAAAATTAGAATGTTCCAGTGATCCTCTGTTGACATTAAAGTTCGTAGTCTAATCAGTAGACGACAGAGCATGATTTGCACATTTTCACAATTAGCATATGATTTCATTTTGGCGACAGTTATATAAAGGATTTTTCAATACATAGTAATGTATTACTACATGTCTGCATTATTGCACACGAACACGCCCAACTATAACATATCCTTAATACATTGCATTGATGTAAAAAAATAATTACATGAAGAAATTTAGTTCCAAGTTTACAAAGTTTCCCGCTGTACAAAGGATTTACAGCAAATTATCTTCCACGCAATTGCAATAACATTATATCTTTTCCAAATATTGTTTTTACAATATAGAAGCAATAAATTAAATGTATACAAACAACGTCTACATTGTTTTTTCATAATTAGTTCATTAATTTTTAAAGGTTTTTTCTAACCATGAGGTTAAGCTTTTTTTTATCAAGACGGCTTCAATGTTAGGACATCGTCACAAAAACCGAAGAAGAGAAAATTTGCATTCCTTTGGTAACCTGCTTTAATAATGAAAATTTGTGAACATGTTGAATTTATTGATTAATTGGGGGCACTGGCTGCTAGCCGACGGCGCGCAGTTTAAATGTTTATTTAGCTAAAGTTTTCTATTTTTATTTAGACACAAAGTTGTTTTTGAGAATAAGAAGGACAAAATATAAACTTTCGTGTTATCAATACAAAAAATCCTTAAAAATTTGAAACACTGTTTTTTAAAGCATTTTATTATCAAAACCACCTTACAGATACGAAATGATGGCTCCCGGAGCCGACAAGTCCGAATCCTACTTACTCACAATTCTGCCTAACGAACTTCGAGAAAAAAGAGACATCCTCTACAAAATGGTAAAGGAATCGGGACTTGAGCCCTTGATGCCCGATGCGGGATACTTCATGATGGTCGATTTTTCCAAGATTGGCAAGTTTTTCTGCCAATTTTAACAAAATTTGGGTTTCAGATGGCCCTTTCCGCAAATCTTCCGACTCTTCTGACCCAATCGATTTCCGTTTTGCTCGCTGGTTGTGTAAGGAAAAGAAACTCGCAGCCATTCCACCTTCTGCCTTTTACTTTGACGAAAAACCCGATGATCAATTGGTGCGACTTTGTTTTATGAAGGTGAGGATTATTAAAAAGAAAAGTAAAAATTTTTTTTAGAAACAAGAAACTCTCGAAGCTGCACACGAGATTCTGAAGACAATCGCAAAATCCGAATGATTTGGCGTTGTTTTGTCCATTCCTAAACTGTTTTTTTTTTAAAATTTTTGTTATGAAGTTTACGCGAAAATTTCTGGGGGTTTTAAATAAATTTTCAGTGAACTGCAACAATGTATAAGGCAGTGATGTTCAGAAAAAGAGGTTTTTCAAGTGCCAAGTTTGCGTTTTTGTATATTTTTTTTAATTTAAAGAATGGGGTATCGGTGAAAAATATCACTCATTTGCAAAAATTTTCCCGAGAAATAGCACATTTTTTCAAAACAATTTCGATGTTTCGGCTGTATCGAAAAAATATTGGTTTTATAAGGCTTCGGGTCGGCTTGTTTTTTGTGTGTTTTTGATATGAAGGTTGCGTGAATATTTCAGAGGATTTTTTAGAGAGTTATCAATAAACTGCACTAAAGAATGAGGGTATGGTGCGGTTAAAAAACAAATCATTTGCAAAAATATTTCCCGTCGAATATCACATGTTTTGAAAAGAATTTCGATGTTTCGGCTGTATTTAAAAAATATTGGTTTTATGTGGCTTGAGTTTGGCTAACTCTTGAACTCGTTACATAAAGAAGTCCGTAATTATTCAGTTGCTTTTTTTAAAAAAAAAGACAATTTTTATAAAATTCAATCTTTACAGTTGACTGACTTTCGCTCTACACAGAATGAAGCCCGCTTCCAAAAAAAATTATAACAACAAAATTGAAACATTTGCAATGATTGAAGTTTCGCGAAAAGAAAAAAAATGACCTTTTACTAAGTAACACAGTTGTGTAATTCTTTGACTGTTAAATTAAGCGGTGCTCAACAAACGCTTTCTGAAATTTACAAAATTAAATTTCTATTAGTTATTTTTATGCGTCATTGTAAAACTCAAAACGAAACCACTCCCAGCGTAAATATTGTCTAAGAGTAAAAAAAAATAATTTTTCAGAAACAAGAAACTCTTGACGCTTTCAATGAGATTCTCAAGACTATGGCGAAATCCGAAGGAAAAGGGGTTTTTTTGTCAATTGCCGGTCTTTGGTTTTGTTTTTTTTCTTTTTATAAAGTTTACGTGAATGTTTCAACTGGTTTTTAATTGAATTATCAATAAACTGCAACAATTTTTATGTGAAAGAAAAAAGGGTTTTTTTATTTGGGTTTAAATATTTTTTTTTAAATTTAAGAATGGGGTAGCGGTGAAAACTTGAACTCATTTTCAAAAACATTTCCGCAGTCTTGTCACATGTTTTCAAAACATTTTCAATGTTTCGGCTGTATCAAAAAGATATTTGTTTCAAAAGGGCCGAGTTCAGCAACCTCCAGTCGTGAAAATAAGCAGTCCGCTAATTATTTTGTTGTTCAATTTAATCAAAAACAATTTTTTATTTAAGCATTAACTTTGACTGAGTTTCTTTACATATAATAACGGGTTTTTGCAGAATATCGGGGTTTTTTTTTTGTTTTATTTTTTCTAATTTGGGGAACAGCTGTTTTTCACAACAAAAAAATGGTTTAGGTGGCAATATTAAAAAATATATATGAAATTAAAACGGGATACTGATTTGTACTAATCTTTTTTTATCAAACAATTTCAATGTTTCGGCTTAGTCAAAAAATATTTCTTTTGTGTGAACTGAGTTGGGCCTTGCAGCAATAAAAATATAAAGTCTGAATATTTTGCTGTTAATTTTAATTAAATACAAGTTTTCAAACAACAAAAAACCAGGCTTGAATTGGACGAGGAATCTGAAAGGCGTAAAATTAAGTAATCCGCTAATTATTAAGCTGTTTATTTTTAAAAGAAAAAGTTTAACACAGCATGCATAAATTTCCTTTTTTTCTGAATCGGCCATTAAAGTTGCCTGAATATCTTTTGCCTCTTTGAAGGTTGTGGATTCTCAAAATAATCGGTGTTCAGCAGACGCCTTCTGGGAATCGAAAGATTATATGTAAGTAGCTGTTTTTTTCTTGCACCGTTTTTTGTGTAATTCAAACTGATACTTCTCTAAATGTAGAGATTTTAAGGAAAAAAAATGGTAAGAGATGTTTTTCTTACGCCGAATGTGTTTGAGACACGACTTGCTCGTAGAAAAAAAACAAATTGAAGACTAACATACTAAAATTTTACGGTGGAACGTTTTCCAGAAAGTTTTGAGAAAATTTAGTTTATCGACTATTAGCAAAAGGGATTAATAAAAGCATGATTAATTAAGTTGGGTTAAGTAGTTTAAGGTTTGCCAAGGTAAATTTTACTTAGCCAAAGATTTTTTTTAAAGTAGCTACCATTGTTTTTCTGTGAAATGATTACAATGCACATATAATATTTTTCAAGGTTAGTTCAAAGTTGTAATCGTTGTGAAGAAAGGATGGCAAAACGCAGTATTGTTGAGTCTGTGATCGTCAGATTGAAAATAATGTGTAAAAGGGATTTTTTTTTCTTTACACAACAATAAACTGACCACAATGTTTCTCTGCTATTCATTTGTATCAACTATGAATCTTTTTTTATCTATGATGCAAAGATGCCAGAAAATTTTGCATGAAGTTGTACATCCGAAATACGTCGAATATTTCAATGTCCATTGCACCACCGTAATTCTAAAGTGTATTCTCAAATTCTATTTATCCCTTAAAAATTTTTTTTGTCAGATTGGGTTTTTTTTCTGACTAAGTTTCAATCTATTTTCCTATGCATACAAATAAGATTAAATATGTCTTGGATTCAAGTGTAAATGTGCAATTTGATTTTTCTCTCAAAAGGGTAGCAATCGATTTAGTGTATTTCTTTGTTACGACGTGAAGTCTTTCGTGAAAGCCTTAAAAAAACATTTTGCAAAACTAAGCAATAAAAGAAGTTAGAAAAAATTGTGTAAAAAATTTATTTATTCAAAAATTCAAATTTTCACCATTGCGAAGAAAGGGAAGCGAAATGCATTTTCGTCGCATCATGTTTACTTCTTTGAATGCTTTCAGAGACCGAGACACGGCTTGGCCGATGGCCAAAAATGGCTATTTTTCCATTCCGAAACTGCGTATTTTGTAGAACAAATGTTGACAAAAGAACCACTGCAGAACTGAAAATTTGTTTTTTTTTTAAACCCATTTTTTTAAATGTCTAACTCACATGGAAAACCCCATTTCAAAAAAAGCGGCTGAAATCTGTCCTTCCATTGAACTCAATTCATTCCAAATAACGGCGTTACACAGAAAATACAATTCTACCAATATGAAAATTGAAATCACAATGGAAAGAACAATTATTTGCTGAAATTCATAAACACATGTTTATTAAAAAGTAAAAATACCTCCATTACTCGAATATTCTCCACGAGTTGAAACTTTATACTGAGCGTGTATTTTTCTTTTGAATGTTTATCGATTAGTGCTAATTTTCGTTTATTAAATAGAAAACTACAAATGAACAGAATTAAACAAATAATGCCGAAAAATGAACAAGTTACGCAGAGTTCCAGACTTAGATATCCTGAAAATATATTCTGGTTCAATTTGCTTATAAACATTAAATACTCAGGCAGACTAAAAATTGTATTGTCAAAAAACTAACCTAGAATTACTGTAATAGACACAGCTGCCGAAACAACAAGAGTACAAAAATAAAGAAAATAGGCTATCCATGAGAATTTTTTCTTTTCATAGGTTGAAACGTAGTAGGAGGCAAAACAACGCTCAGCAATCATTGTTGGGACCATAAAAACGTAAGTTGCTATAAATTCAACGCGAAGAAATGTAGAGACGAGAAGAGGCCAATCTCCGGAGAGAGTACCTGACAATAAAATTTTAAAAATATTTTCCAGAGTTATGGTTCGCAAATGTTTCACCCTTGTGAAAAAACGACAGTTACAGTTTCTTGGCCTCAATGACGTTTCCTCATGTATCGGCAAAAAAAAACTACGCATTGCCAAGGAAAAAACCGATCGTGTTATTCGCAAAATTTATAATTCCGTGATCTAATGTTTCATCCGTGAAATAATGTTTCTTTGTGCCAAACAAAGAAACATGCTGAAGAGTTATTTGAAAAATATCGAAAAAATATTTCTAACGAATTCTTTTTTTTTTGAAACGCATGTTGATTTTAATAAGAAGGGTTTTGTTTAAATATGTTGTTCATTCAATTTATTTTTTCATTTTCTTAAAATAGCTAAATTAGTTTAGAAAACAAAGAAAACAAAATAATCTTCCAATTCTTTTTAACATTGCAATTAACCATAGAAGCGAAGAACAATTGACGTTTAAACGAATTTTAACAGTTTTTTATTCTTTATCCTCTCTCAGTGAAACTCTCAGCTAATACAAAACTCCAGTATAAGGGTAATGGGACTGCTAATGTTTAAAAAAAGTTGAAGGTTGTTTAGATAAAGATTGAAGTGTTCTATATATGATCCAAAAACCCGTAAATAGTTTTAGCCCAGTGTTTCAAAAGTATTTCTTAAGCTAATCGATTTTTCCGTTCAATTACTTCGACGTCAAATCAGGTCATATTAAAAAAACAAGAAAATAAATTTAAAAAAATGAAATTGTTCAAAAAAAGTTGACGTTTACAATTAGGGCTCTTTTTATAAAAAAAATGTGAAAATGAAAAAAAAAACAGCGAACAAGTTAATTTTCGATGATGCATCGTCTAAATGTTTCTGGGGTGCTCTGTAAAAAAAAATGGGTGTTCGTGAATATAGTCTGTTTCCAAATAAAGGTCGGTTACTTTTGAGCCGTCGTCGTTTTCGCTCCGTCTTAAACACCGACGATTTGAAACATTGATGTGAGTAGAAATAAAATATGCGAAATAACACAGTAAAAGAGGAGTGCGCAGACAAATGTAATCGCGGTGGGACCTAATGTACCATCCTTTGTGCCGTTTTTAGGAAACACACTATAATCCATTTGTTCAAGAAGTCATTCTTTAATTTAATTCCCTTGTTCCAAAGTTTCACACTTTCATTTTTTGAAATTTGTTTTGCTTCATGACGATGTGATAGATTTTCCTAACTTTTGAACAAATTTTCGAAGAAAAAAAATTAGGGCAACAAATTAAAGTTTGCTTTAAAAAAAACTTTTTTGCCTTTTTCGCACTTTTTTCTTCGCTTTTTGTCAAAGAAGTATTATAGTTTTTCTACTTTTATCGTTATTAATTTCATAATGATTTATAACTTTTAAGTTAAAACGTTAAAACGTCTTCCACTTATTTCATGTCAATAAGAAATATTCACTGTTTGAACATGCTCACTACCTCAACAGCTCTCCTTTTCTCAAATAAAAAAAAACAAAAAAAAGAAACATACCAGTTTTTGTGAAAAACTCAATCTCATACGCAAATGTAACAGCTCTAGCCCCTATTGACACGTAGTAAAATGCGTAGAAAAATTGCATAATGCGAATAAAATTTTGATGAAAAAGGCGACATTTTCCAACACAGTACACCAAATACCACAGGGTAGATGCAGTTAAAAATAAGAATCCGAATTCAATAATATGGACGATTCGGAATAATTCAGGATTCGAATCCATTGATGTCATTTTTACCAAAGACATGACGAATAATTGAACTGAGAAGCTATCAAACGTTAATTGATAATTGGTAATCATTACCATCTGAAAAATCAGTTTGTTTTTGTAAAAATATCAATGTAAAATGTAAAATGACAAAAAGATTTCCGATGGAAATGTGCAAAAATAAAGTTTTAAAGAACCGAAAAGACGGAAGCAGACGAATGACGCACAGGAAAATTGAGTTGGCGGGGTAAAAACCACATAACTTTATGAGAAATAATCTGTTTTATTATCCCGGCATTTTATAGAAAATGTGATATGTGAGCGGTGAAGTGAGCGGTGAAAGAATTTCTTAAAGATTTTAGTTTTCAAAAATTATTTTTTTTCTTTTTATTTTTTCCTTTCTTGTTTAGAAAGATGTAATAATCAAATTTTTTCAAAATCTTTTTTTTTCAACTATGTTTTTTTGTCAAACACAAAAATGTTTCAAAACTTTTAAGTTAAAATTCAGCATTGGTTTCAAAATTATAGAGACAACCGAAAAACACTTATAATTTATGTTTTCACCAGAAAGTTTCGATACACTTAAAAAACAGCATATTATCAGGAACTGAGATTTTTAACATTGATCTCTCATTTGGAAATGTTCGGGTAGCAGTACGGGCAGGTGTTCTTCGGATAAAACATCAGCATATTTTCCAATTCAAGACTGATATCACTTTTTGCCTTGAAATTGCAAACTTTTCTCAGAATATGGAGACTTTTAAAAGCAAATTGCAAAAAAAGATATTTTTAATGGAACTTGGAATGAACTACTTTCTTCCAAACATTTTTTTCATAGGGTTTGTTTGAAACATTTCCCGGAAGTATATACAAACAATACAAACAGCTTTGGGAAAAGTGAACATGTGTATCACTTTTTGTCGCTGGAAAGTTAGTTGGAAGAATTGAATTTTTTAAAAAGCCTTAAAACATTAAGGCTTTTTAAAATTCTAAATAACTCTGTTTTATCGTAATATTTAGATCTTTAAACAATTTTTTTAATGATATTGTTTAAAATTCTATATTTACAAAATTACAAAAACAAGTGAATCTACAACATTGGCTCTGAACATCAAATCCTTTCTTGCTTGGCATGTAAAATTAAAATAAAAAAGCGAAAATGCCAGTGAAAATTTTTTAAAGCTAAATTGTGAATTTTAATTGTTATAAAATTTTTATCAACCATATATCTTATTCAACAACTTTAAAATGCTAAATTTTGCAAGTTCAAAAGCCTCCGCTAAACCGACTGCAACCATCGGAAATTGTAATGTGCCATCATTGAAACATGACACTGAATAAACCAACAAAAACACAAAAAAGGGGAAGGCAGCAAACAAACAAAAAATATCAAATTGAAATCTTTGAAAACCTTCCTTCCTAACTCTATGCGTTTATTGTTGAATTTAAAAATTGTTGAATTGCTAAGTAATTTTCAAAGAGTCAGCTGCAAAATTATAATTTTTAGGATAAAAAAAGGTTACAAAGCTTTTTTTATCCTAAAAATTATAATTTTTTGGATGCATTATTGTTTTTATTAATTGTTTAATAAAAACAATAATTTTTATTAAACAATTAATAAAAATTATTGTCAATTCCTAAAAAAAACCTAAAAATTTATTGTTAATTTCAAAACGACGAATAAATTAGAAATTGTACAGTTTAGGAAACGAAAAAAATTATCAGTGAAAATTTTTCTTCTAACTTATGTTCTCACCAGAAAAGTTCGATATTGTCGTTTGTGAAAAAAAAATCTAAAGAATGGAGAATTGTGAATTGTGGCAAGGTATCTCATTTGGAAACATTTTTCGATATGTTTGGGTAGCAGCGGGGGCAGGTGTTTTTATTTTTTCTCATATAACAGCGAAACCTTTTCCAATTCAAGATTGATATCACCCTTCGCCTTGAAAGCCAGACTTTTCTCAGAACGTAGAGAATTTTAAGTAAAAATGACAAAAAAACGTCTGGTTTTATGGGAACTTTAATGTGTCACAACTACTCAAAGAAACAAAAACTCAAAAATAAACAAGTCCGGGTATTAAATTTTGCGCGAATTACATTGTTTTTTGTTTGTTTGTTTGTTTTTTAATCTATTGGAAATCGGAAACTATTGTTCTCCTGTGAGTGAAACATGGCAGGAAAAAATTACACAGCCGTATTTTTGGGTTTCCAATTAGAACACATTTTTCGATAGTTATTACATCCACCGTAATGCAAAATGTGTTAGAAAACATTTATGTGCCATCACTGAAACAGGAAACACAGCTAAAAAAAATTCAAAGAAAAAGTTTTTTTTTCTTTGTCCAAGAAAGAACAACAAAATTGAGCTTTTTTTGTGCGCCTAACATTATTTTAAACGGAACTAGGAATTATAAAACAAAAAATAATTTACAATATCGAAACAACATAGCAAAACTACGTGGCAAAACAATGTTAGGGTAGCAGTTCGGACAGGTGTTTGCGTTTTTCGGATATAACAGCCGAACATTTTAAAAGTCAAGATTGATATCACCTTTTGCATTGAAATTGCAAACTTTTCTGAGAAACGGCGTTTTCGTCTGGTTTATGAGAACTTGGATACATATAATCTACTCAAAATCTCAAAATGTCAAAAACAAAAAAATTCGAGCGTTTTAATGTCAGCCTTTCATTATTTTTAAAAAGAACTTTGTATTTTATAACGCATAATAAAGTTTACAAAGAAACAAGCGCACAAGATCACAAAATTGTCATTTGAAAAGATTTTGCCCTCTGAGTGAAACAGTGTAGGAAAAATACAACACACCCGAATTTTTGGTTTTCAATGTAAAATTCAAATTAATGCAGCAGGAGAATTTGATTAGAAACTGTGAAAAATCGAGAGCTGCCAAGTTCAAAATCGATTAAGTCCAAAGTTTTTTTTTCCCTGAAATCATTTCCGTGCCATCATTAAAACATGAGACTCATATAAACCATTTCGAAAAACAAAATTGTTTTTTTCCTGTACAACTTTGAAAACAGAAAATTTTTTGAAAACTTCCTTCCCTCTCTCAAATTGTTTTCATTTTATTTTAAAAGAGTTGCTAAGTAACCTAAAAAGAGTCAGCTGCATTACTATCATTTTTTTGAATTGAAGGCTACAAATATAATCTTTCTTTTCAGAAAGCAAGGAACAGAATGACAGATTAGAACTTGTTCCATTATTGAATAGAAAAAGATACAGGAAATAAAGAAAAAATGGTCTTTGAACAGTTTTCTTCAAATTATAAAGACAATTGAAAAAAAAAACGTACAAAACAATTAATGTTTTCACCTTAACGATTCGACATTGACAATTTTAAAAAAAATTAAAACGGTTCTTACATTTTAGATTTTAATCTTTCATTAGGAAATATTTGCTGATTTGTTCGGGTAGCAGTTCGGACAGGTGTTTGTGTTTTTTTTCGAATATCACCCTTTAAAATTCAAGGTTGATATCACTTTTTGCATTGAAATTGCAAACTTTTCTGAGGATTTGGAAAAAAAATCACGAAGAGAATTGCAAAAAATACTGTCTGGTTTTATGGGAACTGGGAAATCTGAAACATATAATCCACAACTAAACTAAAACACAAAGAACATAAAATTCAAGCGTTTTTTGTGAGCCTAACATTATTTAGAACAAGAAATTATAAAAACAAATAATAAATTACAAATTCGAAACAGCTTTCCATTCAAATGTCGAGAAAAATTATTTCCAATTAATTCCGAATTTCGTTAAAAACCTTTTTTCCAAATATTTGCTCTTTGTACTTGAATGCTTCACGTAATCCCTCGGATCACCAGCTAAACGTTGCTCATTTCGGTATAATCCGCGTGCGATCCGCGATTACTGATACTATAAAGCGCGTTGACGTGAAATATCAATTTTTTTTAATGCGTTGTTTATTACAATGGGTTTCGCTTCTGAACAGATTTTTCAAAACTCCTTTTTTAAAGATTTGAAGTCTTTATTAAGAAAGAATGCTTACTTTCTTTGTCGTCGTGGTTTGTGTTTTAGCATCAAACGACCACAAATGTCCGGCTGATTCTTCCCCAGAAGTAAAATTTTTAGTGAGTTTTTTGTAAAGTCTGTTTTTTTTAAAAATTTATTTAAGTGTTTAAAAAAATGAAAAAACTTTTTTAGAGCCTGGAAATGAAAAACGACTTAAACCTTACTTTGACAGTCTTGAACAACCTAACCAATTGCGGCAACTGTTCCCTTCCATTCTTTGAAAAAATGTTTTGGGAGGTAGATTTTTTTTTTGCTTTTCTTCATTACACAATATATTTAGCTGCGCAAGGAAGATCTAAAGGCGGCCTTCAAAGTGAGTCTCTTTATGATTTTGAAAATAAGTTTTCAGGGTTTTGCAATTGCCGGGAGTGTTGCCGCCAGATATTTAAAAACCCTGGACACCGAAACTCAGACGATAATTAAAAGTATTGAACAAATGGAGAATCGTCTATCGAATCTCAGAACAGACGCCGGAGATTCGCTTCCCTTTTCAACAAAATACGACCCTGAACCTTTTGCTCTTGTAGATTCTGTGGGTTTGCAATAGAAGATAGAATAGTTTAGGTACAAGCATAAATTAGGATTACTTGACTTTGAAACCTCCCTTTTTCAGTACGTTGGAACCCCTGTTTACACTGCATTGCGTTTAACCATGTATACGCTAGAATTAGGATCTCCTAAATTGAAAGAAGCCGCTCTTCAGCAAATTCGGGATTCTCATCTGAGTATTGTAGTAAGTTAGTTTTTACGACACCGTCTCTGTAAGACTCGATCTGCCTTCTAAATGGCAGTGACAAAGAAAAAATCCGAAATTTTTGATTTTTTTTTATATAGGACCCCCCTATGACCCAAACATGAATTTCTGAAATTTTTGGGCCTTGGTCGTTTTTGGGTGCCGGGTTCCTTTAGGTGTAGGTACTGTCGATGTTCAAAACAATCAAAACCCCTTCTATGCATATTTTGTACTAAATAGAATTTGGAGAAATCTTCTCCTTTGCAGAAAATTTTCTTTTTGCAGGAGAATTTCTTTTAAAAAAAATTGGAAGACAAAATCTGAATAAAAAAGTCATATACGTCAATTTTTTTCTTTGACAAAAATGCTTATTTCAGATTTTTGATATGTTGTAAAGCAATATTTCCCGATAAAATATAGTTTTTCAATACAGTATATAACTGTCGCCAAATTGGAATCATGCCAATAAAATTAGAATGATCCAGTGATCCTCTGTTGACATTGAAGTTCGTAGTCTAATCAGTAGATGACAGAGCATGATTTGCACATTTTCGTAATTAGCATAGCATATTTTTTGTTTGCAACACCTTTCGCAATCGAAAAACGATTTTTTCTTTTTACTTTTCAGAATTTATAGCAAAATTAGTGTAATAGGAAAAAAATCAGATTTTTTTCCGTTCTGAAGGTAACAAAACACTGAAATACCGGCTCCCGCATTTTAATGTTCCGCCGCTAGCGGTGGCTTTTTTTTGTATTTCATGACGTATTTTTTCGTATTTCACGACGGTAAGCGCGCGATTTAGAAAAATTACGGTATAAATTCTTTTTAAAGCTTGTTTTTGAACCTGATTGTAACCTTTATTTTGTTATTTACATTTCGCAATTCGATTTCGAAAAAGTGTAAGTTTGTTTTTTTTTCAGGCGCCCGATATTATCAGCTACGCCTATTCACTTTTTTCGTATCAACGTGAAGCCACCGAAGGAAGTTACGACGTTCAGAAATTTCACGAACTCTGCGGCAGTCTTCTCAAAAACTTCTTCTTGGCGGTGTTTTAAGTGTTTTCACCCCGGTTAAAGATTTTTTCAATACTTCGTCTCAGGGCTCAGCTATTGCGGAGACGATTACAAACATGATCTAGCACGACACGACTATTTTTTTGAAATGTACTACAAAGAACTTTATGAAATCTTTTATACGGTGACAGGAAAATAAATGTTTCGTACAGATTTTTTATGATATTCGTTTAATGCTTTCTTTTGTTGTCCGAAATCGTTCCATATGCCATTTTTCACATGTTGTAACCGATTTTTTCTAACTCTTTTCGGAATATCGCAAATTTAAGTTAAGAAAAAAACAATCGATGAAAAAATTCTTCTAAAAATTTTTTTCATTTTTAGAACTTTTACATTTTCCACATTTCAAAACATTAACCAATATTTTGACAAGAATGTTTCAAGATTTCTGATAGCGAAATTTCAAGAAAAAAGTTCAAAATAGAAAAAAAGTGCGATGTTGCATTTTAAAATACTATATTGACATCAACTGTTTTTATTTAATAATAGCTCCAAGAATTGAATAACAATGTTTTCCCCATATTGTTTATAAAGTACTTATAATTAGGATGTTTACACAATTATAACGTTAATTAGACAAATATAATGTTTAATTTTTAAAGCTGACACACACCTCGGAAAAGTCTTGTCAAATCAGAACATTATTTATCCTGTATGTGAAACATGGTATTAAAAGAAAATTTGCATATAAAAATTAATTTTTAAAACTTGTATTATCGACTTTTGAATATTTTTACCAAAACAGACACCTGGCCAGAAAACGAAGTAATTTATGATTTTTCCAGAATATTTCAAGGTTGAAATTTGAGCCCTTGAAAATAGGAAAATAAATCGGCGAGATTGATCAATCTAGCAGAAGCACATTTTTTTTGCTATCGGGATTACAAGTAAAGAAAAATTTGTAAAATTGTTGTCATATTTGTAAAATAGTTGTATTATTTGTAACATTATTTGTAACAAATTAATAACATAATTGTTGAAACAAATCCATTTTAAAAATCCAATTCAAATGTGTTACTAAAAAATTTGGGAAATCGCAAAATCTGTTGTAACAGAAAACTATAGAAATCGGAAAGCTTCAAAAAGTTACATTTGCCAAACCTCTCAAAATCAATTGCTGTCGAGATAGACTACAAAATAAACGAAAAGTCGTCATTTTTTTCAAGTTTGGCATTTTATATCTTGTGTAATAAATTATCTACGGGAGTAAAATTTGAATATGGTCATATATGGCTATAGGCCTGCGATTCTGCAAAACAGGGATTGTCGATTTCGCAATAGGAGCCGAGATAATTTTTGACGATGTTCTAAAGGATTTGCGAATCTGAAGTAGGTTTTCGACTGGAATTGTGCGCAACAAAAAGTTATATGTTGACGCCCAATGGGAGAGTTTTCAATTCAAGTATAACCTGGAAAAACGTAAATTTGCACAAAAAGTCGTTGTTTTCGCCAAATTTGCAGCTTAATAAAACAGGAAGGGAAAGCTCCCCTGATTGGGTGCTTGTTATATGGTTAACCAGTTAGCAGACCTTTGCAATCAAAGTGACTTTGTCGTGTATTTCGCAATGTGGACTGAGAAAAAGGCGAAAGAAAAACCGAAAATTTTGCCCAAAACGCATGTTCTGGAAATCAACTCCACTGTAGGTGTGTTGAGTATCCCTCACCCATTGACCCAAACCAATATTAGAACCGGAAACTAAAATGCCCCCTCAGAAACCGGTTTTTAACTTTTCGCAAAATTTCGAGATATTGGATTTTTGACGTCTAGGATTCGACTAAGTATTCACATTTAGGTTTCAAGGGTTTCGGAAGAGCTAAAACGTTTGCTAATCTACCAGCTTACCAAATTTCACAAGGATAGCCAAACATTCATTCAAGTTATTCAAGCTCAAAAAAGCCGATACGTACAATTTTGCAGGTTTCGGGTCCCGAAGCGATCGCGTGCACTATACTGGAAAATTTTTCAAAAATCACCGATCATGTCTAAACGAACGTAAATCTTATGATTATGGGTTAATCAACTCAAAGCAGTTGCCCTGTGGCAAAATTCCGTTTCTGTATGATTTCAATAACGCACTTCATTTTTTGTGATACTGAAGTGTATTTGACAGCACGACCTTCGGAAAGGTGATATAATGATTGTAGTGATTTATGGCTTTACTCACCATGCAATGCAAAAACAAAACCATGATTGAGGCGATACTGGCGAAGGCAGCCCCGCCGAAGCTGAAGTTTCATCCGTTGAACATTGGAAGCGCGCATGCCCCCAGCTTGGTTAAGAGTGGTTAATTTACAGTGTCAAAAAGCATAATCAATCTCGAACTACAAATTTTGTTTATCATACCGTAATTCGCTAGCAACTTTGTTTTGTGCATGCATTTAATGTTGATTGTCATTTGTAACAAAGACTTATGCTGCAACTGTTGAAATGACAAGTGGACAACTATAAACACTGGACAACGCGGGGGGTCTGGGGGGCCGCAGGCCCCCCAGCTAGGGCGCGCTTGGCGAGCGGTAGCGAGCCAAGCGCGCCCTAGTTTTGTAACATTGTAACATTATAAAAGTGGCGACGGCCGCAAAGGGGAGGAAACAATCGAGCGCGATAGAAACCTTTCTTAACAATTTTTATAAAACATCTATGCTACAATATTTTCAAAACGGAAACAATGATTTCTACAATAGACAACATTTTTTTAAAAACTTTTTAAAATTGAATTAACCCTCGATATTAGAATGGCGTCCTCGAAAATTGCAAGAACGGAAAAAAATAATTAGCAAAAGTAAAACATTTTGAACAAGTAGCGTACCTCAGGTCCAGAAATTATAGTTCTCAAAAAGTTTGATTCATGTCCCAAGCTCAGAGATTTCAAACTTCGTATTAGATTTCAAACTTTGTATTTTCACAATATTGCGTGCGAAAAAATAGAATATTGCCCTTTACTCGCATTTCAACCCCCGTTCGAATGGATTAAACGCTCGTAGACATTCGTGCCCCTAGGCTATTGCAGCTAATCACCGCCTGAAACCTCCATTTCTGGGCAAATTAGTCGATCATCTCCTCGCCCTCTCACAATGAAATCGCTCGCCCTGCACGTCCCGTCGCCCAGGATACAGGGACATTCGAAGCACTAGGAAAGAAAAATTCAGTGTTTCAGCTAATATTAGGTAAATTTAGTTTTAGCCACTGTTACTAATTGACGTTTCGATGCCATTACTCAATTTCGATATATGTAAACCATATACAAAAAAACCCAGGTTCAACCTTGACAATAAATAAATTATATAAATAAAATTTGATGTTTTCGCTCATCCTTCTGTTTGTTGTGCTACTGCATTTGGAAAGTTGGCTGTAAAAAGGTTTTGTAATTTTTTGAAACGCCAAAACATCTTTTGTTCTCGAATAACAATGATTATGAATACGACACATTTTGAATTTGAATTTACAACTTTAAGCACATTTGTAGTACAAAATATCTGTTTTCAGAGGCAATTATTGAGATTTCACTAAATTCTTTTCTTCTAAGCAAGCTTTTTTGTAAACAGAAACAGAAATCTACCCCACAAGTTTGAAAACGTGCAAAGTTGTTTGTTGTAGTCAAGAAAGCATGCGAGCAGGTGCTGGTTTTGTTATTGTGAAGTAGCAAAGAAACATTTTAAAATGCAATATGGATATCACTTTTGTAAAAAAACTTTTCTTTCTTTTTATATTTTTTTCACACTTTTATAAATGCTAAAGCTCTTTCTATATTCGCAACGACTCATAGAAAATTGTTTATTCGTTTAGTGTTTCAGTAAAGTCTTAGATAAATTTGTTTTTTCAATCTCTGCTATCACCAAAAACTGGACAATTGTTCGTTTTGCATAACCAAGAAAGAGTCTGCTTTATTATGTTATTTTTTTTAAACAAATGCTACAAATAGAATTTTTATGTTTCCGAAATTGTGATTTTTACTATTCACGCATTTGTAGCAAAAGGAAAAATTTTATCTTTAGAAGCAAATCCAAACATTTCAGTAATGTTTTTTTTGTGAATGAAAAAGAAAAGTTTGCCGTTGTAGTAAAAAAATGTGCGAGCTGGTGTTTCGTTATTGCAAAGTAGCAGCGAAACATTTTAAAATTCAATATGAATATCACTTTTTGTTTGAAAAAGCATCTAGGAATTGAAATAAAAGATTTACAAAAATATTTAGTTTTTTCTTAAAACTGGTTTTTTGAATCTTTTTGGTGAGTACTTGCTAGTTCACAGGCCTTAACATGAAACAAGATTGAAACATTGCTTTCCACTTAAAAACAAACTTTTCTTCATTTTTTTTGAAAGGTGATTGTTTTTAGATTTTTTAACACTTTTGTAAGGCTAAAACTTCTTCAAGATTCCCAATACCTCATATAAAACTGTTTATTCGTTCAGTGTTTCAGTTAATTTTTAGATCAATTTGTTTTTTGAAACACTGGTACCGCCGCAGACTTGACAATTGTTCAAGTTTTTTTTTACGTTTTGCATAACCAACAAAGATTCAGCTTTATTTATGTTATTTTTTTAAACAAATGCTACCAATAGAATTTTTATTTTTTCCGAATTTGAGATTTTCACTTTTCATGCATTTCTAGCAAAAGAAAAAAATTTGTTTTCAGAAGCAAACTCAAAGCCTTTCGTAATGTTTTTCTTGTGAAAGAAAAAGAAAAGTTTACCGTTGTAGTAAAAAAAAATGTGCGAGCTGGTGTTTCGTTATTGCAAAGTAAAGATATTTCTTAATAAAATATTTGACTAGTTTGCATGCTGAACTCCTAATAAATTTTAGTGTAGTTTAAATTCTTTGAAGAAACACTCGCTAAACAAACCAACTCCATATATTTTAATTTGTTTTTAAAGAAATTGATCTTTATAAAACAGTCAAATTCCCTATTTCAAGAATACCCAATTTTAAAAAAATTAAAGTTTAATCTAACAGGCTCCTTTATTTTTACGTGTCTTTCGCCGTTTACAAAATTTTAATTTTTTTCAATTGAATCATTGAGCGTAAATCTATTAAACCTTTGCAATAGCTGAAATTATATATCGTTGTAAAACAACAATTTGTTTTTTATCCATAATTTATCGATTTCGCTGATACAAAAAAAACGAAACAGAAAATTTAAATGTGAAAACAGAATTTTCTCTTATAAAAACTGATATTATCGATGTATTTGTATCGCCCAAATTTTACATAAAAAAATTAAACTCGAAATACTGGAGTACTGCTGTAATTTTGAATAGTGAATTCTAGAGGACGGAAACACGTCTGTAAATGCAAGGAAAGCCTGTTGTGAAATTTTAAAAATGAGAAATTTTATATAACAATAAACAAACCTAACATTTCAAAAGCTGAAGCATACAACGTATTTCAACCTAAGTTCGAATTGATCTTATCCGAATGAAACATTTGCCGAATTTTGTTTAAAAAACTAAATTATACATCATAACCAAAGTTACTCTTTTAAATGCCATTTTGTAATTTATTTTAAAATCAACCGTATTTCATTTGAAACATATTTTCCTATTACCACCCGTTTCAAGGGCTATCCCATTGCCCTTCCTCCAAACCCAGTTATCTTCGAATTCCATTTCACTCCGCTCGATTCCGCCTCCAAATTAAATTTTTCGATTCCATTTCTGGCCCGTTCTTTTTTCTGCGCAGTGCCAGACACAGACACCATCAAGAGCGGCGATGAGAGCCAATTTTAGCTAATGACCTGCCCTCGGGCTATTTTCACCACCAGTTGAAATATTGTGTTACATTTTTCAAAAGAATTATTGATGTAAAATCTTTATGTAAAATTAAATTTTACATTAAAGATTTAATGTTTTTGATGTATAGGATTTCGTGTTCCTGTTTTTTTTAAATGATTCGTTCGGCAGAAATCTTTGTTCACGCTTTTTTCACACTATGGTTAGAAAAAGTGGCGCATTTTTATTACGAAAGTTTTTTCTTGAATTACAACTTTTAACTTCCTTTGATTATAAATAAACTTTTCTGAATGTATTTTGAGGAAAAATTTAAAATTAATCGATTTCAAGGAAGATTTTTCTCAAGTATGTTTTAAAATTCTTTCACAAGAGTTAGTAAAAGACAATTTCCAGTGTTACTTTTCTTGAATCACTGAGTAAATTCTAGTGAAGACCTATATTTTCAAACGTCTTTTATTTGTGTTTTACGACTTTATTTGTAAAAAAAATACGAAACAATATTGAAAATATTGGATTTACAAAAAAAGTTGCATATTTTCGGATTTCCACGTGCCACCTGTCCCTTAAAGAAAACTCTATTGGCAGTGCGATTATAGGACTCAATTGGCCGTGCGCAGAAGGGTAATACTCTCAATCGAAATGGATTTTAGAGCTCTTCATGGCTATAATTTTTTTAACTTGACCGAAATTCATTTTTTTCACCAGATATTTTAACACTGGATGTTTCAAAGAGTATTAAAAATTTTAAAAATGTTATTTAGGATTTTTAAGAAAAGTTTCTCGTTCAATATAATTTTATGAGAGCTGAAATGGATTTTACCAATAAAAGATAAAACGATGTCAAACAAGGTTCTTTTTTTTTTAAACTTGGTTCTACAAAATTTAATTTAATTTTTCCCGGTTTTAATTGGTTTAATTTTCTAGTTTGAACAATTTTTAACTACGGGAAATTAGTAAAATCAAAGAAACGCCGTTTTCGTAACAACTACAGATACGAATAAATATCGTCAGTTAACGAAAAGAAAAGTTTATTCTCGTGTTTTCTTGGCAATGCATGTTATTTTCGAAATTATCGTTTTGAAATTTTTTTCTGTTTTCGTAAACTAATATTTTCATATTTTCATGGTTCAGTGTTTCAGGGCAATGTGTTTTTCCCCAAGAACCTTATGCTTTGGTTCCAACAGAAAAGCACTTTTCGAAAAAAAAAAACGTTCGAAAATTACAACATTTTTCGGCAATAGTCTTACCCGATTGTTGCTATATTTATTCTCATTTTGATATGTTTGTTTTTTTTTTATTAAAAAAATGGAAAAACTGCAAAAAATGGACAATTTATTTTAAAAATTAAAATGTATATTTTGTGCCTAAATTTTTGGAGATTTTCAATCCCTTGGATTGTTTTCCTCTTGCTCAAAGTCGTAACAGCAAACACTATAATTTATGGGAGTCCTATTTCACCACGCAGACGAATTGCCATTTTCACAACTGCTGCAATCAGCCGCCGTCTCGTTCGTTTCCCTTCCGCCCGTTTCTTCCGTTTGCGTCATTTCCCTCAAGATTACGATTGTACAGGCCTTTCTTTGCTTTTCAGGCTGCTAATTGGAAAATTTGTGATATTTTCAGCATTTTTCAGTCATGTCGAACGATCTCGTTAAAATTGTCAAGAACAACTCAGCTTCTTATGGATTACTGGTGAGTGTGTGAGTGTGTGAGTGTGTGAGTGTAAACTGTCTAAATCTCTTTTTTCAGAATTTCGCTCGTGTTCTCTCAATAGTTTCACTCCCACTATCAATAATCCAATCTTTGATTTTCGTGATCTATCTATTAAACATGCCCAAGGAGCAAAATTACAGCTACCACGGAATTTCAATAGAAGGTTGTTTTGTAAAACACAAAATCAATTAAAACCTTATTTTTTCAGGATGTGTTCATGCTTGTCTAATTTATGGCGTTTTCTATAGGAAACCTAAATTTCTGTTACCTTACATTGCACTTCAGGTAATTGGTCAGCCGATACTTTATTTATATATTTATTTTCACTTCAAGAAAAAAAATTTGAACGAGGAATCAAAAAAAATTAGAAAATGGATGTGTAAAGCTTATCTCCAATTGCAAAAAATCCCCTTTTTACGTTATGTTCAAAATTTTTCTCACAATTTCCCAAATAACGTAACGCGACTACCGTATTCCAAAATTCTATAAAATTGTAAGTTTTTCAGATAGCAGCCGGTCTTTTATACATATTCGTTGCCCTTCACTTCTGCATCCAAATTATTGAAACCTGCGGTTCACTGTTTCACTGTTCATCTGTTTTCAATCGCGAAGTCAATGAAAAAGGTGGTTTTTTTATGTAGATCAAATTTTAAATCCCGATTTCAGTGGAATTCATGTTCCTCGCTTCCTTGTCCATTCCTTTTCAATGCGCCATTGCTGCAATGATGCTTAGATGTTACAAGGAGCTGGTGCGGAGAGAAAAACAAAATCTGCCCTTTGATATTTGATATGGTTTATTTTTGCAGAGTAGTATTTTCATTGTATAAACAGCTGATAAAGGTTTTTCGTTTTTTTTATCCAAAAATTCATACTGAAGTAAAGAACATAGGGAAAAAGTAAAGAACATAGTGAAGTAAAGAACATAGGGAAAGGATTTTTCGATATTCTGTCTTTGATTTCAAAAATTTTGGAATTACTCAAATTATGAACTTGTTTAAAATACAATTATCTAACTTTTTTCGATTGGCAGTTTTTAATTTGGTCCACGTTGAAACGAGATATGGAACATCTGGGACGACATCGTAAGTCCGGGCTACAGTGACCCAAAACCGGTTTTATTTTAATTTTGTCTTATAAAAGATATTCTAACATTATTAAGTGAGTGCAAGGTGAAAAAATATTGCTTCTAACATTATTAAGTGAGTGCAAGGTGAAAAAATATTGCATGTCTAAGTATTGCATCTTATAAAAATCGCGTCTTAAAAAAGTTTCTGTTTTTTTAATGTTCCACTTACAACAGATATTTAACTTGTCGAAGGAGTTCAATCAATTTCCCTATCGAGTTTCAACTGTAAATGGTTTTCTCACTTATCAGGGTTGGACCGCCGGAACTGACTGTTTCCACCATGTGATACTCATTTGTGGAGTAGATTAGGAACATCGAAAACAATTTGGCTATCAGATGGAAACTTTATACCTCCCTTCCGTTTTCTACGTCTCCAAATTATGTTTTTTTTTAATTACATTTCCAATTTTTCATTTCTTTTTTAAGCGGCTGAACTGTCCTATAACTTTTGTTTCATTAATTATACTTTTTTCCAGTGAGATTTACAGCTTTTTCATTTGATGGTTGATAGTGAAAATAAATTTAAAAAATATCGGAAAATGTTCTGTGTTTAAGACAAAGCAATTTTTAAGACAAAGCAATTTTCATGTTTCAGGGTGAGCCTAATGAAAAGTTTTTTCTTCACCCTGCAGTATCGCGGCAACAATTGTGTTTGAATTTTATGTAAATTCTAATAGCCCTAGCCTTCTAGTCATTTTGGGCACTACGTACTCCATTTTCGGCGGCACGGTACTTTTATTCATTACGGTATTCTCAATTTAGCCAATCGGGTCAATTTTTGGCTGTTCTGTGTTGTTTCTTAGATAAATTTATAAACTTTTGTTTTTTAGAAACTTCATTTTAAACCAATAGATAAATGGTTTCTTTAAAAGGCGTCAGAAAATTAGCGCCTTTAAAGGCAGTGTGTCACCAAAATTCGACCTACTCAGAATTTAACAATTATGCTTTACAAAATTAGACATTGTCAAGACGATTCGAACAATATATATATATTTTGCCAAAAATCAATGTTCGTTACTCGTATTTGGCTCGTCAAAGTTTTCCCGCGAAATGTTTGAATTAAAATTAGCATGCCGCTCTCTCCATTTCCTATGCTGAAAATGGCTCTCTCGGCTCACGGTACGCTGTGTACAGGTCCATCCGTACATGCGTTCATTTTTCATGACACACTGCCTTTAAAGGCAGAGGTCCACGAAAATGAAAATGGACCTGTCCATGACATAGCGTAGACGAGAGAGTACCATTTTCAATGGACAGGTTCCCCTCTCCATTTTACGTGGGCCTCTGCCTTTAAAAACAAATCAATGCTTTCAAAATTTTTCGAAAAGTATCTTTTGTGGTTTTAATATTAATTCACTTTACTGTTATGTTTTGTACTGACAATTTGCGAAAGTTTCGTAAAGAGTTCGGGTGACTCTAGGTGACGCTTTAATTCTGCGTTTGTAATGTTTTAAATGAAGACTAAACTGTTTTGTTTTTTGCCTTTAAATTGCTTTGTTAATAAAACTTTTGTTAAAATGAAATATTTGTTGAATCATAATTTTCAGGTTGCAAAATAAAAACGCAGCATGTTGAAAATCACAATTATTCCAAATTTATTAGAACCAAGACTTCACCCAACGCAAAATTCGTTGAAAAATCGACGATTCCTTTTCTTCCCGCAGCTTTTCGCACATTCCTTTTTGCATCATTCTAATGTCGCACTCCATGTGCCAGCAATAGTCGGCTTTCCAATTTACTTCTTCCTCATTATCCCACCTTAGTCTAAAATTTACAAATAATTTAAAATAATAAAAAAAATATAACATACAAATCATTGCAAGGATGTCTTAACTTGTACTTGTAGAGCTCCAGCCGCATTTCCGCCTCTGAATCAGCCACCAGGGCTAACGATAAAATAAACAAGTAGACGAAGGGTTTCATTGAAATGAGATAATGAAGTGAACGCTTTCGAGGCCTTTTGAAGATTTTACGGCTTTTACGACCTTTTATGATTGGGCGGTTAGGACGACCGCAGTGGCAATGAGGTTATAAATTTTTTTTCCCGGTTTATGTTTCAAATTTAAACGGTTTAGCTTTTTTATCAAATGGCGTTTAGTACAGAAAATCTGTTAATTTTAATTATAATCAGTAAAATTAGTTAAAATTAGTTCAGTTTTACAGTCCCAAAGGGCTCAAAAAAGCCTGTTCAGTTTTTTTCACCTAAAGCGTATAAAACTCTCTGGTTGCCAGCTTTTTATATTTTCTTACAAATTCTTATTTAAGCTAATTAATATTTAAATTAAATTTATTACTCTTTTTGTCACGGAAATGTTTTACACAGTTATTATGAGACCTGGAATGTGGCAAACAATTGGTAAAGTCCGTTTCATCAGCTGATTTGATAATTACAATATTAGAACCGAATTATCCCTTATAATAAAATCCTACCGGGTTTGTGTGTGTGTGTGTGTGTCTGTGTGTCTGTGTGTCTGTGTTAAGATGAAGAGGAAGGATAGGAGATATAAAGACCTGTTAGATTAAAAAGAGGGGGAAAATGTAAGGGTAAATCTAGATAAAAGTAATTTCTCTGTTTCGCCCCTTAGCTACTGACAGAGAAATCACCAGTGAATGAGAGTGAGCGGGGCAGAAGTGAATATGAGAGAGAGAATAGGTAAGGTAAATGCTTCATCAGAGAAGCCTCACTCTAGGTAGGAGAACAAGAAAATATATCAGACAATAGATACCTGATGTTGAAGAGAAAGAGATCAGCCGAGGAAGAGATCGATTTAGAGACAGCGGTAGGAGTAGTCCAAGTAGAGGCCGCGGTAGGGAGTGGAGGAGAGGACTGATCTAACAGTGGACATAATGCCTTTTATAGCTTTTTCACGGAAAAAAGCTATGTAGTGATCGCTTTTTGCGGTAAAGTGGTCGGGATTGGGTCAAAGGGTTAATAAAGCGACTTTCCGATCGAAGTTCAATACCGGGCAACCTATCGATTAGGCTTGTATTGCATTTGCAAACATCTTATCTATAAGGAATAATATCTAACATTTTTGGGGATGAACTAATATTGTATTCTTTTGATTAGGGTTCTAATCGAAACTAAAGTTTTATATCCATATTTGGCTCTAAGTTCTTTAAATCTGCACACAGTTTTAAAGAAGTGCGTTGCGATTTTGTTTTCTAAAAATTCGTTTGCTATTATATTTTTGTATAACATCTTAAGCCTGCTTTCAAAATCTGAGTTCAAACTACAACTTCGGAAAATTCGAACTATTTCCCCAGTTATTGTATTTAAAATTAGACTTGAATGTACGTTGGAATCGTTATGCGGATAGCGAATTATTGTAAAGTTGTAGTCATCCGTTTTATTGTATAGTTTAGTTTCCAATTGACCATCTACCAATTTTATCGTTAAATCAATATAAATAAGTCCGTTTCATCAGCTGAACATTAATATTCTTTTTTTTTAAACGTATAAAACTCATTTTTTAGCTATTTTTTCGTTTGGTCGTTGATTTTTTTATAGTTTAGTTTTGTATCATTGTAATGTTTCACACGGTTATTATTAGGTTTTGCTAGAAAGGGAAAAACAGTGGACGTCGACGAAGCGGTGTTTCTAGCAAAAACATATATTTTAGTTCAAAAATTGACTTTTTCGTAATTTAAATACGTAAACAATTTAAAATTTATGTTATTGCCTAAATACTCGTCTTATCGTTGGTTTTAATTCAGTAGAAAAAATTTGGATAAATGTAATTTAACTGGAAGTAAAGTCGCAATTTCTTTGTAAAAGAGAAAAAACAGCTCCAACATCACTTTACAATGTTGTAAATTCATCGTATTTAAGATAATTTGCTTCAGCATTACAAGATCTTTTTTGAACTCACAAAAGTTTGTTCAAAGATGAAACGAAATGCTCATTGTTCGATTTCCGCCTTTGCTGTTAATTTTCAAATGATTATATCCTTAAAACATAGTTTGAAAAAGGCCTAAAATTTTATTTTCAACATCGATTAAATTGTGTTTGAATAATTGACTAAAATGAAATTTTCATATATTCTTTTTTTGAAAATGAATTGTTTGGAAAATACAAAAATTATGGTGAGTTTGCCTTTAACGAGACGTGAATATTAATGAACCAACGACATTTCCGTTATTACCGAACATGTTGAAACAGTAAGAAAACATTTTTAAAAAAAGCCGTATGAAAGAAAAAAAGCCAAATGGGATAAAATAAAAAGAAATTCCAACAATGTGGTACTTAACACGCCTCCTAACCTTCTTTTTGAATTTTTTTCGTTTTTTCCCACAACTCTTTTTTAACGGTTTCCTTTCATTTGATTTTATGTTAAAGTGCTTTTGTTTTTAAAGGACTTGTTTTTGGAAGCAAGGTTTCATTTTTGTGGTTTTAAATAAGTGCTGTGTTGAGAGATTCGAATGTTTTGATTAACAAACGTTTTTTAGCGACTTTAACATTTCACCGCCACAACATAAACTACGGATTGATTTCATGCAACTGGGTGAATTGTGTGAACAAGCTGAAACATTAAAGTTTGATTAGTATTTTTTATTTTAAAAAAAGAATAGTAAAAAAGTAAATTGTCAAAAAGTAAAACATTTTTGTTTTTGTTTTTTTTAATTTCCTGTCTTTTCGCGAGAACTATGTCCTCCGTCGCACTGTTTATGTACCTCTGTGTTGACTACATACAAATCACGAGGGCTACAGTCAATGTCAATAAATTGCGATTAAACGGGGAAAACAATTCAAAAAGAGAATTTTCCCGGTTTTTTTCATTTTGTGACAGTATTCTGTTCGCTGTGATTGGCTGTGAACTTTGGATCCGTGCCAAGCACGTGCTTCAACTGTGAAAGAAAGCACTTTTCTTTTTTTTTATGTTTCTTTTTTTTCAATTTTTTTTCAACAACACACGTTTTTATAAATAAAACAGAAACATTCCCTATATTGAAAAAAATCAAAATGATCGAAAATGACTAAGGTTTTGTATAAAAATGTTCACAATTAAATATTTGGAAAGTAAGTTTCCAGTTTAAATTTTTACACTTTTAATAAAAATATCTAGTTTCTTTTGTTATTATTCATAGTTCCTTGTATTGATATGAATTTTGTGATAAGTGCTATCAACTAAGAAAAACTCACGTCCGCAAATCAAAAAACAGTGTGATTTGTAATCATCTTTGAAGTTATTCTTAGAAGAATAACGAATGGAGCAAACTGTAAAAATGGAAAACCTTTTTCAAACAAAAACACCTAACGATGTAGAACAGATAGTAAAAGTTTTTTTTTGCATTTTTGTTATTTTAATCCACGTAAACTTTATTTCGATGTTTCAGAATTTTTTTTAATTTTTCTCATTTCAAGAGTGAACTTCTTCCGTAGACCAGAAATGGGCAAATTGTATATTTACCAGGAGTTACTGAGCCGTCGGCGGGCCTATATTTACTGAGTGTATTCAATGGTGTATTTTTCTGGTCTAGAATGATTTTTTCAGCTTTTCCTTTTATAAGCCTCGCCTGAAAATCACACAACGGTTTAAAAAAGGCAATTTCATCCAGAAATTTAATCGGGATTATAGTTTAACAAGTCTAAACGAAATCCTTGCAAAATTTTAGGTCATTTTACGCCATTCTACTGCCCGATTTTTTTAACTGCGCAATTGACATGTTCTTTTTTTTCGAGATATTTGTAAATGTTGTTTTCTCTTTTTTCCTCAGTTCCCTGTCGACACTATACGGCAACCACTTTAGATTGATAAATAGAACACGTAAAACAGTAGCATGAACTAAATGCTTTTCATTGGATTGAAAGTGTTATAACCCATTTTTTTAAATTTAGAAATACAAAAAAATCCTTAATTGTTTTTTATTTGTTCGTTGCTAAGTTTTTCTTCGCTTGAACAGCTCAAATTTGAACGAACATTTTCCTGCCGAATGTTTCGCACGCATTGTTTGGTAAACTCATTACATGTTCTGCAATCGCATGAGTTTTGTATATTTGCAACAATTTTTTGAAATTTGTGTATTATTACGGAAAATCGTATTCAACTAAACTGTTTTTTCCACAATACCACTTTTCAATCATGGTCTTGAAAAGTATAAATTATCACAAAACGCAGCATGTATATGAATTAAATAGCACTTTGAAAATAGAGCCCGCAGACATTTAAACGATCGTGGCGGGACCAACTGTATCTAGTCCTTAAGTAGAATCTCATTTTTCTTGTCTCTTTTTGGAAACGCACTGTGATTAGCTGCACTTTTCAGCAGTACAAGGTTGAAAAATATATCTTTTTAACGGCAGCTTCAGTGATTCCCAAAAGTTTTTCTTGAGTTTTGATATTTTATTTCGTTCCTCTCGTTTTTCAATGCATCTACACTTACTTTGTGGGTTTTTCCAAAACTTATTTTTATGTACAGAAGTAAAAAGCTTTTTTTAACCTTTTTGGTACTTTTGTCGATTCTCCAGTCTCCAGTGTATCTTCGGAATCAAACTTTTACACAACATTTGCGCGAAACATTCAATCAAAAATGTCAAAAAAAAAATGTTAAGACGAATGTTTTGCAAAGTAGGTCATGCCGCCTCAAACTCAGGCAATGTTACTGACAAATCGAAGACTATTGCAGAAACAAAACAATTTTGTTTTTCATTCACACAATTTTTGACGTTACTTTTTCAATCACTGCAACAAGCATCTTTAATTTCACTTTTGCTGCATCCGTACATGCAGCACTCCTCTTGAAGCCATTTGAGGGTCTCGTGGTCAGCATCGCAGAAGTGTCTATAAAAAACCAATTTTAAATTCATTTTGAAAAAAAACCAATTAACCTCTTTTCGCATACATCCATGACCGCAATGACAAAGTTCAAGTCGCATTCGTCCTCCTCTTTCAAAGGCGAGAGGATTGAAAGGACTGGGAGGCAGAAGAGGAGAAGTAGAAGAAGCTTCATTGGAATGAATTGAGACCTTTTGGTTCGGAAATCAATCCTTAGGAATGACACACGTTGGCTTAATTTCTTATCAGGTGGACGGGTCGTCTGGGCGTTAGGAGAGACGAGAAATCGCTCTCAGAATAATGGATTTGCATTGAAACATTCCAGAGAGGTAGAAAAGTTTGGCTAACGGGACCATTTGAGGCTTATTTATTATATTTTATTTTTATGATTTATTTTATTCCACCAGTTCAGTTTCGGTTCTTTTTTCAAAAACATAAACTTTCGAGAAAAAAAACGCTCTGAGAAGAATATGTTTTTCATTTGGAGCACTACTTACCAAAAACGCAAAACAGTGAAATGACTCAACATTTTTCCTAATATTTTTGTAGAAAATATTTTCACAGTAATTTTCTAGCATTGAAAATGTGTCGGGAATAACTTGAACAATGCTTATTAAATTAAAACTTAGCTGTATTGCTGTTTTTGCAAATTTTTAAACAGATTTAAAAGTCTTAAAATTGCCTTTAAAACAAGGTTTTTAAAGTTTTGTGTGAACCTTCTTAAAAACGAACGCTAAAATAAAGAATATTATTTTCAGGCTGTAAAATTTGGTTTTTGATTTTCAGCAGAATACACATGTTTCAGTGTGTCAGGAACGTAAAATGACGTTTATAGTGACGTCAACTGCTCTCAATTAAATATAAAATCAACCATTCTAGTCGAAAAATAATTTCCTTTCTTTTCAACGTTGGTTTAGAGCTTAAAAGTTGTTTTGCAGGTTGATTATCGTCGTCGCCAATGCTACTTCGCCCGATTTCGCTCTTAGCGCTGGGCAAATGACACCAGACGCAAATTTGAGTACGAAAATCCTGTGTTTTAGGATACGTACGCAATACTGCGTCAGGGTTACATTTGCGAATTCGCTAACGATAAGAAGTAAAATTGGCGGAGGCTATATGAGAAGAATGAACTTTTCAAAAGTAGTCCCTTTAATTCAAACTTTTTAAATCCGATTCAAATTCAAACTTTTGTTGGTAAATTTATATAACTCACACTTATAAACTGTTTCATTCTGCTAATATAAAATTTTCCGAACGAAATTTTGTAATTTATTTAAAAAATTTATTTAATCAAAGTCAAACTGATGACGTTCACTTCGTTTTTTATTTAAATATTTTCAATTATTATTTTTAATCCGTAGTTCTGAAATGCGAAATATGCACCCGTTTTTGAATATTTTTTCTTTATGTTTTTTAAATGACCCACAAAAATTATTAAAATTACCCAAAGCCACACAAATCAAAAATGGGCGAATTCAGTTGCAAAAATGTTGGACAAAAAACATTCACCTGAAGAAAAATGATGCAGATAAATTTTCTTGAAGCTGAATTTTTTTGTCGAGTGAAAAACACCGAATGTACCTTAACTCAAGATATTGTTTCTCATTTTTAAAATAAATTAAAGTTACATTTTTTATATTAAAAAACGTTTAGTGAGTAAATACTTTTTTCAACAATTTGAAAAATCCTCATTAATTAACCCTAGGGTTGGAATTTGTTTAATGTCATTGCATTTCGAGATATCCGGCCATTCTTTGAAAAGTTTGAACCTCTCAGATCATTTTTGCATTTAACAGATAAGGCTGTTTTAACGTCAGAATTCCGAGCGAATTCCAAATGAATGCGTTCTTTGTCTCCAATTGCTCCTCTTATCATTGTTTGTGCAAATTTTCTTAGATTCCACGATAGTACCACAAGTACTCCGTAAGAAAGGGGTTTCTCAACATAAAAAATATAATTTTCAAGCCTTGATGAAAAGAAGTACTGCAGAATCACAACAAAGTTTTAAAATCACTAACAAAAATTTGTTAACACACTGGTACAACATAAGAATC
The DNA here is from genome assembly GCA_964057215.1 of Oscheius myriophilus. Taxonomy (NCBI): domain Eukaryota; kingdom Metazoa; phylum Nematoda; class Chromadorea; order Rhabditida; family Rhabditidae; genus Oscheius; species Oscheius myriophilus. The sequence goes on from OZ059906.1 coordinate 13,389,901, forward strand.
CATTTTTTGAGTTGTTGTCCAGAAGAAAAAAATTAACAGTCATTTTATGAACTAAATTTATTTAGTGTATCAAAAATTTGCGAATTTTAAAAAGAAACTGAATGGTTCACAAAAAACAGAAACTTTTGAAAATTTGCTATAGTTAATTTTTACAATAAATAACGTTTTAAACAAATTATAATTTGTACTAATTTCCGTAGGTACAATGTATTTTTTACCTTCTTGGCAATCTTTTTGCAAACAAAATTTCGGCAAAAACAAAATGTTTCACGGAAACAAAATTTTTTTTTCAAAGATTTTATGATCAGTATTATTCAAATACAGGCTAATTAGTAAAATAGATTCATATAATTAGCCTTTTTTATATATAAAAAATTCGGTTTTGCACTATTTGTTCATTCGTCAAAAAATCGATTTCAAGCGCAACTTTGTTTTTGTATAAAAAAAATTATTTTTTCACGCCAATGTTCCGCTTGCACCATTTCCTAAAATCAGAAAAATGCTTTTTTTATAGGCTGGGTTCCTGCGATTCAATATTTTATTACGCACAATGAAGTGAAATGCAAATTTTACAACTTATGTACCCAACATTTACACTTTAGGCTACACTATTCGAAAACTAAAGAAAATTTGTCGAAAACGGTAAATATGCGGGAGTAATAGTTTTTGTTTTGGTTTTGGTTTTTAGTAACAGAAAACTACAAAGTATAGTCGTCGCCAATGCTACTTCGCCCACTTTTGCTCTTAGCTCTGTGCAAATGACACCAGACGCGAATTTGCGTACGAAAATCGTGTGTTTTAGGATACGTACATTTGAGAATCAGCCAAGAAGTAAAATTGGCGAAGACTATAGAATAAATTATCTATTCAAAAATTATCTTTGTACAAAACTTCAAAATTTGTCTTTGAAACCTTGTCTTTTTTTTCTTCACTGAATTTCGGTGAATTGAAAAACGAACTTCAAAAGTTTTTGGAATACTTGCAAAAACGTTGGCGTATAGCTTGATATGTCTAAAAATGGTCGATCTCCAGAACGATGTCCTATTATATTTTTACATAAAAGTTTATTATTTTACGCGAATGACAAAACAATTTTTATAACTTCAATTCTTATCCAGTGTACTAGCGTATCCGTGAATTTGGCAGAAAGTTCAAACTACAAAGTTAGAAAAGTTCAAGTTATAGCATTTTGGGTCATTTTTACCCTAAATCGGTCAATGTGGTAAATATTTTTAACGCCACTTCTTTAATATGGAAGAAAAATCGATTTCTCCTAGCTGAACATGTTTTTTTCTTTTATTTATTATTTTTACAGGATAATGTTTCGCAGGCACCATTTCATAAAATCAGAAAAAAATAGTTTTTATGGAATCAGGCCTAGTGTTCAATTTATTATCGCGCGCATTGAAGGTGAATACAACTATTTACCCAATTTTAGGCTACCGTATGAGAAAACGCAATTATCGGTAACGGTAATATACAAATACAGTTTACAAATACAAAAACATCAACAGTTTTCATGGTCAACAACATAAAACATCGAGTCAAAACTTTAATTTTGACTTTTAAAAACTTCGTTGCACGAAACCTTCTCCTTTGTTTCTTTTTTTCATACAATCAAATTCTTGTTAAGATATTCTGTCCTGACTTTTGGCAAATTAATTCGAATGTTTCACCAATTTCAAAAGAAAATTTCAAAAATTTCACAATCAGTAGCTCTGTGTTTCCGGACGAAAAAATACGATTTCTAGATCAATTTGCATAAGCAATTATCAAACAATTATTCTTTCCTGCGAATGTTTTAATCTGGCTTTTCAAAATATCAAAAGTAGAGAAAAATCGAACTGATATATAACATATCCAAAAGGCAATCGATAATTCGAATATTAGATTGTAGAGAAATATCTTTGTAAAAGAAGAGTAGGCAGAAAGTAAGACAAATCGCTGCAGGACCAAATGTATCCCTTAGGATTTTTGTCAAGTTGTTGAGTTTTTTAAGGAATCAAACTATATCTTGTTTAAAACCTGTCACTTTTAAGAAATATCAATTGATCGTCTGTTAGTCTTCAAAAAATAACGATAAACATACGAAAAACAAATTTACTTGTATCAACAGCGTGTATCATCAGCAACAGCATGAAACTACAAACTACAACAAAGCATCAATTCAAAATTTTCCTTCATTGCACGGAACCCTCGCCTCAAGACACGCTTGTCGTACTTCTTCAGGAGAGCACCTCTTTTTGCAGCACATCTCAGTTGGAATTTTATCCTTAGGGAAGTAAAAACACCTGAAATGCTGTATTTTTAATTACTTTTTGAATAAACTAACATATCTTTACATTCCTGTTGAATCAGTATCACTAATTGATAGCCACAGTGACGATGACGGTTTGCGCAAATGCCAAAGGTAGTAAGAAATAGCAGGAAAATGGCAAATTTCATGGCCAATCGAACGGCAGACTACTTCCGAGTTTCGATAAAGGCATTTATAGGGAGACTACGTCTGATGGACCACTCTTATCTATCGTAAGCTGACACACTTATCCATGGATGTGGTTTAAGAACTCTTTAAGACAAAAGGAAAAAATGTAGTACGCTATTTTTAAAATGAAAAGTTGGAATTGGCGTTTTTTGGTGCTTGATGTATCAACTTATAGCATTTTTTTCAATTCAAAACATGGTAATTTGAAACATGGACACAGTTTATTCTATATTTTGTTTTTTATTCCAAAGTTAGACAAATTTTTCTAAATCTGTGAGGAGCACTTACAGAGCAGAGTTTTTGGGCCAACTGAAGAATATTAGTCGTCCGGAAAGTCTAAGAGACAATCAAATATGTGGGTGTGGGGAAAATTTGTAATTGTGAAATTTGCCCCATGCGCGTAATTTTTAAAAGTGTGACATGAGCAAGTTGAAACCTTGACGCAACCGTCTTTATATTTTACTATTAAAAAATTCTCTGAAAGTTCTAACTCTGAAATTTCCTATTTTCAACCAATATGTTTTTAAGAAGACATGGGAACATGTGGTAAGCCAGTTTCTGCATAATGTAACCCAAGAAGTAAGAATTTTTCTATTTTGTTTTCCTAAAAGAAAATTACTCTTTAGCAAATGATATCTTTGTTCTTTTTTGTATGTTTCAGAAAATTTTTAATGGTTGAATGGTCAAAAACGTTTCTCTGACGGTGTCTCGTTCTGTTGTTGCCAAAGTACGCTTCTCATTACCTTCTCATTTTACTCTCCTTGAAGAGAAAATAATTTCAGCTATTTACAAATTTGTTGTATACCAATCTGCTATAAATTCTTTCAGTTTCATGAAAATAGCAAATATTCAGAAAATTCATTTTTCAAGAAAAATAGTTTCAAACTCACAGTTTGACAATGTTTTTTGTGAATTAATAAGTGCCGATTTTTTAAACAAGTGTTAAGTGATATAAATAATTTTTGTTATATTTTTTAAAGCAAGTACGAAATGAAACACAACCAGCTAGTGCTGCCTCCTTCTTCATTTTATTAAAATGAATCGGCGCTCGATCACTAACTAGCAAGCATGGCAAAATTTGGGCCGGGCCGAGAAAAATTTTGAAGCGGGCCGGCCCGGGCCGGCCCGAAAATTTTTTTCTTCGTTTTCTTTGATTTTTACATTGAAAAAAGGCATAAATTTTCGGTTGAGTCGGGCCGGCCCGGGCCGGGCCGTGAAAAATTTTGGAGCGGGCTTGACCGTTGCCATGCTTGCTAACTAGTTCTGCTAAAAATTTAAAAATAATAAAATTATCCTGAAACATTCATACTTACAAAGCTAAAAAGTTTATTGAAGTCAAAAGTTAAGTCCAGTATTTTTGATTTATTTAATGTATCATGAAAAATTAAGTTTTTTTTCTCTTTCTAAAAATAAATCTTTGAGTTTTTTGAATTTTTCTGAAGTGTTTCTGAAAATTTTTGAAAATTTGTATTTCTAAAAACTAAAACTAGAGTTCTGGCGAAATTTCAAAATTTTCAACAAAAAAAAAAGTTGTAAAAATTAGTAGTGTACAATCATAACAATCAAATATTTGGTTTCGTCTACACAAAAAACTTTTTTCAAATTTTTTGTTCAATAGAATGTTCCAGAAAACTTTTAATGTTTTCAGTAAGACGCCCCAAGTAGTTTCTGTGAGATGCTCCAATTAGTGCTGTTAACGAATTTTTGTCATAACGTGTCAATGTTTTAATGTAATTTTGTCTCAGCCACCTAGCCCCACACTTCCTCCTACTTATCCTTTTTTAGCCATGAAGAGAAAAAATTAACGATTTTGTTCACATTTATTTTATTCTCTAAAACATGAATCTAAATATTTTAAAACAAAAATTATAAATCTCGTGAACAAATTTATTTTAAAGAAAATTTATTTGTAAGTGTCACGGAACCACTAGATGGCACACATTTTGAAACTAATAGAACTGTCTTGAAACATTCGAAAATTAAAATTTTTGGCGTTTCTCAATTATTGTTCTTTTATTAGAGCAGAAAGATATGGGCAAATTAGATATTGGGATCCGATAGGAAAACACGTTTAGCGGCAAATCATAAAATTGATATGGTTATTCGCTACTCTTAGAAAATGGGTGGAAAATATAAAAGAAAGTCGCGGAAACTTCAGATTGAAATTTAGTGGTTCAATCGCTTGGTCCAATTACTTTAAATTACCTGCGTTTCGATTTTTTTATAACTTTATAGGTTTCCCTTTATTTATTATGCGTGTAATGCCAAGCAATGTTGATGCCAGTCCATTAAATAGAGAACATTTCAAAAATAATCAACCTTTTCATTAAACATTCAGATAAACTTCGAAACTCAACATTTGGATTATGTTCTTCCCAAGCGTTCTGTTTTCTAATTCATTCAGAACACGTGCTTTTGAAGATCGACCCAAAAATAACTCCTGCAATCTTAATCACTTCACGTTGATCTTGGAGTACAAAGGTACCATTTTTTTCTGGTCAAGGTCGAGACAGATAGCAGTTGTTTGTGCAATTGGGTGATTCAAGCGGAAGTTCTGCGGTCACACCATTGTGCACTCGCTATCACGGTAGTACTATAGCCAAAGCCAAACGGTTTTGAGCAAGGTGTGTGTGTGTGTGTGTGTGTGTGTGTGTGTGTGTGTGTGTGTGTGTGTATGTGTAATGTTTAAAATGTGTACTCCAAGTGTTTTCACAAATTACCCATAAGTCAGAAATCACTACCCAAAGCGAAATTTTGAAGACGCAGTGGTAAACGAAACATCTTACACCCACCTTTCTTTATACGATCAGTTATTGAAACACAAAAGAGCGTTTTTTGTATTTTTGAAATAGTTTTTTATGCAAACATAACATGTTTTTGTTGTTTTATTTGCAAACCAGCAGGACGCTGGCTGGGGGCTGCGCCCCCAGACCCCCCTTAACGCTGTTACGTCTTGACTTCGAGACCCATCGTATTAGGATTATTCTGTTTTGCCTTTGTACGCTCTATCGATTGATATAATTTTTAGAATAATTGAAGAAACTTTAATTTTTAGCAAAGTTCTGGTACGCTTTCGCTGCGAGACCCTAACACGATTTTCAGGATATGACCTACTATTGGTTAGGGTAGTAACATATTGAAAAATGAGGTCAATTGGTTCACGGGGAGCTAAGATCTGATATAGGGTCACACACACAGACAGACAGACAGACACGGACATTTGCGATTTATTAATATGGATTCCCGCTTTTTCAATAAAAATTTGTAAACATTAGTTAATTTTGTGCATCACTTAGTCGAATGTTGTGGCGAAAACAAAAACAAAAATTATGTTATCGAATTGGTTAGAGTTAGTAAAGTGGGTGGAGTATTCAGTCTTCTCAGTCAGTTTTTTTGGTATTTTTTTCTTGGTTTTTTTTTTAAAGTTTTGGTTTGAATAGTTAAAAAAAACCAAAATGAATCCTATGAATCAAATTTTTTCTCATACTTTGCACTTTCGAGTTATCGACGAAAACTTTCGAATTTCGAAAACATTCGAGTTAGATACATGAAAGGAAAAAATCCGTCAAGCAGCTTACAATGTTAAGCAAAGTCAAACCCGTACCATGCCATGTCGGAGAGAACAGAAAAACTTCAAAGAATTTAGCGATTGAAGTTGAAATCGGTTTTTTTCTTCTTTAAAGATTCATTGACACAAATAGTACAGAACACGATGGAAAGATGCACAAACACAAGAAATACCGGACAATTGATAGATTTTGGTTTTGGTGGTAATCACGCTCCAATGCGACCAACCACGGGTCTCGTGTTGGCACTCGTTCTTCGGCTAGGCGTAGGGCGGATGTGAGACACTCTTCGCTTTCCATTTTCGTCGTCGAATCCTCGCCTCATGAACTGGATGATCGTTGAAACCTAAAAATCAGTATGGAAATTTCTGTAATTATTTCAAGTTACCAAAGTTCTCCAGGCGCTCAGAGTGAGTTTTTGACGACTGGCTTCCCATTCCACAGCCGCTTGAGTCATACACTCGGCGAATGTTTCCCAATATTGAGGGGTGAAGCCTCGGCCTTGCATCGCTACGTGGCGACGACCCAGGCTCTCAAAGTGGATTTCGAGCCGCTCGGCTTGGTCAATGTTCTGCATCACGTAGTCGAATGTTTTGGTGAAAACTAAAATAAAAATTATCTTTCTGAAAAATTATCTTTTTTTACTGGAACCAATCCCATTTTAGCATTTCGACGATGAAAAAAATCGAAAAATTTAGAAATCCTTTGAGAGTCAATGAAATGTTTTAGTAAAAACTGAAATGAAAAATATATATAGAACTCTAGTTTTTTTAGTAGCATGTTTTAGCAGTTTTGGCAAATAGAACATTAAAATTCAAAAAAGAACAAGAACATTCAAATTTTTCTGCAAATCTTCAAGTTACATAAAAAAGATTTTAAAAAAAACATTTCAGGAAACTGATTGGTTTCTGTGTTGAACTTGCAACATTTTTATTGAAAGAAAACTTCCCCGTTTAAATTTTTAAACATGTCATGAATGTTTTGGGGAAAACTGAAAAGAAATAATAATTAGAAAAATATTTTTTGTTAATCAATTCCAAAATCCAAACAATAAAAAAAAGCGTTTTTGATAAACCGAAAACAAAGCATTCTTTTTTCCATCAAGATGGTTAGTTGGACAAAAACCTCAACAACTAATACTTGTTCATGTCTTGGTTTTAATAATTTTTCATTCTGTTTACAATTATTATTTCCTGAATGTTCATGAAATTTTTAAAATGTCATCTTAAAGTTTTATCGAAGAGGTAAAAAAAAATTAATTGGCTGATGACGCTAAGTTGTCGCTGACTCTTTTTCACTGCAATTTATGTTTTCGTTTTTTTTTTCATTTGAAAACTAATCGCTCTTTGCCAGTATGTTAAGAAGATTTTAATCGTTAAAACGGGTAAATCTATCAACAAAGCTCTGCATCGCACAGTCACTTTTTTTGATAAGCCACAAAAAAGTTTTTTAATTGATTTTTTTTACCAGGAGGGTAAACGCGGCCAAGGCCGCGTTAACCCTCCTGGTTGCGTGGGGTCCGATCAGTTTTTATAGTCCCATTTATTCTATTTGTAGCAAACTTCTTCTAACTGTGAAAACACTACAAACCTGAGACATTTTAACACAAATTCACACATGAACTCTCGAAGAACAGAAAGAATAAGGTCATTTATTTCACAGATAGGATTGAAAACAAAATAGAGATTGGTAAAATAGTGCTAATAATATAACAGGGATTGAAAACATTACAAACACACATACATGCTCACTAAAACTACCATTAAAAAGAAATACACAAATGCAGAAAGAGAAACATAGAGACAGGGTAAAACAGATGAGATACATACACAGATAGACGCAGAGAGGGAGATAGAGAGGGAGAGAGAGAGAAAGAGAACGGTGGAGACAGATAGAGACAGAGACAGATACAGAAACAGAGAAACTGAGACTGAAACGGAAACAGAGAAACAGAGAGACAGAGAGACAAATACACAGAAAAAGAGATAGACAGAGAGACATAAAGACAGAGAGACATAGAGACAGAGAGACAGAGAGACAGAGAGGCACAGAAAGAGAGACAGGGAGACAGAGAGACACAGAAAGACAGATAGACTGAGAGGCAGAGAGACACAGAACGAGAGATATACAGAGAGACAGAAAGACAGAGAGACAGAGAACAGGGAGACAGTGAGACAGAGAGGCACAGAAAGAGAGACAGGGAGACAGAAAGACACATAAAGACAGATAGACAGAGAGTCAGATAGACAGAGAGACAGAGAAAGAGAGACAGGGAGACAGAGAGACACAGTCAGAGAGATATACAGAGAGACAGAGAGACAAAGAGACAGAGAACAGGGAGACAGTGAGACAGAGAGGCACAGAAAGAGAGACATGGAGACAGAGAGACACATAAAGACAGATAGACAGAGAGTCAGATAGACAGAGAGACAGAGAAAGAAAGACAGAGAGACAGAGAGGCACAGAAAGAGAGACAGGGAGACAGAGAGACACAGATAGAGAGATACACAGAGAGACAGAAAGACAGAGAGACAGAGAAAGAGCGAGGGAGAGGCGGGGATAAGAACTGACCGGACGGAGGGAGATGGAAGGAGTGAGTGAATGAGAATGAAGGGTGCTTTGTTCACGTAACGGACGGAAAGGAAAGTACTGACCGGCCGATCTTACCCTCATCCTCTGGGAAAGTGAACGCGTGGTTTTACGCTGATAGACCATACACACACAGAAACCGTGGCGTTTTATTATAAGGGATTTTTTTCAAAAAGGTTATAGCTTCTAATATTTTCTAGAAAGCGAAACATAGGTGTACGAAGACCTCGAAAAGATGCTAGGAATTATTGCCCCTCTTTTCCAAATCTGGGAAATTCTTCTGAAGCCTAGTGTTTGTTTTCAAATGGATGTTGTTTTAGTGAACTCTTTGTTGTAGTTTTTTTCTTTTTTTTAATTCTTAAATTTTATTTTCTTAAATTTAAAGAAATTTCTTTTTTGAAGCTGCATTATGTTTTTTTTCTATTGAACTTACAAGATTTTTTTGTTTCAAGAAGAACTTCATATAAGTACAATTTCCCACTTCTGTTTTTACCTTTGGCATTAATCAATGTTTTCAAAGTGTGATGAATATTGCAGTTGTTGCCAAAAGAAGTAATTATACGTATGTCAGAAATTCTTATTTCATTATTTCTTATTATTTCTTATGTTGTTTGCAAAACCACATGACTAAAAGTAAGAAAGAAAAATTAAAAATTATGTATGTGTGTGAGTTTTTGTAGTGCCTGCTTTGGGATCACTTTATCAGTAAGTGCATGATAGACATTATTAAAAATGCTGAAACATTGAAAACAATAAAACAGTGTCCGATGTTTTCACTTTTTTTAAAATCAAATCTCTATCTCTCTCTCTCTCTCTCTCTCTCTCTCTCTCTCTCTCTCTCTCTCTCTCTCTCCCAACCCCCTCCTTCCACAAAACCTCACCTCCCGCATGTTGCCGGAACCTGGGGTCATATTTCAGTCTTCCTTGCGGAATCTTCTCCAGTCCAAAAATCGCCTTGATGTCCGGCTGGGCTGTGAGAACCATGAAGAAGATCTTTGACCCAATGTTGTCGGCGCCCGTCTGAATAATCCCCCAATTAAGGCCTAAGTCTGGGCGTGAAGCGACTACCTTACGGGTCTTTTTCCAAGAATGTTGGAGGAGAATTCTCTCACGACGAGTCAGAAAATGACGCGATTTGTCGCTAAGTCGAGGCGATAGCCTAGGGGAAACAGCTCTCTTTGGGAGGCTATCCGCCTGACTACAGTCATCAGGACTGAAATTAAGGCCTTAACTGGACCTTAGTGTCCTTATTACCTTAACTGGTTGTTATCGATGATTGGAAGAGAAGCCCTCTCGTCAGGAACAACTTTTGGAGCTGCGTCGTTGAGAGAAGCTCCTGAAACATTGCAATTGTTTTAATTTTTTAGTTTGTGCCATGTTATCGTGTTGAAATCAGATTTTTTCTCATCATGATTGCTGAAATGAATGGAAGTATTTAAAGTGAAATGAATTTAATATGCGTGCCAGAAGGATTTTTAAAGAATAGAAGTCGTCTCAGAAGGATATAATTAAAACTACACTTGCATTTTCCGCCATTTAGTTGAAACACTCAACTAAGGTAAGATACTTTTTTGCGATTTTGACATAAACTAGAACCAAGGTTTTTATTTGTCCACCTGTTTTTTTTACAGTTTGCTCCCGGTCCCTTTTTTTCTTGGTTCTTGAAAAGCCACGTGCAAATGTGCCATAGAATTTCAAATAATGCTCGTTTTCATGCAATTTAAATCATCCGATAGTGGTTGCAGATTTTGCAGAGAAAAAAAGAAACAAGCAAAACAAAGAATTTCAATATTTCTGTTTTTAGAAGTAGGATACATTATAGTGTTTGTTTGATTCCCGATTTTTCTTTCAAATTATAAATTTTAGTTAAATTACGCTTCAAATATTTCTCCAACAAGGTTCAAAGCAGGTTTGCATGGACCAAAAAACACAGGAATAGAATGGGTTTTTATGCACTTCGAGAACCAGAATAATAGCTCTGTTGTTGTCGTTATTTAAAGAAGTTCTTAAAATAAACTAATGAAAAAAGTTACTTTCTTGTACTATTTTTGTCACGACGGAATGTTCACTGATTGACAAATTTATGCAAAATTCAATCAATTGCTTACATGTAACGCTAAACTAATAAGGAAAACAATGGGATAGATTGCCAATTTATCGTATAAACACAAACCATTTTAATTTAACTACTACCGGATCATTCGAGCGCATGCAAAGCTATAATAATCTGTACAAACCGAAACACACAAGTGAACAGTTTTGTGCAAAACATTCTTGGCAGTTTGGCCCACAACTTTGTACATACATCAAAATTGAGGTTAGTTGAAGGAAAAAAGTTGTTGATAGTATTATTTTTTGCTGTAAAAAAGATATTTGTAAAAGGACTTTTCTGCAACGTCGAACCAAAGTTTTTAGAAATTTTAGATTTTTTCTATTTCGTCATAAAAATCAGTTAACTATAGCTGTCGCCAAATTGGAGTCATTTCAATAACATCAGAATGTCCAAGTGATCCTCTGTTGATATTGAAATTCATAGTCTAATCAGTCGTCGACAGAGCATGCTTTGCATGTTTTCGCAATTGGCATAGGATTTCGGTTTGGCGACAGCTATAGTAATGGTGGGCATTTCTCGTAACATGTAGACACAAAAATAAAACTCGCAAGGGAGAAATGTTTGCGTTAGGAGATGAACCAAAATAGAACTCAAAATAGTCATTCCAGTAAGCATTGTTTGTTTTTCCAATTAATTTCGACCATATCCTCACCAAGACTTAAGTGGTCTCCTATTTTTTTCTCCATTTTTATGAATTGGTATAGTCTGTTTCCAAATAAAGGTCGGCGAATTTTGGGCGGCCTGGACGTTTTGCGCATTTTTACCTACTGACGATTTGAAACATTGATGTGAATAGAAATAAAAAAAATGCGAATAAGCACAGTAAAAGAGGAGTGCGCAGACAAATAGGCGATCGCTGCGGGACCTAATATACCATCATTTAAGGTTCTTGGCCAAAACCGGTGCCGTTTTTCGGAAACACACTATAATGACTCTTTGAAAACTTGATGATCTGCCTATTTGTTTTCAGTGCGAAATACTTTTTTAGAACAATTAAAATTGTTTGTCAAAATTGACGCGCGTAAATTTAAGAAACTATTGCAACACAAATACACATTCGTTTTGACATTTGCTTTAACGATTCCTTGACGGAAATATATATTATACTCATGTATCCCGTGGAACAGACAAGAAGCATTTCTGATACTATCGGAGCCCACTGAAACACGCGAAATGTTTTGTTTAAAATATTTTCAATGTGGTATTTTTAGCTTTTTATTTTTATTAATTCAAATAATTAAAATCGTTTTCAGTTTATTTCTTTTTATGATGTAAAACCGCGGAAACAAAAAGTTAACTAAAGTCGTAACTTTAAATAAATAAATACTGGTAAGCCATGGATAGTTCATTATTTTAATTTTTTTTTAAATATGGTGAGAACGATAATAATAATTTACTTATAAAAGTCGGATCATCGGCAAACCGAAACAATTTCTCAGTGTTACTTAGATCAGGGTTTCGAAACATCTGGATACCATACAATAACTCGATAAATATGACAGACTGACCAAATTTAAAAACTATGTTTTTCACTTCATAGCATTTTTTAAAAGATTTACGGTGACACTATAAATAATATAGTAAATTTTTAAAGAACTTTGATTTACTTCAAACATGAAAAACCCCGCATTTGAAAAGGCACAAAATTCCAACAGCGATTCGTGGTAAAGTAGTCAAGGTGTTTTGCCCTATTATCTGAAACCACAGTGAAACATCTGTATGATTTTGAAAATTCGCACTAATTTTAATTTATAATTTTAATAAAAATAAAAATTACACAGTAAAAAGCTTTGTGTGAACTTTCCCTAGTCACCCTGTATTTGACTCACTCTGTTTTCATCTGTTAAAAAATCTCTTCCCTAATGAACAGCGAAAATGAGTTTCAAATCCCCCGTTAACTGCCTGTTGTCCGAAAACAATCCCGATTTTTGGTGCTTGCCCTTCCTTAATGCCCTTCCTTTAGGAAAAAGCAAATATAAAAATGTAAAATTCAAGTAATTACATTCTTTCCCAGTTGTTTTGTACTTCTTTTGTTAAATCTCAATTTAGGTAACTCTATTTGAACAATTGAACAATTGGGAACGGAGAAAACAACTAGAAGCAGACAAATATTTTACATAGTGGTCAAAGATTAGAAACCAAAAAGATGCCACTGTTTTGCTGTTGTGGTTTTTGAAAACGTAGAGACCGAAAATGTGCACGGCGTTTACGCGACTCACACCCGTACAAAATTGGACGTGAAAACGATGTATGCTCTTTCTCAAATGAGAAGAAAAGAAAATGTTCCAATGTTTCGCTGTTGCTATTCGGCTTCAAATGACAGCAAAACCAGGTGCACTGCGTTTACGGGGCTGAAACATGTACGAAACAGTCATTGGCGGACCGTTTTTGTATTGAGTCATTGTTAATACAACATCCATCTGCACTTCGTTTACGCGGCTCACACCCATACGAACTCGAAAGAACATTCTTATTCCTTATTTTCTTATAAAAAATTTCATTATTTGCATTATTTTTCTGTTGCCTCGATGTTTCATAGAAATCAAGGGCAGTTTATGTATGTACTGTGTTTACGCCACTCACACCCATAAAAAATTGGCTGATACCAAGTTATCCTTCGTTGTAGAAAACAAACAAGTGCCATTGTTTTTACTGTTGCGATTATTAAAAATGGTAAACCCAAAAACGAAAGGGTGCACTGCGTTTACGACACTCACACTCGTACGAAATCGATCATGAAAACTATCTACTCGTTTTCTTGTGACCAAAGAAGGAAACAAAATGTGCCAATGTTTCGCTGTTGCCGTTCGCTGTTGTTATTAGAACAGCAAACGCACGTGCACTGTGTTTACGTGACTCACACCTAAAAACAAACAAGTGCCAAAGTTTCGCTGTTGTAACATTGGTCGTTGAAGTGAGGACTTTACAGAGCAGTGCGTTTGCCCCGTACCAAATCGGTAATGCCCAGAAACTCATATAGTGCGTTTCCAAAAAAGAGACAAGGAAAAAGGGATTTTCTTAAAGGACTAGGTACATATGGTCCCTCAGCGAACTGTAAGTTGTCTGCGAACTCCTCTTTCACAATATTATTTCGACCATTTTTTTATCTAACCACTCCAATGTTTCACTGTGGTTTGGTTAAACAGCGGATATCAAGGTCTTTTTTAAAACAGTAAACCTTTATTTGGAAATCGACTATACATACCTCGTCTCCTCTTCTTCGGTCGGTCCACTTTGTATCGTTTCTCGGCTAGGCTGGCCGAACGGCTGTGCTCTTGTCCCATGACGGCGTTTCTGCAAATGGAAGGATTAATGCTACGTGAGGAATTGACGACGACACTGAGCGTAAGAGATTTGGTTCTTAAGAAGGGCGGGGAATTAAATGAGGGGTAATTGTTGCGAAATGAGAAAAAAGAGGGGAGGGAAGAGAGAGAGAGAGAGAGAGAGAGAGAGAGAGAGAGAGAGAGGACACGGGTAGACACTCCAAGAATGAAGAGATTAAAAACAAATCAAACGGAATGTTTTTCGTCTCCTAGCCGATCACTTGTTTTCGACCTCTCGATATTCCATTTGTGGAACAGGAGTCTTCCGCACAACAAGGAAACGCAGCCCCAATGGAGGCGAGAAAAGGGAGGAAAAGGGCATTCGCGCTTGTTTTCGACCTTAAAGCGCGGCGGGGCTACATTTTCTTAGCAAATGGAGTCGGCGGAAATAGAGAAACAGCCAAAAGGCACGCGAAATGGTCGTTTAGATGACGTGAAACGGAGATGGTCATTGAACTTCTCACTCACTCACTCACTCACTCACTCACTCACTCACACACACTCACTCACTCACTCACTCACTCACTCACTCACTCACTCACTCACTCACTCACTCACTCACTCACTCACTCACTCACTCACTCACTCACTCACTCACTCACTCACTCACTCACTCACTCACTCACTCACTCACTCACTCACACGCGAGCTCTCAAATCGAAAGAACAGCGTGGCATTCATAGTCAATTTGAGGACAATTTTTGTATCCAGGGACATTTTCTAATCTGGGTTACGGTAAATGTATCACCAGCTACGACAGCTGAAAAAATAACAAGCACTTTCAAAGAATTGCCATAAAACATGTGACGAATTTAATAAGCCTTCGTTCCTTTAAATAAACGAAAATAAATTGTAAAGAAAGTGAACTTGGAGGTTGATGTCTGGTCAAACTGCCATTTTTTTGCTCTTTTTGATCTCTCGTAGGTCAAGTTTGCAAAGTTTAATAAGGTCATTCCTGTTATCCGATGATGCAAGCCGAAATTTGAGACCGCCCGTCTGTCATTCTATTCTATGAAAACTTGTAATTCTGGCTTTTATGTAGGATTTCTGACTAGAAAAAATCAGCCATGGTAAAATTTGGGGCCGGGCAGAGTAAATCAGAGTCCCCGCAACCCAAATTTCTCGGCTCGGCCATAATTTTGTCATCGTTAACTGTGACACTTTTTTTGCCGTGTCGATCATAAAAAAAACAACAATAAATATAAATTAAAGCGAAAAAGGAATGGAGTTCGGCACGTGAGTTAAAGTTTTTCTAAATTTATACGAGAGCCTTGAAACATTCGCAAAACTTTCAAAAAAAAATCGATTTATGAAACACTCTCAAAAATTATAAGCGTCAACAAATATAATTTACAAATCGGTAAAAAACAAAACAATTTTTTAGTAAAAATAAAACATTTTAGCAGGGAAAAATTTCAAAAATTTTCTCCCGCCGCCTTGTAATCGAAAATTGAGTAAAACACAATTTTTGAATGGAATTGTTCAAACGTTTGTTTACAATTTCTTCGGTGAAACATTTATATTGAAAACATTTTTTTTTAAGTGCAATCTTGAATTTCAGTTTTGTTTAATTGATTTTTTTTAACTTAAAAGTTGCAGAATCCTTGAAAACAACGAAATTTTTTTTAAACGATAAGGAAGCGTTTTGGGTGAAACAAAGTCGGAAATCTTGTCGAACTTTATTTTCGGCAAACGACTGAAACATTTCATCACCTTGAAAATTTTAATTGGTTTTTTTTGTTCAATGTTTTCCAACTCATCTATTATTTATCTATATCTTTTGTTAAGTTTTAAGGATAATTTCATCTCCAAAAAAAGCCGAGAAGCATTTTTAAATTACTATTGAACAAAAAATTAAATCGCGTTGATAACTTTTTTTACCTTCTGTGAAATATTTCCAAGGTTTGGACAGCATAAAACTTTTCTGTTTCTTTTTTTCTTTTACAAAACGTTTATAATTGAAAACATTTTTGAACAATTCCAAGTTCCGTGAATTGACTTGACATTTTGTATGAAACAATTATCTTGTTTACACCAAATTCAATATATTTTAAATGTGAAACATTTCCACAAAAACATTATAAGCTTGGTTTTTTTTAATTAAATTAATAAAATTATTACTCTTTTTAAATAAAATTTTGCAATCGCATGATTAGATTATTTTTTAGAAACATTAGAAAAAGCTCCCACACGTAAAGTTCTGTGGATTTTAACGCAAACGGAAATTTTCTATGTTTTAAATGAAACTTTGTCATTTTGTTTTTGAAGTGGAATTTGTGGCCTGAAATACATTTGAAGTCAGGTGATAAAATGAGAAAAACAAACAGAGTCACAAAATCACAAGACGGGATTCAAAATAATGGCATTTGAGGAGCTTTTGAGAAGGGGTTGCAGGAGACAAAGGAGAGATTCCGGTGAAAATTATGGGCGAATGTCGTTTCTTAGAAAAGGTCATTAAAAGTACACGCACAAATAACAGGTGAGTCAAAAATGGTTCAAGAAGGATCTTTTCTATAATTAAAAATGCAAAGTAGGCTTTTATAAAAAAAACTTTTCAAAATTTTAAAAAGTTTTAAGCCTAAGCAGGATCTGCAGCCAACTGCAAACTGATAAATGGTAAATAATGTCTTTTACCGTAACACTTAACTGAGTCAATTAAAAAAAGTCTGCAAGTGCTAAAAAACAACGAAATCTAGATAATGCAAAAGGGTGCGCAGAATAACTGAGAAGATCTGAAAGGGCAAGTAAATTTGTGTTTTCTTTTTTATAAAATAGAAGAAACACCTACTTTTTCCTCGGAGAGCCTATTTGTGCTCAAAAAAATAACAAATGTAGGGAAGAATGGGGGTTGATGTATTGAAAATCATTTCTCATTTAAGCAAACTAGAGAAATCTTATAAACACACTTTAAAACAAATTCAGAACCAAATCATTAGGAAGGGATTAAAGTTTACTCTTTGAGAAAATTAAGAAATTAATTTTTCAATGCATGCAAAATGTTTCAACCATGACCAAAAATGTTGGATCATTTCGATCGGTAGGCGAAAGAACAAAGAAATTGATAAATTTTTAATTTAAAATTGTATTGATTATTTAACAAATGTATAAATTGCATAAATATTACTTTTAATATATTTATTTTACCGTAACAGTCGACTGAGTAAAATAGTCTTTAAAAATTATTTTACGCAGGTAATGGTGAAAAAAAAAGTTTTCTCTGAGCTGAATATAATAATTTGCTATTATTTTCATAAAGTCTAGGAATTTCAGAGTGAGCTTTTCCAACGGGAGTAATTGGCGGGGGTGTTTTTCAAAAGCCTGGGCACATTTAGACCGAATAAAGAAAGAAACACAGCTGCCCCTGATGTGTTGCGGAACGCACATTCGTCACTGCAAATGTCAATCTGTCAAGGATTTGGACGAGATGATCAACGGTGATAAGAGAGAATTAGAGAGAGAGAGAGAGAGAGATTGAGAGAGAGAGAGCATTATCGAGGGAACGTAAATAAAAACGAAGACAAAAACAGAAGCATCAAGTGAAAATTTAACAAAAAAATGTTTGTTAACGTTTTTTTTAAGTTGGTTAATGTTTCAAACGTTCGACTAGTTTGGGTTCGTAACCCATTACAAGTCGAAGTTTCTCCTTTCCTACCTTTAAACGGAAAAAAGCCCCGCCCATTTCTCTTGAGGGTGAAAATTTTTGTTTTTTCAATCGTATTGGATAATAGTATTAAATGTTTGTTCTTCAATTTACTGCTTTTTATCTTATTGTAACACATATGTTTTTAATCCAATTTTCTGTCGTTTTTCACAAAAAAAACATATTTACGATTAAACGAATTCAATCCAAATAATTCGCCGTTTTTTCGCTAAATACAATTGTTGTTTTTCACGAGATATGAAAAGATTTAATATTTTATTAATTTTCGAATTTAAGAAATTAGTGAATCGAGAAATTTTTAAACTTGTATTTTTTCTACTTATCAAAGAAAAATTCAAAAAAATTATTCTAAAAACCTTATCGTATATTTAAAATCAATTTTAAAAAAATTGTAGAAAAGTTTTTTTTCCATGTATACGAAAAGACTTAATATCATTGTTTCCGAAAATTGCAAATATATTGTTTAGCTATCTCACGGATTGGTTGCTCCCATAGTTTTCAAACATTGTGCGTTTTCCTTAAAAAGTAATTTTTGTTAGATACGGGTAATTTTCTAGACAACTCCTCTAGAAAACCATTTCTGGATGAAATAGTTTGGATACTATGCGATTTTTCTGAGTTATGTACAGCATTGGCTGTATTTCAGTACCGAATATGTTTTACTTTTGAGGGTTTTACAAATCCAAACCAATTAAAGTTCTCAAACATCGGTCAACGTTACCATATAGTCTCACTTTTAAAAAATAAACTTCCACAAAAATGTTTATTTTTTTAAATGTTAAAAGATAAACATTTTTACAGCAGTTTTTGAATTTGAAAGTTGAAAATTTATGTTAAAGTTCACCGATGTTTCAGAATTTCGATTAGTTTGGGTTGGTATGGCAGCAAAATTCGCTAGTTGTAATCTTCCTCTCCAATTCATTTCGGCCAAAATTAGGCAACGCCCCTTTTGTAGCGCATTACTTCGATGTGCTAATGGGTAATTTGAATATTAAGATCAAAATATCCGAATGGTTGGCGCCGAAAGTGACGTCATCGTAAGCCAAATTTTCAAAATTCCGAAAAAAAAAAATTATGTTTTAAAAACAAAAGTGACAACAATGCGAATAAATGCGGAATCATCACGTTGAATGAAAACTTTGCACATATACGTTTTCCATATATACGAAGAGACATGATATCAATGTTTCTGAAAATTTGAAAATATATTTGATTTCGGGTGTCTTTGATTGCCTCACGGTTTTCAGCTGATGCATTGTGATATAGTGTGTTTCCAAAAAACGGCCCCGGTTTTGCCCAAAAACTTTAAAGGATGGTACATTAGGTCCCGCCACGATCGCTTATTTTGTCTGCGCACTCCTTTTTCACTGTGCTATTTCACTTATATTATTTGTATTCACGTCAATGTTTCAAATCGTCTGTGATTAAGAAGGAGCAAAACAGCAAGGACGCTCAAAAATCGCCGACCTTTATTTAGAAACCGACTTTTTCAGCTCAGGTGCGCCATACGACTTGAGTTTTTGAATAATTACTTAAAGACAGCATAAAAAAAATTAAAAAATATGTTATGGGTTCACAATTTCGTTGTGTCGGTTATTGTCATTGTTTAGTGTCGTTGTGATTTGGTACACATACTTCCAAAAACAGATTTGATTTTAGGTAATACTCGAAAGTGACGTCATCGTAATGCAAATTTTTGTAATTTCGCTCGTTCTGTACCAAATTCCAATTTTGAAATTGCAAAAATTTTGAAATTGCAATGTAAATGTTGATGAAAACATTCCACATAAACTTTTCCGCATATGCGAAAACATATAATGTCAATGTTTCTGAAAACTAAAAATTATTTTCGTTTTAGACTGTCTTTGATTTTTTCAATATCTTTAATTGACGCATCGGGAGAGAGAGAGAGAGAGAGAGAGACAGAGACAGAGACAGAGACAGAGACAGAGACTCATGAGAACTCCTTCCCTGCTTCTGAAGCTCACGTGAGTTCCGTGGACCTGCCAAATGACGTTTGGTTAACAAATCAGATTAGTTGAATGCTCTGCACACCGGATGTGGTCCAGAGTGTAAACAGACGCCTTCTAAAGGTCGCCGCGCACTGCACGGTTTCAATTAGAAAGTGGTCATCGAACCTAAAAGATCGGAACTTTGTTAAATATATCCCCGCAACAAGTCTAGACTCAACAAGCGTCACTATTTTAAAGCATCTTCTCGACTTTGAAATTGGTGTAATGTTGTACTAAAGGCGAAAGACACAACATTTAGGCACCAAAGTTCCACTTTCACTCGGAGTGACGAGTACAAACAGCAACATGGGCAAAACCAAAGAAAAAAGGTTAGTGTAACCCCTGTAAATTTTTAGGTGAAAATTTAAAGTCATTTTAAGCCATTGAAATAAATATTTCAGTCTTCGTATAACTTTCCTAAAATGTTGTTTTTAGCAAAAACACAATTCACAAGTATAGTCGTCGGCAATGCTACTTCGCTCGCTCTTAGCTATGTGCAATCATGTGTTTTAGGATACGTTCGCAATACTGCGTCGGGGTTACATTTGCGAATCGCCAAGATGTAAAATTGGCGAATACTATGTATCGTTTTTTGCTAAAGCCCATAAGCTTATTTTTCTAGTAAAATGTTGGCAATTAAAACGCAAAAAAAAGAAAAATTGGTTTTAGCAAACGCGAAAATAAAACAGGTTTGCAAAATTTTTAAACAAAAAAATATGATAAAATGTTTCATACATATCTTAAGATTTTTGAGCAAAATCCTTTGTATTACTGTTTCTTTTCTGTTTGGAAATAATTTTTAGGCCACTTTGAAAAATGTAAATATTGCTGAATCTGAAATGCACAACTATCAAACAAGTGCAAAAAAATGTATTGTCGCTGTTTTTTTTCCTTTCTCTAACATTTTTTTAACAAATAAATCAAAAAGAAAAAACTCCTGTAAATTTTATATAAATCCAAAAAACCCTTTTAAGCCGGTATGAAACAACTGAATAACATGGAAAAAAAATATCTGTTTGAGCAAAGCAATTTGTTTTCCTTTTATTTAGTGCAAAAAAAATTGCTCAGTTTTTCATGTTTTAATTCTGCAATAATAAAAAAATTTTGCTTTTACATTGTTTTGATTGTTGGGTTAATCGAATGCTTTTCTCACTTCAAAACATTTTTAGTTTTTTTTTTCGAGTTGCGGGGGATGGATTACAAACATCCTTGCTCAAGAAACTCAACATAAAACTGAAACATTTCTCTCATTTTACAATTGTACAATTTTAAAATTTTCTTATTTCGGTGTTTTTGGTCCTTTCTATTACACGAATTGCTTCTTTCTTAACCATTCGTATTATCTTGAAAGGCAGCTGAATCGTAAACATATTACTGCTAGAAACTCATAATAAAATTCTTGTTAATAGTTTTTTTTTAATGTTTTTGCCTTTCTCCTCAGGTTTTACTTTTATAAAGTAATTTTATAAAAATAAAAAATTAAAAGTTGAACAAAATGTTTCAATTGGTCTTTAGCTTTTGAGCAATGGTGCTTGCAATCCGAGTCTGCTTGCAATCCGAGGGAAATAGAAAAAACGTGATTTTTTTAAAAAGTTATGTTTCGTTTTTAGAAGAATATTTTAAAAAATATTTTTAATAGAAAAACAATTTTTTTAAGAAAATGCCATTGAAAACAAAATTGAACAAAGAAATTACTTTTTAACAAAAACACAACTGAAAAACAAACATCTAGGAAAAAGTAACGAGAAAAATAAAAAATCAGGAGAAAAAGGTTTGTTTTCGAATTCAAATAAAACTTTTAGAAGTAAAATGTTTCATATATGTTCTAAGATTTTGAGCAATAACATTCGCAGTTTTATTGTCAACTCTCTGTCCATAAATTATATTTTCTACATTAGGTAACACCGAAAAACTGTGTTTTGGAAATTCAAAGAAGAAAAATTTATACTTCAAATCTATGAAAAAAAATAATGAAAACCGCCCTTCTTCCCTTTTCTCCCTTTCTTGAAAATTGAAAAGCAAAAATAAATCTTATTTTATCCGTAAAAACCTTTAATTTTCTTGTAACACATAGCTTTTAAATGTGAAATTTATTTCACTGCTAGAAATTCAAACTAAATTGTCACAAATTTTTATTTCATGTGATGTTTTTGCCTATTAATTGTAAAAAATTAAGACCTTTATAATGGAAAATTAATCTTGTCAAACAAAAAAATATACAAGGAGTAATGTTTCAATCTCGTTTCAAGTTTATTGAGCAGTGGTGTTCGTAATTCGTTCAATATTTGCTCAATATCTGTTATTTTTCAATTGATAAGTAGATGCAATTTAAACGATCAAAAAAAAAAAGTTTTAAAAAAATTTTACGCTGGTTTATACTGCAAATTAATCAAAAACACCGAAAAATTTCAATACAAGATTTAAATTTTTTTTTTGAAATAAATAATAACTAATTTAGTATTGATTAAACAGGCGTCACAGTTTTCTGGATTTACTCTACAACATCCGTTAATTGCATATTCCCGCACGATTTCTTTGGAGCAGAAAATTCAACTCACGTTTTTAAGTTAGAAACGCTAAAAATTATCACTTGCATTTTCTAGATAAATTTTATAACCCCATTAAAAAATAGGAAACAGAACAATTTTACAACCAAACACCATGGAAACAATAAGCTAGACAAAACTAAAAGTAATTGAGTTTGGGAATAATGGTTAAAAGTTTCAGATAAGAACTAAGATTTTCAAGCAATAATTTTGTAATGGTTCAATTGACATAAGATATTCCAGCTTAGGTATAGGCTATTTCCAATCTTGAGACGACGACTTTTGAATGACCGTGAATTTCCTTGGTATTTAACCATTGACGATTTGGAACATCGAAGTGAATATCAATAAAATATGCGAAATAGCACTGTAACAGAGGAGTGCGCAGACAATTAGACGATCGCGGCGGGACCCATTGTACCTAGTCCTTTAGGAAAATCCACTTTTCCTTGTCTCAGTTTTGGAAATGCCCTATAGTTGTGGAAAAAAGAATAATTTTTGGAATCAGGAGAATTTGAAGTTTACAACTATTAGAAAAAACGAAAATCGTTTTTTTTACACCGTTGTATTTATTTTCTTTAACCCGACTCGAATTAAATTACAAAAAAATGGCGTCTAATGAAAATATTTTGAGGCATTCTCTGTCAAACGTTACAGTTTAGTATTTTCCCAGAGTTTGTGGAAGTGCCCTAATAGGTGTCTCTTAGGCTTGTCAAAGTTGTATATTTCTTTAGTTAGGCTTGGTCCTTTTTCAATTTATTGTCGTGGGTCGGCATTGGTTACTGTACTTTGCTTTAAAAAACTTGCCTATTACAATCTTTTTTTTTTAGATTTCTGTCCCATGTGAAAAGCGGTCTAATTGAAAAAAAACTTGTCATGGAAATTTTATAGCACAAAAACAAGGAAATATTAAAATAATTGAAAAAAACAACGTTAATGTAAAGTTTATCGCAGTTGAAAACGTGCGGTTGAACAAAAAAATAGCACAAAAAAACTAAATCCCAATCAAATGTTACAGTAGATTGCAATATTTGATCAAACAATTAGTAACTACTATTGCCCTGCAATATATCGCACAGGTGAAAACTGATTCAAAACAAATATGACAAAATGACTGGATGACAATTTCTAGGTGAAAAACAATGTTTCACTGTTAAAATCCTTATAAACATTTGGAACCTGTGACTTTGTTAGCAGCGCAACGCATTATGCTGATAGGAACACCCCTTCATTTCCCCCAAACCGACCATGGGGAACATTTTATCCAAAATAAGGCAAAAGTTGGCTGACTGCAGTCGTAAAGTTTCACGGCCTGCGGCCTTAAAGATTCATGGCCTTCGGCCGTCCAGTTAGCCAGCCTTCGGCCGTAAAATTTCACGGCCTTCGGCCGTTCAGTAACCCGGCCTGCAGCCGTAAAGATTCATGGCGTTCGGCCGTTCAGTTAGCCGGCCTGCGGCCTTAAAGATTCATGGCGTTCGGCCGTTCAGTTAGCCGGCCTTCGGCCGTGAATTTTCACGGCCTGCGGCCATAAAGATTCACGTCCTTCGGCCGTTCAGTAAGCCGGCCTGCGGCCGTAAAGATTCACGGCCTGCGGCCTTAAAATTTTACGGCCTTTGGCCGTCCAGTTAGCCAGCCTTCGGCCGTAAAATTTCACGGCCTTCGGCCGTTCAGTAACCCGGCCTGCGGCCGTACAGATTCACGGCCTGCGGCCAAAAAATTTACGGCCTGGGGCCTTAAAGTTTCACGGCCTTCGGCCGTTCAGTTAGCCGGCCTTCGGCCGTTCAGTAACCCGGCCTGCGGCCTTAAAATTTTACGGCCTTTGGCCGTCCAGTTAGCCAGCCTTCGGCCGTAAAATTTCACGGCCTTCGGCCGTTCAGTAACCCGGCCTGCGGCCGTACAGATTCACGGCCTGCGGCCAAAAAATTTCACGGCCTTCGGCCGTTCAGTAATCCAGCCTGCGGCCGTAAAGTTTCACGGCCTGCGGCCTTAAAGATTCATGGCCTTCGGCCGTCCAGTTAGCCAGCCTTCGGCCGTAAAATTTCAAGGCCTTCGGCCGTTCAGTAACCCGGCCTGCGGCCGTAAAGTTTCACGGCCTGCGGCCTTAAAGATTCATGGCCTTCGGCCGTCCAGTTAGCCGGCCTTCGGCCGTTCAGTAACCCGGCCTGTGGCCGTAAAGATTCACGGCCTTCGGCCGTTCAGTAAGCCGGCCTGCGGCCGTAAAGATTCAATGCTTTTGGCCGCCCAGTAATTTTTCTCTCTTTAGGTCAATCTCTCTCTCTCTTTTTCTGTTTTTTTTTCTCGAAAACGTTTGGTTCGAAACGTTGCAAATAGTAGTTCTGCGCTTAACAACGCTCAGTGACAGTTGAAGTTTGAAAAAATATAACATTTGTGCCTATCCCCACACATACCAGGAGTTCCGCGCGCCGTTAGGCGCGCGTGAACTCCTGGTATATAACAAAACAAACAGAAAAGGAACATAAACCAGTCAATGACATACAAAAACCAATCTATACTAAAAAAACCGATACAGATTTATTGCAAGAGTAGGTATATGATCCTAATTTCAGAACTAATAAAATAAGTAACTTTTAACGCTAAAACTGACAATTCATTTTTGGACATTATAAATAAATTTACAAGAAATAATAGAAAAGTTTGCTGAACTGAACTGCTGAACTGAAAATGAAAAAATCGAACTTCGAGAACAAAATTATTTTTGGAATCACGGTCAAATGTTTCATAAATATTCTAAAAATGTTGAGCATAGCTGCGTGTAATACATCGGCTTTTCCATTACTATCAAAAATTGTTTTATATAACCGTTTTTAATATGCTAAAAATAATTGTGTTAAAAAGATTTGTTGATTAAAAAATACAAAACCAATGAAATGTAGAAAAGAACTTCAATAAATAATGACTTGCAATATGAGATGCCTCTTTTTTCCTAAATGTCTCCGGATCTTATATAAACACCAAAAACAACTGGAGTTGATATCATAGAAAACGAATCTCTGCCTATTTTACTATAATATTTATCTCCTAATGTTTTTTTTAACCTATCTCAAAAATTAAAGGAGAGTTTCAAATCCTTTAAACAGATATTAAAAACGTGCACAAACAAAGTGGCAAAATATCACTTCGCCGAAGTCAAATCATTTGAGGGCGGAAAAAATTTATTTTTTTTCTATTCTCATTTATTATTATTTTATTCTACTTTATTACTATTTTATTCTACTCCTAATCTCTTAATATTTTCCAAAATCAAACTCAAAATTTAAAGAAATCTGAAACCTTTTTTTTTAATTAAAGACTGGTATTAAAAACGAATGGTATTAAAAACGTGCACTGTCAAAAAAATTTGATGGGACGAATAAAGTATTTTGAAAAGTTTTTTGAAAAAGGCAGAGATTCGTTTTCTATGATATCAACTCCAGTTGTTTTTGGTGTTTATATAAGATCCGGAGACATTTAGGAAAAAAGAGGCATCTCATATTGCAAGTCATTATTTATTGAAGTTCTTTTCTACATTTCAAACAAATCGTTCACTTTTTCTACGTTAGTCTTTTCACACACATAATCGTTACTTTTAAAATGGGTATTCAGTATTAAATCTACAGTAATCTCAACGGTGACATTCCATACGGTACAAAGTACCAAAAGTCGTTTTTTCGCACAAAAACGTTGTGTTATCTATCTGATATCGCTAAATTGTGACAATATAGGTTGTGAAATGGTCGCATGCTGTACCAGAAAGCGAATTTTCAATTTTGACACCAGCAATTTCAATTTTGGTACATAAAAACTTCCAGAAAGGCAAAAGACTAACTAACTGCCTATATGGTATGGGTGTCATTTGCGTTTTCACCCGTAAAATAAGTGCGGTCAATACAAACATGACGTCATTTGATCAAAACGGAAATCCGCCATTCTTGGCTGAATACTTATTCTAGATCAACTTTGCGTGTACTTTTCAATGGACAAATCTATTTTGAAAAATATTCATGTTTTCGACCGTGGTGCCTGAAAGTCCGTTTTTGACCCTCTTTTTAGGGTACTGTAGGAAAACCTGGAAATGAAACAGGTTCAAAGTCTACGACCACCGATCTGCAACGTGTTCCGAGTTGCATCCAAAATTTCAGGTCAAGCTCAACCCGTTCGCAAGTTCTGCGTTAGTATTATATATAGTGGAGACTAGGGCGCGACTTAGCTCGCTACCGCTCGCTAAGTCGCGCCCTAGCTGGGGAGGCTGCGCCCCCCCCCAGACCCCCCGCGTGCATCCAGCGCAGATAGTCGTTGGCGGCGCTGCCTGTATAGCGAAAGGTCCTTCGGGAATATGGAATTTCGTGCCAGAACCCATTAAATAAATCGAACAGTTTTTACAGATTTGCCTTCTAATGTCCAAGCCTCCAGCATATCAAACGTAAAGCGAAAACGGCCCAATGAGAACCGAAATATGACATTTCGTGCCAGGACCCAATCAAAAAATTGATTTATCGTTTACTTCTTGGGTTTCTGATTTCTATTGTCTAACGCTCCAACTTGCCAAAAGTAGAACGAAATCGATTCATTGGGAACATGGATATGAAATTTCGTGCCAGGACCCAATCAAAAATCGATATATTGATCAAACAGTAGGATATCGCTTTGCATCACCCAATGCTACAACTTATTAAAAGAAGGCAAAATCGCTTCAGTAGGACGTGAGATATGACATTTCGTGCCAGAACCTAATAAAAAAAATCGATATATTGATCAAACAGTAGGATATCGCTTTAAATTGCCCATTGCTACCATATACCCAAGATGAAGCCAAATCGCTTCAGTGGGACGTGAGATATGAAATTTCGTGCCAAAACCCAACCAATAAATCGATTTATCGATTGGTTGTTGGGTTTTTGGTTTTTATTGTTTATCCCTTCAATATACCAGCCGATTTCATGAAAAATAAACGGTGATAAAAAATTTGATTTTTTGCGGTACCTGGACGAAGTACTAACTGGGCCCAACGTTGCTTGACTTGCCAGATCGGACGGATGGCGAGATAAAACATTCGAGTGATTTAATTGTTCCGTCCGGTGCTCTGTTTGAGCTATTATAAAATCTTCTGAAACCGTTTTTTCTGGGTTTTCTCTTTTGTGGGGCCAAGATGAGTTATTCCTCTCTGGATCTTCACGAGTGCGTCTTGTTGTAAGCAAAATTGATGAAATCAGAGCCCTCCGAATTATTAAAATCTCTAAAATGACAAAAACCGTTTTTTGTGTTTTTCTCACCTCCTGAATTTTTTCACATCTTGCCAAATACCTTAGGTTGCTCTACTATTGTACCGGTAGCGCACTGCAGTGATGCCGGTTTCTCTACTTCAACTTGGCGGCAACATGCACGTTTTGAAAAATCGCGGGTATTGCGAAATATGGCATTTTCTCGATGTAGAGAAATTGGTACATGTATAAGTGAACATACTGCCTCGGGTAGGGACCTGACGTACTATTCTGCTTAACGGTATTAAAGCTCAAACTTTTTTTAAACGTCGGATTTCGCACATTTTCAATAATATCATCCTTATAACTGGATCTCCAAACGGCTTAATATAAACCATGTGTAGAACATTACTATATTAACTCTTTATATACTAAAATTGAGTTGAAATCCAAAATTTTTTGGAACAGACTTCTAAAATTTTTTTATTCCCTATTGCGAAATAAATTGCGAAATACCTATGGAATTATAGGTAAGAGTCTTGGTAAGTTTGGCGCCAAAATTTAGCAGAATTGGCCAACCCTCCTATTTTTGACAACCAAAAAATCGCGAAAAACCATGGCCAATTTTTTGTACTTTGGAGTTTATCTCCGCGGGTATTGATTTTGAGCCGATTCTCAAAAAAGACACTATAGTTGTTTTTCAGTGTTTAATGTTTCTGCATATAAAGATTCTGCGAATTCTGAAATTTTTTAGTGGCACATTGTCATTAGATATAATAGGTGGACTTCATGTTTTCGACCGTGGTGCCTGAAAGTCCGTTTTTGACCCTCTTTTTAGGGTACTGTAGGAAAACCTGGAAATGAAACAGGTTCAAAGTCTACGACCACCGATCTGCAACGTGTTCCGAGTTGCATCCAAAATTTCAGGTCAAGCTCAACCCGTTCGCAAGTTCTGCGTTAGTATTATATATAGTGGAGACATCGACACTTTTTGGGCCCCGCAGCAGAATAGACCATTTGGTACATACTAAAATTTTCTATCTATTGAAACAGTTGCCGGGGCGGTGTTTGACAACGATGCTTTTCTCAGAATTAAAAATTATTGATATTGAAGGAAACTGAAGGAAAAAGGAAAAATTTAGTTTCAACTGACCTCGCAGTAATTCGGCGAGGAACCAAACCACCGCGCGATTTCTTTTTACTATTATGAATACAGAGGTAAAAAGCAAAAAAAAAGAGCTCAAGGCGGAATTGAACACCCGACCTCTCAGGCAAGGGGTAGACGCTCTAACCACTATACCACAGTGTCAGTGCAAGCTAGTGTATTCCTATCCATCATACACTCGGGTGCACAGGCGTACCAGTCTTCACTAAGTGTTTCCTAAAACACAACATTTTTGACGTTTAAGAAGTTTAACGTGCAAGGACATGCTTATATGTGAGCCAAACGTTAGAAAAAGCAACGAACTCATAAAATATTCACAATCTTTCGCAAAAGTCGCTCGTTTCTATAGGTAGATAAAGAAATTCTAGAAATATTATTAGATTTCCGGAATGTACGCAAAATTTTACCTATGTGAACTTGTTTGGTGCACATTTTGCAACGTTGAAGGCAAAAAACCCGTGACCGAAAATTTGTCTACGGCAGCGACGGCGGCGGCGGCGGCGGACATGAACGGCGCCCATTTTTTGATAGCGCTCCCTAACACGGCGGGGGTTCAAAGTGGTCGAAATCAACTTTTAAAAAAACCAATCGATTTGTCTTGAGTAGCTGAGTAAGAATATGATTGTTAAAATTGCAAAAAAGCAACATTCAAGCTTCCAATCGCTAAAAAGCCAAAAAATCAGTTTGCAATCGGGAAATTTGAAAACAAATCTACCCAGCGCTTCGCGCTTGTTTCAAAATAGGTAAATAACGATAGATGGGTGAACAATGTTTCTCTGTTGAAATGGAGAACAAAAGAGAGAAACAAGGCCATTCAGCGGTATCAAAAACCACCCTATGGTGTGCATTTCTGAAATGGTGGTCTGGTTCTTTAGCTGAAGAATGCAAATACGGAGGGAAAACAATCAAAGAAGACACAAAAGCTTCTTTTTTCAAAAAGAGAAGAAGAATACACACGTATGTGTGAAATACGAGAGAAACAGGGGGCGGAAGGGGAATTTGGACAGAATTTAAACCAAGCCAATTCAAACCAAAACAGTTCAAAGCCCAGTGCATTCATTGTTGTGACAAGGGCTTCTTTATGAAATCAGTCTTAGTTCAAAAAAATTGGCACAACAAATAAAGAATGAAATTGCACCTGCAGAGCGATTTGGAAAGGGCGTTCTCGCATGCAGGGGCCCAGAGGAAGTAAATAGATGTTGGAACAGGGAAACAAAGGGTAATGGATTTGTTCTTCGGGATCTCGCACACGCACACGCACACGCACACGCACACGCACACGCACACGCACACGCACACGCACACGCACACGCACACGCACACGCACACGCACACGCACACGCACACGCACACGCACACGCACACGCACACGCACACGCACACGCACACGCACACGCACACGCACACGCACACGCACACGCACACGCACACGCACACGCACACGCACACGCACACGCACACGCACACGCACACGCACACGCACACGCACACGCACACGCACACGCACACGCACACGCACACGCACACGCACACGC
The DNA here is from genome assembly GCA_964057215.1 of Oscheius myriophilus. Classification (NCBI taxonomy): domain Eukaryota; kingdom Metazoa; phylum Nematoda; class Chromadorea; order Rhabditida; family Rhabditidae; genus Oscheius; species Oscheius myriophilus. Next base: position 13,420,094 of record OZ059906.1, read on the forward strand.
ACACGCACACGCACACGCACACGCACACGCACACGCACACGCACACGCACACGCACACGCACACGCACACGCACACGCACACGCACACGCACACGCACACGCACACGCACACGCACACGCACACGCACACGCACACGCACACGCACACGCACACGCACACGCACACGCACACGCACACGCACACGCACACGCACACGCACACGCACACGCACACGCACACCCACACGCACACGCACACGCACACGCACACGCACACGCACACGCACACGCACACGCACACGCACACGCACACGCACACGCACACGCACACGCACACCCACACGCACACGCACACGCACACCCACACGCACATTCTCCTGACTTTCTTTGGCTGCAAGCAGTACTTTAAATGAAAAACGCCCTTACGTGTTTGGATTTCCGCGAAAGGTCACATAGCTAATGGGGTGTAATATAATGTCTCATGCATATGAACGAGCGTGCCCGTTCTTTGTGCTCTTATGTGTTACGCTTATGAAAAAAGAAAGTAAAGAGAGAGAAACACAGAGAGGGAGAGAGAGAGAGAGAGAGAGAGAGAGAGAGAGAGAGAGAGAGAGAGGTTAAACTCGAGTGAGTGGGGAAAGCGCCTCAATCGTTCTCTGGATGGGCTTTGTTTACCATTAGTGCTTCACGAGGGTCGCTGTTTTAAAGCTACGTCGAATGAAGCAATCAGGCTAAAGAACACTATTTGCCTTCGACGAATACGTCTAATGAACGTCTACGTGTGTACTTCTGTCTATCTCTACGTTGACTCTGCCCTCTCTCTCTCTCTCTCTCTCTCTCTCTCTCTCTCTCTCTCTCTCTCTCTCTCTGTTTCTTGAATGAACTCATAACACCTGTTGAAGTAGTCCCGGTGCAGCTGCAGGTGCGAGTTCCTGCAAAATGACCCATTAGTTCCGCAAAACGATAATGAGATACGAGTAATAGGTCGGCAAGAAGCGGGAAACTGGGGTTTCATGACACGGAAAGAATTTAATAAATAAAGAAAGGGACTTTGCAAAGCCAAATTTGTAGGGGAAAACGGCAACAAGCCAAACAGATCGACCATGTGGTTTATGGCCACTCGAAATGCAAACGGAAATGTGCCGCCAACATAAGTGCGTCCGCCGTGTTAGGAAAAACAACGAGGTGTTAGGTGGGGGCTGAGGAAGCAGGCTTGTGTGAGTGTGTGAGTGTGTGAGTGTGTGAGTGTGGGAGTGTGTGAGTGTGTGAGTGTGTGAGTGTGTGAGTGTGTGAGTGTGTGAGTGTGTGAGTGTGTGAGTATGTGAGTGTGTGAGTGTGTGAGTGTGTGAGTGTGTGAGTGTGTGAGTGTGTGAGTATGTGAGTGTGTGAGTGTGTGAGTGTGTGAGTATGTGTGTGTTTCAGTGAGTGACATGGGTTAGCAGTCCGAAATGACAAATACGTGTGAATTCAATCTTTCGGAAGTGTAATTCTCCGATGACGAAGTACAATTATGGGGATTAGGTCAATTCTACTCGAAATCGCAGGTGTTCCGAGTGAAATTGTTGCTTAGAGTAAAGAAACTGTGTGAAGGCCAACAATTTGAAACGTTAGAAGGCACGAACAACAACTGATCGCAGAACTGAAATGTAGTTTTCAAAAAAAATTTCGATGACGAAGTAAAATTATGAGAATTAGCTCAATTTTAACCGCTGTTCTACTCGAGCCATTACTTAGCGTAAATAATCCGCGTGAATGCCAACAATGTGAAACATTTGAAGGCTTTTTAATGTTTTTTTTTTAAACACTTTCATTATTTTTTTAAATAATGAAAGTGTTTAAAAAAATGTTAAAACAGCATTGTACTGCAGTTATTTCTAAGCGTAACGGCACCGTGTAAAGCCAACAATTTTAAGCATTGGTATAAACCAAAATTGTTTGAACTAGCACAATGTTCTATTACCAATTTGTTTCGTTTCCAAATATTTTTATTATATTGCATTCAAGTCAGTGTTTTACATATTCTAGAACCCATTCTGACAAATGAAACCGTACTGTGTGGTCAACATACATATTTTTATCATAATCTGGCATTGAAATCACTTTTTCAGTGGCATAATTGAGTTTTTCATCGAGTTGTGGTTCCTTTAGAATACTCAGCCAACGTTTGCAGCCAAATTTAGTATTCAAGATTGAAATTATATATTGCAGCCAAAGAGTGTTTTTCAGCGAGTAGGGTATTTCTCAAATTTCGCAATTTCAAAACGAACAGCTCGTTGAGTAAAAAGCATCACTTTTAAAGGTAAATTTCGCTTTCTTTTTTTGCCAACCTGTTGTTTTTCATGTTTTGAGCCCAAAATTACATAAGAAAGTGTTATTCTTCCAATTGAACGTTGGTATTTTTCTGAAAACTGCTGAGGTGTGAATAAAAGCAGCAGCGAACAAAAGGTTCCAGTTCTATGAATTGAAAGTTCGAATTCTGAAATAATATGTTAAAAGCGGTAACAATGACTTTAATTAAGAGAACTAAAGTTAAACTTTTGGAATTGTAATTTTTCAATGACGAAGCAAAATTATGAGAATTAAGCATTGACCCAAAAGTTGTTCTTAGTGTGCTACAATGATTGCTTAGCGTAAAGAATCCATTTTAATACCAACGACTTGAAACATTTCAAACAAGGTACAACAATTAATTTTTTTTTACTTTTTCAAATCAGTGTTTTACGTTTGCTAGAACCCAGTCTGAAAATTGTAACAGCAGTATGTGGAATGCAATGCGTGACCCAAAGGTTTCACAATTTCATTGTCATAGTTGAGGTTTGTATTGAGCTCTGTTTTTCTGTAGAATACTTAGCCGATTTTGCATGCCAAATTCCGTATTTAGTGTTACAGCCAAAGAGTGTTACTTTTAAAGGCAACCTGTTGTTTTTCAGGTTTTGAGCTTGAAATTACATATAGGGCATTTCCAAAACTGAGACAAGGAAAAGTGGATTTTCCTAAAGGACTAGGTACAATGGGTCCCGCCGCGATCGTCTAATTGTCTGCGCACTCCTCTGTTACAGTGCTATTTCGCATATTTTATTGATATTCACTTCGATGTTTCAATTCGTCAATGGTTAAATACCAAGGAAATTCACGGTCATTCAAAAGTCGTCGTCTCAAGATTGGAAATAGCCTATAAGAAAGTGTAATTGTTCCAATTAAACGTTGGAATTTTTGTAAAAACTGCTGAAGTGTGAATAAAAGCAGCGGCATACAAATGGCTCCGGTTCTATGAAATGTAACTTCAAACCCTAAAATGAAAATTTTAGAAGCGGAAATACTCACTTTAATTCAGAAAACTAGCAATGAGCGAGGGAGACTGTCTGCATATTAGGACAAAAATACGTGTGAATTGAATCTTTTGGAAGTGTAATTCTTTGATGACCAAGTAAAATTATGAGAATTATCCTACTTGACTAGAAATTGCATCTCTGCTGAAAGTTAGATTCATTACTTAACGTTAAGAATCCGTGTAAATGCCAACAATTTGAAACATTCCTTTGAATTACAATTTATCGCAAAACTGAAAAATCCAAAAAACAATTTCAGTGTCTCAGTGTTTCATTTTTGTTAGAAGCCAGTCTAGCGAATAAAACAATGTTGGGAGGTAAGCAGATAGAGAAAAAACAACGTTTCAATGTCGTAATTGAGGTTTACATTTTTTGAAATCTTTTTTCACGTGTTAAACTGAAAATTACATTAGAAAATGATAGTGTTTTTGTGCAACATTTGAAATTTACCGACTAGGGCGCGACTTAGCTAGCTACCGCTCGCTAAGTCGCGCCCTAGCTGGGGGGGCTGCGCCCCCCCAGACCCCCCGCGTGCATTCAACGAACAGAGGTGTCGACGGCGCCGGCAAGACAGGCCTCCTACCCAAAATTTGCCTACCTGAACACAATCGCCCTTGAGAAAGAGAAAGTACATTTCGTGCCAAAACCCAACCAATAAATCGATTTATCGATTAATTTTTGGGTTTCCGGTTTCTATTACCTAACGCTCAGACATACCAAAAGTAGAGCAAAATCGGTTCATTGGGAACCGAGATATGACTTTTCGTGCCAGAACCCAACCAATAAATCGATTTATCGATTGCAAAATCTTTTTTTGACGTGTTAAACTGAAAATTACATTAGAAAATGATAGTGTTTTTGTGCAACGTTTGAAATTTACCGAAAATCACCAATAAATATAAATCTACAAAATATTCAACATCAGATCAGTGTTTCACATTTGCCAAAGGCAATTGTGACAAACTTAACTGCGTTTCTTGAATGTCTCTTTGCCAAAGCTAGTTCGGCTAATTTGATTGTGTAAATAGCCTGAGTATCCTACATACCGCAGTTAACACTATAAACATCATCAAAACTTTGTGACATTATGCTGCGATAAATTGGCCCCGAGTATAAAGGGATGACAATGTTTCAGGGTCGTCATTGAATTTTTCAAAGCTTGCGTTGCTCGGAAAGTTGACAGCAAAATTTGAAGCGTGTCGTTGGAAGTGATAGATTTTGCATTAAGTTTACAAAAAACGAAGCACCTCTGGTGGTTTTACACAAATTTAAAGTGTTCTGTAGGTGCTCCAAACAGTATTTCAAGGTTTTTTTTAAAGCGCAAAGTCGATAAAAATGGTTATTGTCCAGTTTCAGCCAGTGAAAAATATCAAAATTCGCTGAAGTGTGAATAACGGAAGCGGCTGACAAAGGACTTCAGTTCTATGATTTGTAAGTACAGAATGGAAATGAGCGTTTAAAACGGTAACAATGACT